>CM038466.1:45704844-45909535 GCA_021464415.1 Lonicera japonica | reverse complement strand
CATTTTAAAAGGGCTTTATCTCGAAATATAAGAGTTTATATGCCACCAAAAAGATTACAATGAGAAATTCAAGCGCCTACATGCTCCAACTTAGGCTTTCATGTGCATTTCATCTTCCAAAAAGCTTTTACATGCCCCAAAGCAACACCATATGCTAAAATACACCAACAAAATAAAAGTAACAATGAAATTTCAACTAAAACAGTCACTTAAAACGACTTCTTGCATTTTTAGCAGCAAAACAATCAATTATATCTCCATAGTCAAAACTTTTTGACATATCCTTTTCAATACATAAAGTGCTAATCCATTTAATCTATCTTGACTCATGGTGGTTTGCAGGTTAACAATTTCAGTTTGGAAAAACACCATTCTGCGGATGCCACGGTCACAAGTAAATGTTAGAAAAAATAGTTGTTTTTCCCATTTTAAGAGCAATTTTATTTAAAACTGAATGACCAAGTTTGAAAGGTTACAACATGATGCGCCAAAGAATTGGTATGATTTATTATGTTAATTTATAATTTGAAGAGCATAAAATATTACTAATATTTATATTTTTAATGCTTTTCAGGTGTTAGAAAAGATTTGGAAAAGAGTGAGAAAATAAAGAAATTAAAGCTTGTGAAGACACCTAAAAGTGCTCAATACTTTCAGATGCATATCTTTTTACTCGGAAATCCAAATAATGCGATTCTTGAGCCTAAATTGAATAGAATTTCGAGAGCTACAACTTTTCAGTTCAACACTTTTTCAAATTCAGTCATCTCGGAATTCGAAATTGCGACGCACGATGCAGCAGCGTAAATGGGCGAAAATTCAATTTTATTCAAATAAATGGGCCTAATGCCCACTACAGCTTAGCAGCCCACTAGTCCAAAGAATATGAAGCCTCATGGCCATTACTCCAAACCAATTGGCCATTATATAAAGAAAAGGCCAAGCAAAGTCCATGCAATCTAGTACCTAAATTAATCTACAATGGCCCATCCACTAAAGCCCATTAGAATTATGGAGACCTAGCAAGTATAAAAATACCAAACTAGAAGCAGCAACAATGGCCGAGCAGCACCACACACTGCCGTGCTCTCTCTCTTTCTCTCTCTTCTTGATTTCTTTTGTTTTCTTTTATTTTTGCTTTGAAGACTAGAAGATTGAAGATTTATATTTACTCATTAATTTAATGTCAAGTAAGTTTTTTTTTAATTCTATTTGTTATTTAAATTTTATTATGCTAGCGTAAATTTGTGCTAGGGTTAGGATGAGTATATTTAATTGATTCCCTTGCACGTATTCATGCCAATTGACTCTATCAATTTAATGCTTTAATTTTAAATACAATTCTTCCTATTGGATGCCTATTTTAATTGATAAAAAATAAAGTTGGATTCTCATTATTTTTTGTTGGATTCACCTTATGATTTGTTAAGAGCGGATATAGGGTGTGTTTTGACGGATATAGTGAGTGTTTTGATTTTATACATTAGTTTGGCTATGGAAGAATTACAATTGGATTTTACAAATTATTTGGACTTCGTTGATTTTATTTTCCGCATCTAATAGAGTCGAGAGACCAAATTAGTGCGAGATAAGAGTAGAGTTTATGCGCATGAATACTAAGGAATATGATATTAAATATATGACTCCAAAACCCTAGTCAATTAATTCATTAATTTTATTATCTTGCTCCGTATTATTTAATTTAATTTACTTGCTCTACTTTATTTTATTTTATTTGTTTTATTTAATTAGTTGATTCTCATCAATTACTATTGGCTAGATTAGGAATTAATAAAAAATTAACAAGAGAAAATTTAAAACATACTGTTTGAGTCTCTGTGGGATCGACCTCGCTTATACGCTATATTATAAATTGATTCGTGCGCTTGCGAGTATTAAAATTTATCACAACACTACAGACTTGTGTTCTCCTCCATGAGTACATTAAGATCGTACATTTATTTACTCAAAATGGATATCGGTTGAATGGAAAATTATCACCCAAAGTGAGCTACTTGAAATGGAAAATGAAATGTTAAGAATTGAGAATTCTTATTGTCCCACATTGGAAATTGGTGGCAAATATTTTGGGTTTATAAAAGATTACCCATTACAAGCTTGGTAAGCTTCTAAGAAAAATAAGGCTCTCTTGAGCACCCGCAAGAGGGAGCAAATGACATATAGAAAAACCACTGACTTGTGTGCGCCCGCAGGGGGTAGCAAGTCACCCAGCCTCTTTTTGCTGCACCCAGAGCTAAATTGTTTCTTCTCCATTTTTATTTCAAATTCAAATTTTGAACTATCGTAACAGTCAAATTAATTCAGAAAACTTCTAGATTATGTCTCATAATTAACCAAAACGGATTTTGGTTTAATTGACATAACTAAATGCCACACTCTCTCACCTTTGTATAAATTGGTTGTTCCCCTCTTGCACTAGATAGATCTTTCCACAAAGCATACACTAGGATATTGCACAAATTCTTCTCCGTCTCCTTAGTAATATTGTTCAAATATATGTTCAATTAATTGCGAGTAACACCTTATGTGCTTATGGTAGATACTCTAACTCCATTTTATCCTGAGAAACAAACGTTGTAAGCATCCTCAAAGCACCTTCAATGAGATGGAGTAATTGTTTTAAGAAAATTGTGTGATGCATAAGACTTGAGTTAATTTTCTTATCGAATTTGTTTAAATTACATAATATAAAAATTATTTATACTTGGATTTTTCTAACAATTTTAAAACAATTAGAGCTTAAATTATTATTTCTAGAATTTAACAATTTATCAAAAAATTTCTACAATTTAACAATTTATGGAAATTTTCCATTTTTTGGAATTTAACAGCCCGATTTATGGAATTTTGTATTTTCAGAGTTTAACCTTTTGTTTGTGTTTTTGCTTAAGGTAAAACGGCTATATGGGAGGCATTAGACCAAAAATATAAAGTTGATGATGCCGGTGCCAAAAAGTTCATTGTTGGCCGGTTCCTAGATTTTAAAATGGTTGACTCTAAAACGATGATGAGCTAAGTCCAACAGCTCCAACTGATCTTGCATAAGATACATACCAAAGGGACGTCTTTAAGCGAAAGCTTCTAAGTGTTATGTATCATTGAGAAGTTACCACCGACATGAAAAAACTTTAAGAGTTACTTTTAACATAAGCGAAAGGAAATGAGGGTGGATGACCTTATAGTTAGACTTCGAATAAAATAAGGCAATAAAGGGTCAGAAAAAGGTGGGGCCAATACCACTTCATTTATTGCCAAGGCAAATGTGGTGGAAAATCGTCAAAGTTTAACGAAAAACAATAACAACAACAACAATGACAACAACAAAGATGAAGGGAAAGTTTTTGGGCCTAAAGGAGGAATTTCCAAGAAGCATAAGTTTAAGGACAAGTGTGCTTGAATTGCGACAAACTTGCTCACAAATCTTTTAACTGTAGGTTGCCCAGAAAGAATCAGAATAGGGAAGCAAACGTATGCAATCGAAGGCATTGCTCAAATGGTTTTTGATATAAATTTGTTGGCAGTTATTTTTGAATTAAATTTGGTAGGATCGAATCGACAAGAGTGGTGGATCGATAATGGTGCCACCCGCTACATGTGATTTGATAGGAGTTTATTTTTCACTTTTCAACCTATCGAGAATAGGGAGAAAATGTACATGGAGAATTCTACCACCTCTGAAATTAAGGGTGAATGAAAAGTGTTGATGAAGTCTAGGAAGGTTTTGACTCTGAAAAACGTTGTGTACATGCCTGAAGTCTGCAAGAACTTGGTGTCTGGTTCGTTGCTGAATAATCATGGATTTAAGCTTATGTTTGAGTCTGATAAGTTTGTTTTGTCTAAAAGTGGGACGTACATGGGGAAGGGGTATATGAGTAGATGTTTGTTTAAGTTAAATGTAATGACAATTATTAATAATGAGAATAAAGCTACTTCTTCCGCTTATATGCTTGAGTTTTCAAATTTGTCGTATAGTAGTAGGACATGTTAATTATGATTCTTTGTGAAAATTAATTAACTCATATTATATACCTTTATTCTAAAGTGATTCTAAACTTAAATGTGAACTTGTGTTGAAGCAAAACAAACAAGATCATCATTTTCTAATGTTGAAAGAAACGTTGAACCCCTTGATTTAATTCATAGTGATATATGAGATTTAAAGATGACATGGACAAAAGGTGGTAATAAATATTTTATTACTTTTGTTGATGATAGCATGAAATATTATTACATGTACTTCAAAAGTAAAAATGAATTAATAGATAAATTTGTTCTCCACAAAAATGAAGTCGAAAATCAACTTAATAAAAAAATCAAAGTACTTAGAACTGACCGATTAGGTGAATATGAAATTCCATTTGCAAAGTATTGTGCTTAACATGGAATTATTTATGAAACGATTGCACCTTGTTCACCTCAATCTAATGGAGTAGTTGAATGAAAGAATCGTACATTGAAAGAAATGATGAATGCGATGTTAATAGTTCGGGTTTGCCACCTAACATTTCGGGAAGAGCCATTCTTTCAACTAACTACCTTTTAAATAAGATGCCTAAAAATAAAGAGGAGAAAAATCTATATGAGTTATAGAAAGGAAGAAAGACATTATACAATTATTTACACGTGTAGGGGTGTCTTGCTAAAGTAGTTGTAGCACCTCAACCTAAAGTGGTGAAAATAGGACCAAAAATGGTTGATTGCATTTTTATTGGATATGCATAAAATAGTAATGCTTATCGGTTTCTTGTATATGAATCTAATATACCTGATATATACTATAACATAATCATGGAGTCGAGGAATGCATCATTGGAAATGTGTTTCTATATAAAAAAGAATAAAAGAGTTATTCCAAACGAACACATGAGATAATAAGTGAGGACATCAACGATACTCATGATAAAAAAGGGTAAGGATGGAAAAATCTTTTAATTCAGATCTATTGACTTATATGCTAGAAGGTGAACCTCAAACTTATGAAGAAGCTGTGAATTCGAATGTTGGTCCTTTATGGAAATATGCCATTAGGAGTGAAATTGATTATATTTTGCAAAATCATACTTGGGAACTAGTGGATCTTTGGTAGCAAACCATTAGGTTTCAAGTAGATCTTTAAAAAGAAAATAAAAACAGATGGATCAATTGATAGATATAAAGCAATGCTTGTGATCAAAGGTTATAGATAAAAGGAATGTCTTTATTACTTTGATACATAGTATTCTGTAATGGGAATAAATTCCATTAGAATTGTACTTGTGATTACAACTTTGCGTAATCTTAAAGTACGTCAAACGGTCATGAAAATAGCATTTCTTAATAAAGACTTAGAAGAAAAAATCTATATGGAACAATATGAGGGTTTTCCACTCCTGGTCAAGAAAAGAAAGTTTGTAGATTGGTAAAATCTTTGTATGGCTTAAAGCAAGCACCAAAGCAATGGCATGAGAAATTTGACTACGCTATGATTGCAGGTGGATTCAAAATTAATAAATGTGACAAATGTGTTTATGTAAAACATACTAAAAATGGATATATTGTTGTATGCTTGTATGTAGATGACATGCTTATTGTTGGAATCAATGATAAGATGATCGAATCTATATAGAACATGTTGAATTTAAGATTTGACATGAAATATATGGGACTAGCTGATATTATCTTGGGAATTAAAATCACAAATACCTCATAAAAGCTCATATTGAATAAGTCTTATTATGTAGACAACATTCTTGGAAAATTTGATAAGGATAATGTAGGTCGGAAAATACCCTAAAAGGGGGTGAATAGGGTTTTTAAAACTAAATCGGATTTTAAAAATCGTTTTAAAAATAATTAAAGTCTATATCAAGCAATCAAACAAAACACTTACGTAATTACAATCTCAAAGTAAATATAGCAATAAATAATAGAACTAGAGATAGAAAGATTGAACCGATAGAAGTCGGAGACTTTTTGTTCACACGGTTCAGCTTGTTAGCCCCTACTTCCGCGCTTGGTTAGTTCCTCGAGAATTTTCACTAATACCGATCTTCTTCCGGGTGAAGATCAAACATTTACAAGTAATTACACTCTACAAATGTTGCTATCTCACAACACTCATCACATGAATAACCTCTTGCTATTTTAAGAGATGAACCTCTCTTAATATTTGAAGAAAAATAGTTTGGTGACTAACACCAAAGTACAATAGCTCCCAAGTGTATAAAGATTACAATTTAAGCTCACACTAGGAGATATCAAATTTGATCAACAATTTATAGCTCAAAATAATGAAGATCATCCACTAAGCTCACACTAGTGAGTGTTTTGATTTTATACATTAATTTGGCTGTAGAAGAATTACAATTAAATTTTATAAATTAATTGGATTTGAATAATTTTATTTTCCGCATCTAATAGAGTCAAGAGACCAAATTAGTGCGAGATAAGAGTAGAGTTTATACACATGAATACTAAGGAAGATGATATTAAATATGTGACTCCGAAACCCTAGTGAATTAATTCATTAATTTTATTATCTTGTTTAATATTATTTAGTTTGGTTCCATTACTTTAATTTACTTGATTTACTTTATTTTATTTTATTTGCTTTCTTTTATTTATTTATTTTATTTGCACCAATTATTCTTGGCTAGATTAGGAACTAGTGAAAAAATAACAAGACAAAATTTAAACATATTGTGTGAGTCTCTGTGGGATCGACCTCGTTTATACGATATATTATAAATTGATTCATGCGCTTGCGAGTATTAAAATTTATCACAACAAGTTTTTGGTGCCATTGCCGGGACTCTAATCTAATCTTGTCAATTTAGTAATTACATTCCTTCTACTAGTTTCTTCATAAAAAAAATTAATAATAATAATAAAAAACAGAAAACAGAATATTCAGATATATATATATACTCTAAAAAAAAGTTTAGTTTTTTATTTTCTGGGTAATTAAAGGATCTGGGCGCGAAACAGTATATAAACAGTAGTGCAAATTATTACACTAAAGCCTCGTTTGATTCGGGTATTAAAAAATATGATGGGATTATTAATACTATTTTTTTTATAATACCTTATTTGATTAGCACAAATGTACTGGGATTACTAATACCGGCACTAACTTAATACTACTCTTTGTGGTATAATTTAATACCAAGGGGGAGGTGGTATTGTTTATCCAGGATTAAGAAAAATAAACCATATATTTTCAAAAATGTCATTACTATTATAATATTTTCAAAAATGCCACAACTACTACTATATTATTATTTTAAAACTTTAAAAAAAAATTAAAATTGTATTTTCTTTTTTTAATTTTTTTTTGTTAGTCCAAAATATAATCCCGTATACGAGTTACAAAACCAAACATGGTATTAACATCAGTATGATATATCCCAGTATTAATACTGCATGAATTAAACAGGATATTGGTATTAAATTAATACTAGGATTAATAGTCCAGTACTATTAATACTGGTATTATTAATTCCACTGACCCTAATACCTGAATCAAACGAGGCCTAAGGGTTTCTGTCCTGGTTGGTAAGAGTAGTGTTTTGGATAGAAGAGGTCACAAGTTCAATACTTGGAAGCAACAAGGAAATCAACATTCTTTTTGTCTCAAGCTATTCCTCTTTATTATTAACCTTTTTAATTACTCCAATATATATTAGATTATTATTATTATTTAATTAAATTTATTAGTAATACCTCTTAAATAAGTTATTATTAATATTATTTTTATTAGTATTATTATTTTATTAAAAAATATATAAAAGATTAATTAATAATTTCTTTTAAAAAAAGATTTTGTTATTATTAATAGTATATTATTATTATTATTAAAAAACATAAAAATTAATTAATTAATTAATAAAAAAAATTAAATTTATAAATCAAATTATTATTTAAAAAAAAGGGGAGAATTATTTAGTTTATGAGCGTTTGTTGGAAACGAGGAAAAATGAGGCTTAATAAGATAGAAAATTTAGAGATTAATCATTTATTTTAAGAAGAAATAAAGATGGTGGAACGTGAAGACCATAGGACTTTAAAAGAACTCTTTACTCCCATATCTACTTATCCTCCCTCATGCATTGTTTTACTGGCCACTACTGTTGTTCATTTTGAATTAAAATCGCAGGTGATTCAATTACTCCCTACTTTTAATGGCTTAGAGATGGAAGATCCTTATCTTCATATAAAAGACTTTTTAGAAATATGCGCTACTTTTAGATTTCAAAATTTTTCTAATGAATCCGTTAGGTTGCGTTTATTCCCCTTTTCTTTAAAAATAAAGCTAAAGTTTGATTAAACTCTTTACCCTCAAGATCTATCACAACTTGGGATCGGTTAGTTACTAAATGTTTTGCAAAATCTATTCCTATGGCTAAAACTAATGAACTTAGGAGAAAAATAACTGATTTTTGCCAAGAAGATGAGGAAAAATTCTTTGAAGCATGGGAAAGATTTAAAGATATACTACTTAGATGTCCACATCATGGTTTTGAAACTTGGAGATTAATTCAATATTTTTAAAATGGCTTCTGACAAACTAATTGAAATATGATAGAATCTATGAATAAGGGTAGTTTTTTTATGTCTAAATGAAGATGAAGCTTATCAATTCTTAGAGAATTTGTCTGAAAGTTCTCAACAATGGGACTTTTCTAAAAGGGGAATGCAATCTCAACCTAAAAAGGGGGGAATTTATGAAATTCAGGAGGATGTGAAAATTAGAAGGCAATTAGATAGCCTAAATAAAAAATTAGAAGCCTTAAGAATGAGACTGTCTAATAATTCAGTCAACATTGCGCAGAATGAAATGTGTTCTATTTGTGCTAGTCTTATGCATGTAGCTCCATCATGCCCATCTATGTTAGGGTACACCGTAGACAATCCAGGATAAGTAAATGCTATGAATGAATTTAGGCAAAATCACAACCCTTATTCAGAAACTTATAATCCTGGATGGAAAAATCATCCTAATTTTTCATGGTCCCAAAATCAACCGGTAAATAATATGGGAAATCAGAATAATAACCTTCGCCAAAACCCACCAAGCTTTAGAGCTCTTGTGAACATGAATAATGCCACATCTTTTGTTACACAACAACAATTTTCATCCCTAGAAGATAATTTGAAATCATTTATGAATGAGGTAAAAAAATACTACTTTAATAAATACCCAAGCAATAACACGTTTAGAAAATCAAATGGGTCAATTAGCTAACCAGTTAGCAGAGCGAGAAAAAGGAAAATTCCCTAGTCAACCTATCCCAAATCCTAAAGGTATCATTAATAATAATGTTAATCAAATTCAAAATCTACCTTTTGAACATAATCAAGGGCAAGTTAACGCAATCATTACTTTACGATCAGGGCACCATATTGATAATCAAGTAGAATGCCAGTAAGTAACGAAGAAGAAGTAGAGGAAAAAGAGGAGGAAATTATTCCCAAAGAGTCAAACACTCCAATGAAAGATTCTAATCCTACCTTTAACCCTAATGAATCAAAATAAGTTGAAGTTAGAAAATTTGTGCCTAAAGCCCCGTTTCCTCAAAGACTGAAAGACAATAGGAAGGAAGCTCAGTTTGAAGAAATTCAAGAAGTATTTAAGCAAATTCATATTAATATACCCTTTCTAGATGCAATTAAGCAAATACATTCCTATACTAAGTTTCTTAAAGATTTAGTAACTCAAAAGAGTAAAACAAATGTTCCTAAAAAGGCATTTTTAGCTGAACAAGCAAGTTCAATAATTCAATGTAAAATTCCTATAAAATATAAAGATCCAGGTTGTCATACTATAACCTGTAAAATAGAGGACCATCACATAGAGCGTACTTTGCTAGATTTAGGGGCATTGTGAATGTTTTGCCATATTCTATTTATGAGAAATTAGAACTTGAAAAATTAAATTCTACACCTATGACATTTCAATTGGCTGTTAGATCTATAAAAATTCCTAGAGGAGTCATAGAAGATGTTTTAATTAAGGTTGATACATTTTACTATCCAGTTGATTTTGTTGTTATTGATACTCAACCTACTCTTAATATGAAATGGCAAATACCAGTAATTTTAGGCAGACCATTTTTAGCCACATCTAATGCTCTTATAAATTGTCTGGATGGTGTGATGAAGTTATCTTTTGGCAATCTCACTGCTGAACTTAATATTTTTGATGTAACTAAAACATTCTTAGACTATGAAGATGAACGTGTTCATCAAATTAATTTAATTGATAGTCTAGTGGAAGATAAATTTTTCGAAAATAATGTTGGTTATTTTTCTTTAAAAAAAGATGTGAACATTAGTGACATATCATTAGAAGATTTCTTAAAATATTGTGGTCCGATTGATGATGATATATCTTGTGAAGCTAGTGCTTTTCTTGATTCTCTTCATGATATTAATTCTAATGAGTTGGATGAAAATATTGATAATTTCATAAATAAAGGTTTTAGCGATCCTTCTCAGTGTGAAAAATATTATAACGAGGGACCCAAGAATTGTAAATGAGACCTTCAATGTGATTGATAAATCAATGAATTTAAATTTTTATAAGATCGAAGATGAAATTGAGCTTATTAATTTATTTCCTACACCATTAAAGAATTTTAAGCATAATTTTGAAGTTTTGAATTTTAATTCTCCTTATTTTAAGCCCAATGTGAATGATAATATCTATGATGCTTATAACTCTTTTAAGAATGATCATAATTTTTTTCATATATCTCAAGGCCCATGGCCACTACCAAGTAACTATTTTTCTTATGTAATATGTCATGATTATATAATGAAATTTTATTATCTCGAGCTAAATTGTAATATTTATTTTGATTTTATTTTCAAGCTTACAGTGATATACATGTTTTATTGGGATGATCCCCAACTATTTAGATTATTAATTTATGATAAATTTAAGAAAGTAAATACTTAGTGGTGATATATTTGGCTATAAATTTATTCTCACATACTTTTGGATGCCATTTATATTATTGGAACGATTAACAATTTTTTTGTGCTTAAAGTTTTATCTAGTGTGCAGGAATTATTTTACTTTGATAAATTGTGTATCCAAGTGATATCTTACATCCCTCCTTATTTTTTTAAATTTTAATGTGTTCCTTTGAGGATAAAGCAACATTCAAGTTGAGGGAGAGTGGATAAAATTAATAACTTTTCTAGTCCTGCATATATTGAAAAAAATAAAGAAAATAGTATATATTTAAAAAAAATTGCAAAGATTCTTTGATTTTAATTGAGATTTCCTTTCTAACTAATGTGATAACGATGACGCATTCGTCTTAATTCTTTACATGTGCATACTTAGTTCTTTTACTATCTTTATTAGTAGAAATTTTATGATTTTCAATCCTCATTATATTTTTGCACATAAGACAACTATTACATGACTAGATGGATGAGTGAATATAACTTAAAATTTTTGAAGAACATAAATGTGGAGTCTAAATAACCTGTGAGAATTTGAGCCAATCTTCCTTTTTAAGGGTTTATACATCAACTTCAATTTTTGAAAAGCATACTTCATTGTGTAGTCTCATTATTCTTTATTTTGATTGAACACTAGAGAGGTACGTCCATAAAATGCAATTTTAATTATCTTTGTTGAGTTAGTTGCATTGGTGAAGAAAGGAGGATTGAATTTTAAAAACAACTATTTCGTTGGACTTATATTGGAAAGTTGGATTTAAGAAATTAATTTATTTTAAGACTTTTGCTTTGCTCGAGGACTAACAAAGTGTAAATTGAGGGAAATTTGATGCGCCAAGAAATTGGTATAATATATTATGTTAATTTATAATTTAAAGAGCATAAATTATTACTAATATTTATATTTTTAATGCTTTTCAAGTAGTAGAAAAGAATTTAAGAAAATTGTGAAAGATAAAGAAATTAAAGCAATTGAAGACACCTAAAAGTGCTAAATATTTTTGAATGTGTAACGTTTTACTCGGAGTTCTGAATAATGCGATTCTTGAGCCTAAATTGAAGAGAATTTCGAAAGATACAACTGTCAAGTTCAACACTTTTTCAAATTTATCCATCTCGTGATCCGAAATTGCAATTCAAATGCAACAGTCAAAAATAGCAAAAATTCAATTGTATTCAAATTAATAGGCCAAGCTTATTAGCACTCAATCAAACACAGAAAGTCCAGCCACCTAATTTAACTAATGAGTAGCTCACTCAAATTCATACCCAATTAAATATTTCAAGGCCCAAGTTATCTTGAAGCCCATAAAGTTTACCTAGTAATTATATAAAAAAGGAATCTTGTATCAAATTAAGCACCAGCGTGCAGAAACAACAGCACAGCCGTGCGCTCTCTCTCTCTCTCTCTTCTTGATTTCTTTTGTTTTTTTTTCTTTTGGTGTGATGACTTGAAGATTGAAAGTTTATTTTTTAATTTAAGTAATGTGTTTATGCCAATTGACCCTACCACTTTAATACTTTAATGTTAGATACAATTTTTCCTATTTGATGTCTATTTTAATTGATTAGAAATAAAGTTGGATTCTCATTATTTTTTCTTGGATTCACCTTATGATTTGTTAAAAGTGGATATAGGGATTATTTTGATGGATATAGTGAGTGTTTTGATTTTCTACATTAGTTTGGCTGTAGAATAATTACAATTAGATTTTATAAATTAATTCGACTTGAATAATTTTATTTTCCTCATCTAATAGAGTCGAGAGACCAAATTAGTGCGAGATAAGAGTAGAGTTTATGCGCATGA
This sequence comes from Lonicera japonica, assembly GCA_021464415.1. Taxonomy (NCBI): domain Eukaryota; kingdom Viridiplantae; phylum Streptophyta; class Magnoliopsida; order Dipsacales; family Caprifoliaceae; genus Lonicera; species Lonicera japonica. The sequence goes on along the minus strand of CM038466.1, from coordinate 45,896,751 downwards.
ATACTAAGGAAGATGATATTAAATATATGATCCGAAATCCTAGTGAATTAATTCATTAATTTTATTATCTTGCTTAATATTATTTAGTTTGGTTCCATTGTTTTAATTTACTTGCTTTACTTTATTTTATTTGCTTTCTTTTATTTATTTTATTTGCACTAATTATTTTTGGCTAGATTAGGAACTAGTGAAAAATTAACAAGACAAAATTTAAACATATTGTGTGAGTCTTTGTGGGATCGACCTTACTTATACGCTATATTATAAATTGATTCGTGCGCTTGCAAGTATTAAAATTTATCACAACATTTCCTAGTCGACTTTCCTACTAAACAATGCTCACAATTAGGCAAATTTACTTTAGCAAGTTAACCTAATGAGCCCCCTGTAGCCAATTGATTTATTCTGTTCTGGCCAATATGACCAAGTCTAGCATGCCAAATCGCAGAATTATCAGCAGAAGTCAAAAAGAAAATAGAATTATTATTACTGGAATAACAAATATCCAAACCAAATAATCCATCCAAAATAAAACTACTACCATAAAACATTGTTCCATAGAAAATGCTAACATTATTGTTCTCGAAATCCTAGCCTAAGCAAAGTAGAAATTGATAAAAGGTTCCGTCGAATATCAGAAGCAAATAATACATCATGGATCAACAGGTCGCGTCCATCGCGCATGCTCAGCTTGTAGGTACCAATACCTAAAACTTGAACAGCTTCTCCATTGCCCACATAAAGTACTTTGCTTCTTACTGGTATCCGGCGATACTCTACATATCCAACTTGATCCCTCACAACATGTTCGACTGCTCTTGAATCCACAATCCAATCATAGGAAGGATATGTTACCATAACATGGCTTGTTACATAAACAAAATGAGAATCATAATTTAAGAGTACCTTCTTCGGCTTAGTTCAATCACGAGCGAAGTGACATTCCATACCATAGTTGAAGCATGCTTTGCTGGCATTGCCCTTCTTACCACCACACTTGCCCCGCTTGCGTTTGGTAGAGTTTGCCTTCTTAGGCACAGGCTCATCATCATTCCTCTTCCTATTATTCTGGTTCTTGCGCTTAGACCCAGATGCCTTACGTGAACCAAAATGAACCATATAAGAGGAGCTATTGGCTTTAGCAGCTTCTAAGCGCTCAGCTTCTAACTCCAATGACGCTATAAATTTTATGATGTTCTCATTGTGCGTCATATTGACTCTCATATGTTCCCATGAATCAGGTAAGGAACGAATTCCAGCTTGAACCTGCTGCTCATCGCTCAAGTTGTTCCCGGCTGCCTTGAGCTCATGGATCATAGTTGACATTTGTCTAAGATGCTGCTTCATCGGAGTGTTTGAGCACATTTTATACGAGTCAAACTTCAAGGTTAACGCGCGCAATCTAGTAGCTTAAGTGGAACCAAACTTAGCTTTCAGAGCATCCCACATTTCTTGAGCAGTATTATAGTTCTCGAACACTCTGATCAATTCATTGTGCATGCTGCTAAGCAGAACAAAGTGTGCACAACGATCCTTCTTGACCCACTCTTTGTAGGCCTCTTGATCGCGCCGATGTTGGGCACCATTGCCATCCTCCGGTGGTGGAGTCAAGGACTGGGTCAAGGTTTCCAAAACCTCTTGCTCATCAAGGAGATATTGGATCTTACGGTGCCAAATATCATAATTGTCACCATCCAATTTCTCACATTTGTTCAAGTCAGCAACAATACTCTTTGAAGCCATCTAAATGCGCAAAAGAATAATGATATTTAATAAGGACATAATTATTAGCACAACACATCAAAAATTTTGCATCACTAGTTTTAAATTAAATTTAATAGTTCACACATGACACGAGATCAAAAGATCGCTTCGCTCAAAATCATCTCCCACATCATGTGTTATTATTAAATTAAAATTTTAAACCACGCGCAAAAGTGTATAGGAGCTTTAAGCTACCGCTATACTCCCGTTGTACCTCACTTTCATAATATGCAATACATTGATATATACCAGTGAATTATATATAAAAAAATTTTGCATGGTACCATAATAACCCCCAAAAAAACACACTTGACAGTGCAAAAAATATATAGCTCGAAAAACTACCAAAAAAAAACATAAAACACCAATATATTCTGTCCTTTTTTTGTTAAACAAAACTGCTTTTTTTCAAAAATACAGAAAATGTTTTTTTTAAGCAAAAAAATATTTTTTTTCCTAAAATTGAAATTGCACATTTTTTTAAAAAAAATGCAGAAAAAAAATCTCATCCTCCTAAGAGTGTATATATATGATCATCCATATTATTTATATATATATTATAGGATGAAGACCAACCTTCATCCTCTGATACCAATGTCGAAAAAATAATACAAGTATCACATACTGTATACGCAGCGGATTGATTTGGATCTTGTGCGATTGGCCTTACGATCCTAACGTTGTGTAGCATTACACGAACAACTATCACTGCGCCCACATCTTCAGATACTCCCAATTGAAAACCCTAGAACATGCTTTGGAAAAGAGACGGCAGTCGGTCTGTGTGTTACCACTCTTTAGGTCTCAAGACCTAATATATATATATATATATATATATAAGGGTTAAAGGGGCGTAAAACCCTAAACCCCACTATGTGTGTCCTTGTTGGGCTATTGCAGACAACACCTTTCTAAGAAAATGGATTTGGGTCTTGTCTACTATTCAATGGAAAAGAAGGGTTTGTGTTCTTCTTCAAAAGTTCATAGAGTTTATTCATGGTGGTAATTTGGGCAGAAGGGAGTTTACAAAAGACCATATGAAAGAATAATAATAATAAGATTAAGAAGAGATGGGTTCTGTGTACATACCAGCTCATTTTGGCTTTCTGCTTCAGTTTGTTTTAAGCTAAAGAAATGTGGTTTTGGGTTTTTTATGGTAAATGTGCGTGTGTGTATTTTATTTGTTGAAGGTCTGTTAGCCTCAAGTATGCAAAGATAGAGTAGGGAGAATGTTGTGATGTAGCCTAGTAGCTTAAAGAAACTGCTTATTAATGGCAAAGCTAAAACCAACTCCACACCAAAATTGGCACAACTTGACGCATGCCCTTTTTTTTGGTAAGGATTAAAGTAATTTGATTGTAAGACTTGGGTTTGACAGGTAATTGTAAAAGTGGGTGTTCACTTGCAATCACTTCTACTTAAAAAAAATTAAAAAGAACATATTAATTGCTATTTTTACACTCCATATTTTGTCATCTTTCTCTCCCAAACATGCGCGCATTTTTCCTCTTACGGCAACTCACTTGCCCTCTCACGGGTGATCCTCTTCCTTCCCATTGGCAACTGTCATCATTGTTATTCAAAACACTGTCACTGCATCAATTTGTGGGTCAAACTGTAATTTGTTTGAAGATATCATGATTAGTGAGAAAAAGGTAAAGAGCACATACTCGGTTCAATTCAAAACAAGTGTCCTTTGTAACGTTCGACACGGAGTGTAGAACAATAATGATAATTATTACACCACTAGACATGGGCCAAGTTATAGTAAATATACAAGTGTATAGCCTTGCACGATGTGTAGGCATTATATATACAGATATATGATAATATAACACTTAATATAATAAAAATATAACGGTATAACATACTACTATAATATAACACAAACTTGGCTCTTAGAAGTAACTATTTCAACTTTTGGCAATTTTATTTTCCTTATTATTATTATACATAATAAAAATTAAACTACTAATAATAATATGATTGGTAATCTTATTAAGAAAGAGGAATACATCCATTACAACAAGAAAATAAATTAAGAGGGAAAGTCATAAGGTGGGGAAGTAAAGATAAAAGAGAAAAAATTAAATTGTTAAAACTCAATTTGGAGAATTTATAGCACCAATGATAGTGCCACATGTCATAATGTGGTTTTTTTAGTGCACTTTACTAAATATATAATATGATATATATGATTCGCCGATATAACTCAAAAGTGTTTTTCATATATATAGAAGCGTTAAATCCTTACACTCACTCGATAAAGGCGGTGTAAGTTTATACTTCATCGTTGGACATCGAGTTAGTATGTAGTGTACACTTATTCTGTTGATATAAGCAGAGACATGGTTGGGTCCAAAAAGAATCAACTGTACTCGGCCTATAACCTACAAGGAAAGAGAAGCAAACTCGTTTATGTTGTAGCGAGTGAATTTTCATAGAAAATTGTGGTTTCAAACTTTACGTAGGGATCAATTTAAGGGTTTATATTACAACAGAGTTATAATAGGGTTTAAACCAATTAATAATAGACATTTATGGTTCTAATAGGGTCCAATGGTGCACTAGTTGTTGAATCACGAAGAAGACAATGGAGATTGAAAGAAGAATGCTAGAGGCAAATCCTCTTTCTCCACAATAGGCTTTCAATTGGAGGAAGATGAATGTTTGAGATGGACGCAAAGACGAAATAGTCGAAGCAATGGCAGGTGATGGCTGCAACCAAGGAAGGATGGTGGTGGAGGGATTTATTGATTTATTTATTTTATTTAATAATATTAAATTCAATAAGTAGGAGTAATCATTAGTTAAAGTAAAATGGAATGTGTAAATAGCACCCACCTTGTCAATTGAGGTCCAGGAGACGAAATTTAAAAACGACACTTGTTGATTTTTTTTCCAAATTAAACCACTTTTTGAACTAAGTAGCTAAACTAAACCACTTTTGATACAAACCCCACCAACGAAGTGATGAAACCCCTAGCAAAGACGGTTTTAAAGATCGTTTCTTTGTTCAGATTCAAATGGAATCTCGACTCGTTGCTTATAAAAAAGCAAGAACCTCGATATAAAGGAAAGATCGTAGGAGGGAACCGTGATCCGTCACCTATAAACAGATGATAACCTTGATAGTAAAGACGCCACAAACAGAGATGGAAGGTCCATTTAATAAGTCAAGGATGAACGCCATATAAATTCTGATAAGTTCAATATATAGTTTGCAAAGAACCAAAGAGAATTAAAAACTCTCGAAATTAAATTAGTCCACTTGCCTAAGCAATAAAACAATACAATCGGTCCCTTTAAATAGGCTGTAAAACGAAACCTACTCAAAACACAATAAGGAAACTTGAAACAATTCCTAATTGATAAACGTTCTTTTTTGAATAATAAAACAAGTTCTATAATTTAAAAGCATTTAAAACAAAATTTTCTAGATTATTCTAAAACTTCAATTATGGAATTCTAGCCTCGCACTTGAGCCCCATAATCAACACCTTCAATGGACTTCCACAAATTAGCTTGAGCCCATACTTGAATCAACCCATTAAGCACTTCTTTGAACTTCCTTACTCGGCTTCTTGTAATTGGGCCTACAGAAACTTGATTTGGATCTGGATATGCTTCAATCCGCGAATTAGAGGTTGTGCTAGCCTTATCTCCATCAACTTTTTAACTTATTAGCCAAAATAGCACACTTTCAAAAATAGTAATTTGAAATCACTATTTTAAAGGTAAAATAGTATTTTGGAATCACAATTTTTTTGATAAATAGTGACAGCAAATCATTTTTTTTCTTAATTTCATAAAGAGATAAATTCGTTTAAAATAGCAATTTGATTTCAATATTTAAAAAAAAAATCTAAATTACATTTTTACTTTTAAAATACTAATTTTAAATTAGTATTTTTAAAGCGTGTTGTTTTGGCTAACAAATTGAAAATAGATCAGACAGCCAAATTAGAAAAAAAATGGTCTATTTTGGAAAAGAAGAAAAAAAAAATATTCTCTTTTTTGGCGTGTTGGGACTGGCGTGTTGGGACTGATTGGACTTGGCCGGGATTTCTGTTTGGAAAAAAACCATTTACCACAACAGTGAATGTTGTTGAATTACCTTAATGGTTGTTATTTATATACCACGTACTAACACACACACACACACACACGTTGTGTATGCACAATTTCCTTCTATGCATATAGATATATATAATTAAAATATACAATATTTAAAAATTATTAAATAACTAGCATATTGTTAAAGTGCCTTATTTTCTATCATAGTAGTCGGAGGTTCGAGTCTCAATAAACTTGTAATTTTTATGTAAAAAAACAATTTCAAGAGTATAATAGAAAATACCAAAATTTGGTGTCATAAGTTCGTAACGAAATGAAGTAACTTCCAATTAGATTTTTATGTAAAAAAACAATTTCAAGAGTAAAATAGAAAATACCAAAATTTGGTGTCATAAGTTCATAACGAAATAAAGTAACTTTCAATAAGAGAATCTACAGCAAGTAGACTAAATGGGCAAATTTAGCAAATCCGTTTACACAGCGAAATCAACTTAATCCTCAAACTTATGCGTATGATAAAAAGAGACTAAACTCATAATTTGCTTGAATTAGATTGTTAGATTTTTTTTTCTGGTGCTTTTTTATTACATTTATGTAAAATTAAAGTTTGAGAATAGTATGCCGTCCTATATTACTATTATCACCTTAAGCTAAGACAATTTCTCCGTGTCCGCCTCCTTTAAAACCATCTATCTCAATCGACTTGCCGTTGCTTTTCATCATTAACACAATTGTCAACTCAAAGTATTAACTTCGAAAGACCAAATACTCTTCTATACTATGATGCCATCGAATCATGTCATTTCCTTGTTGGATACGCTCGACAAGCATGCATGTATCTATATCGAATAATATCATTTGACATATATATATACACAGAGTTATTATTGACACACAACAATACCCCATTTCATTTCTTAACATTTCATAAATATATTTTCCCTCTTCTTTACGGTACTTCATATTTAATTTTAAGATTAATTAATATTAATCTAAAATCACTTAACTCTCACCACTCAACTCTCTTTTTACAATTCAAAAAAACAAATCAAATCAGTTCACCCATTCAACAAATCTCATATTCCAACTTCTTCTTCCGCAAACCCACAAATCCGCTCTCTCGCTGCAATTCAAACAAATGCACAAGCTAATCGTTCCCTCGCTTCTTCTCTCATATTTTTTTCCGAAATACACAAATCTTCTTCATCACAAGTTCAAGTCCCTACACAAAGTTGCTTATGCGCATCTACTCAGATTTACACAAATCTTAAGCATGGATGAAGGTATAGTTAGCTCCTAGGAACCAGGTTTGGCGTTCATCATAGTCGGTCTGAAGGAACCGAGTAAAGTGCACGTTGCTTGGTTCCTTCGAAAAAATGACTCAAAGCTTAACTCGGTGACAAACAACCGAGTATGGCCTTAGATTCGGTGATAAACAACCAAGCAACAAGAGCTTAACTCGGCTATGAGTAACCGAGAAACCTTCATAAAAAAAATAAAAATCCGTACTGAATTATAAATTAATTAAATGATGGGTGGTGGTGGCAGCGGCAATGGTGATTGTGGTAGTGGCGGTGAAAGTGGTGATAATTTGGATGAAAGACGATGAAGAAAAAAGGTTTTCATTAATGATGTTAATTTGGGTTTAAGTGATTTGGAGTTATTAATTATTAAAAATTTGAGTTTAATATTTTAACAATTAATTAACAATAAAAAAAAAAGTAATGTGTGTCAATAGATTTGTTAGTCTTTTATTTTTTTAAAGGGGGTATTAAAGAATGAAATGGTGGGTCAATAACAACCCCGTATGTACATACTCTCACCAAGTCGGTCAAGTTCACCATTCACTTCATTTTGACAACGACAGACGAAAGTGACAATGGTTCACACTAGCAAATTCCTAGAAAGTAATGGAGAGAGAAAAACCAAAACCAAGAAACACTCTTGACTCAGACTCGTTGCCAATTTGTGGAGCTCTGATCCACACCACAAATATTCTCTTCTACTAGTGTATAATTTAGTTAAAATCCAACCCACCCCTTGTTAATTAAAAACAAAAAAGCAAAAAAATACATACAAGCATGGCTTCGGCTACTTGCCTCAATTTTTGTTCGGCACTAGTAGTGATGGTGGCTGTTTGGCTGGCAGGTATAATTAAAGTTTTAGCACTAACTTCGGCTACTGCTAATAATAATACTAATTCCTCACAACCACCTTGGCTAAAAACAGAGGCTGAAGTTGTAGCGGGTAGACACCGGAAGGCACATGTTGAAAATGTGAACACTTCTACGCATTATTGAAACTGGGAAGGCATCGGTTGCAATAAGGCAGGAAGTGTAACTTCTATAAGCCGCCCTCAAGATTCATTTTTTGTTGGAGGTGATCTGGAGGCGCTCAACTTTTCTTACTTCCAAGACCTTTGAAGTTTTGATATTAACGGTCTTGAGCTTAAAGGGACCATCCCATACGAAATCGGCATGCTTTCCAAACTGACCTACCTTTCTCTTGCCAACAATTTTCTCTCAGGTGAGCTACCTCTCTCACTGTCTAACCTCACTAGCCTAACACTGCTCGACATTTCACATAATTCTATCAATGGCTCCATACCATTTGAAGAATTGGGGAAATTAAAGAATTTGAATGTTCTGATCCTTAGTGGCAACTTATTTTCTGGTCGAATCCCTTCTTCTATTGGTTTCTTGACCCATTTAACCGACTTAGACCTTTCTGAGAATCAACTCACGGGGTTCATTCCGTTAGAAGTAGGGAATCTTAGTAATTTGAATTCTTTGAGCCTCCATAAGAATAACCTTTCGGGTACTATACCATCAAAATTAGGACTCTTGACTAATTTGAGACATCTAGACCTTTCTTCAAATCATTTTAACGGCACAATTCCTGCTGATCTTTCTTTTTTGTCAAACTTAAACCACTTAGATCTCTCTTCCAACAATCTTGTTGGCCTTGTCCCCTCTAGCCATCGGAAATTGTGCTCCAACCCAGTTATTTATTTGTCGGGCAATGACCAGGAGGGCAACCATAGCTATGAATTTGAAGTGAAGGACAAGAAGCAGAGTAACACAATCAAGCACTTTTTCCTCATTTTTATTCTTCCTGCCAACATTGCATTTTTGTTGGTGATCTTTGGCTATAAACTCTATTCTTGGCATAGCGCTGTAAGGAATAAAAGTGGGTCAATAACAACGAAACACGGAAATTTGTTCTCCATATGGAATTATGATGGGACAATTGCATACGAAGACATAATTGCATCAACAAATGACTTTGATATCAAATACTGCATCGGCACCGGCAGTTATGGTAGCGTCTACAGAGCTCAACTACCCAATAGCCAAGTAGTTGCCTTAAAGAAACTTCATCGTTTTGAAGCCGAGAATCCAGCTTTCGACAAGAGCTTCAAGAATGAGGTACAAGTTTTATCAAATATAAGGCATAGAAACATTGTGAAGCTTTATGGGTTTTGTTTGCATAATAGATGCATGTTCTTAGTTTATGAATACATGGAAAGGGGAAGCATATCATGTGCCCTCGGAAATGATGTCGTGGCTGTTGAATTGGACTGAACTAAAAGGGTGAACATCGTTAAAGGCATAGCACATGCTTTATCTTACATGCATCACGATTGTACTCCACCTATTGTTCATAGGGATATTGTTGTGAACGTGGGAACAATAACCAATTCCCAATTCCACCAATAAACCCGAGAAATCCCTTTCGGTAATTTCTACGAACACTTGGCGGGCGGAAACCGTCAAGCAATAGGATCGTTGATCAAACCAAGAATCACCAACACAAACTCAAGCAAATATAGATGGAAGATAAATAGCAATGACAATCAAGAGCAAAATAAAGCAAGAAAGAACACACCGTGTTTTTGTGGAACCCTTTGGGTCTTCCACCAAGAGGGAGAAACTTTATTGATAACTAAGAATTTACACCAATTCTTTCACAATAAACCTAACTCTAGATCAATGGAACAAACCTCCAAAGATCACCTCTCACCTTAGCTAAACCCTAGCTAAGCACTTGCCTTTCTAATTTTCACTCTAACAAAGCAACTCTATTACAAGTCCCACAAAATAGAAATAAGCCTTCCTATTTATACCAAGTGAAAAAACAAGACAAAAAGTTTTTACCCGCCCAGGTGCAAAACACATTTTGCACCCATTCTCGAGTACACTGTTTTTGGTGCAAAACATGTTTTGCACCTCCGCCGAGTACACTGTTTTGGTGCAAAAGACTTTTTGCACCCAATCCGCATGCATTGTTTTGGTGCAAAAAATGTTTTGCACCATACCTGCTTGCTTGGCATTGATTACAAGCCAAACACAACAATCTCCACCTTGGCGAGTAATCCCAAGCCAACCTCGATTGCTTCACCTCGGGATAAGAACCGTGCATCCCCTTAGAGATTATCCCGACACCTCCAAGGTCATACCCTCCTCCTTCAACATGAAGTGAGATTAAGAAGCTTTAGGCAATGCCTAAACTTCTCCGCGGTTACCGGTTTTGTGAGCATATCGGCCGCATTCTCATCCGTATTCACCTTTTCTAGGACGACTTCCCCGGAATTAACCCAATCCCGAACTCGGTGATACCGCACATCTATGTGCTTCGTGCGAGCATGATACACTTGATTCTTTGCCAAGTAAAGCGCACTTTGACTATCACACCGTAGCAAAATACTCTCATGCTTCAAACACAACTCGCTCACTAAGCCTTTCAACCATACCGCCTCCTTCGACGCCTCCGTGAGTGCCATATACTCTGCCTCTGTGGTAGACAAAGCGCTTGTTGCTTGTAACATAGATCTCCACGAAACCGGCCCACTTGCCAAAGTGAACACATAACCCGTGGTTGACCTTCTTTTATCAAGGTCCCCCGCATAATCGGAGTCTACGAATCCCGCAACACTATCAGCCCCATCTTTTCGCTCAAACACTATACCCAAGGACTTGGTACCCTGTAGATATCGAAGAACCCATTTAACCGCATTCCAATGCTCTTTACCCGGATTCGACATATACCTACTAACCATTCCAACCGCGTGAGCTAGATCCGGCCTTGTACACACCATGGCATACATAAGACAACCAACCGCGCAAGCATACGGTGTTGTCGACATCTTGGCACACTCATCTAGAGAGGAAGGACATTGCTTTGCGGACAAAGCAAAATGAGGAGCTAACGGAGTAGAAACCGGTTTCGCACTCGACATATTGAATTTCTCAATGACATGAGAAATATATTTCTTTTGCGAAAGCCACAACTTGCCAACCTTTCTATCTCTCCGAATCTCCATACCAAGGATCTTTTGTGCGGCCCCAAGATCCTTCATGTCAAATTCCCGGCCCAATTGCACCTTGAGCTCCTTCACCTTTGACATATCTCGACACGCTATAAGCATATCATCCACATAAAGCATCAACAAGATAAATGAGCCATCATCAAAGTTCCGAACATAGGCACAATGATCACCATCACACCGACGATAACCAATCCGCAACATAAATGAATCAAACCGTAGGTACCATTGCCTTGGCGACTGCTTTAGTCCATACAATGACTTCTTGAGCCGATAAACAAATTTTTCCTTACCTACTTCCTTGAACCCTTCCGGTTGCGCCATGTAAATCGTCTCCTTCAAATCACCATGAAGAAAAGCCGTTTTTACATCCATTTGTTCAAGCTCCAAATCAAATTGAGCTACCATAGCAAGCAAAACCCGTATCGAAGTGTGTCTCACAACCGGGGAAAAAATCTCATCATAATCAACCCCTTCCTTTTGAGCAAACCCCTTCGCTACTAACCGTGCCTTGAATTTCGGTGCTTCATCTTTGTTGATTGCTTCTTTCTTCCTAAATACCCATTTAGAACCGATAATGCTCCGGTCCTTGGGCCTAGGAACCAAATCCCAAACGGAATTCATTCGTAAAGCCTCCATCTCCTCTACCATAGCACCCATCCAACTATCCTTGTCTTCGACACTGATGGCTTCCTTATAACTAGTTGGATCACCCTCACTTGTAATAAGGGCATAGTTGACCTCGTCTTCCCAACCAAACCTAGAGGGTGGTTTGATTGCCCGTCGTGGTCTATCTCGTGCTATCGATGGTTCCGGCTTCACCTCACTCGGTCTTTCCTCGGATTCCTCTTCCTCTAGCTCCACCTCAACCGCGTCGTCATTCGGTTGAATTTCATGAGAATCATCTCTACTACCGCTTGAAGATGCTCCACCACTTCTGGTAACCGACGGACTTGGAACTAGAATTGGAATCTTGACCGTATTAACCCCACCGTTATCATTGATCTCTTGGTATTCCCGTTCCTTAAGCATAGCCCCCTCATCAAATGTCACATCCCGGCTAAATAAAAGCTTTCTCGCTACCGGATCCCAAAGCTTGAACCCTTTCACCTCTCCCCCAAAATCGAGAAAGATACACCGGTGAGCCTTCGGGTCATTCTTTGATCTCTCGTCGCTAGGAATATGAGCATATACCGGGCACCCGAACACTCTTAACTTAGAGTAGTCCACTTCTCGCCCCGACCATACTTCTTCCGGACATTTTAAACCAAGATTCACATTCGGTGACCTATTGACCAAGTAAACGGCATGATCAACACAAGCCGCCCAAAATGTTTTCGGCAAGCCGGCATGAATCCTCATACTTCTCGCCCTATCCATAATGGTACGGTTCATTCTCTCCGCAACTCCATTTTGTTGTGGAGTTTTCTTCACGGTAAAGTGCCTTTTGATGCCGGCATTCTTGCAAAACTTCACGAATTCTCCATCCTTATACTCCCCTCCGTTGTCACTTCTCAAATACTTTACTTTCCGACCCGTTTGATTTTCCACCATAGCTTTCCACTCCTTGAATTTTCCGAAAACCTCGGATTTTTCCCTCAAGTAGTAGACCCAAACTCGACGTGAAAAATCATCAACAAAAGTCATAAAATATTTGAAACCGTCCAAAGAAACTACCTCTAAAGGGCCACACACATCGGAGTGAATATAATCAAGCATACCTCGGCTTTTATGTTCCACGGTATCAAATCGAACTCTAGTTTGCTTGCCCATCACACAATACTTGCAGAAATCGAGCTTGCACCCATGGACCCCCTTCAACAATTTTCGTCGATGAAGTTCCTCCATGCCCCGTTGGCTCATGTGGCCAAGCCTCATATGCCATAACAAAAGCTCATCCCTTTCTGCTTCCGTGGAAACCGCCGCTCCACCAACCACCGTGGTTCCTTTCAACCTATAAAGGTTGTTCGATGACTTTGTGCCACGCAAAATCACCATTGATCCCTTCTTCACCTTCATAGCCCCGTCTTCGGCATGAATCACACACCCTTTTGAGTCGAGCGTGCCTAAGGAGATCAAATTCTTCTTGAGAGCGGGTACGTGTCTAACATCACTTAGCGTGCGGGTCACGCCATCCCACATCTTTATTTTCACCGTGCCAATACCGACAACTTTGCATGTAGCATCGTTGCCCATGAAGATTTCCCCTCCATTGCATTCCGTATAGTCAACGAACCAATTATGATTCGGGCACATGTGATAGGAGCATCCGGAATCAAGAATCCACCCACTACTTTGATCCGCTAAAAAACAAGTAAGAACATCGGTGTTAACCTCTTGGTCCACCTCTTGGGTCGCAACTCCCGCAACCTCCCTTGGCGCGTCCGCCCTCTTACCTTTTAGCTCCGGGCAATTCTTCTTGATGTGGCCTACCTTGTGACACTTAAAGCACTCCCAATTGCTTCGATCTCGTGATTGAGACCGACCCGTGCCTCTATTCTTGGCACCCCGTGACCTTGACCGCCCACTTCGTTCACCACCACCACTCTTGGCAACCAAGCCCTCACTTGATGAAGAGCTTGCCCCGTTACCTCCCTTTTTCATGGCCACGTGCGATTGGAGGTCCTTGACAACCTCATTAAACTTGAGCGTTGTCTTGCCAAATATCAATGTGGTAACAAAGTGATCATAGGAGTCCGGCAATGAAGCAAGCAACAATAAGGCGCGGTCCTCCTCATCAAATACAACATCAATTCTCTCAAGGTCATGCACTATTGCCTTGAAGACATTGATGTGCTTGTTCAAATCTTGCCCCTCCTTCATTTTCAACTTGAAAAGTTGCTTCTTGAGGTTCAACTTGTTGGACATAGACTTCCCTATGTACATCTCCTCCATCCTAGTCCACATATCCTTTGCATTCTTCTCCGACATCAAGTTTCTCAACACTTCGTCGGTCACATGCATCTCTATAGCGGACATAGCTTTCTTATCAATCTCATTCCATTGGTCTTCGGACATATCTTGCGGCTTTTTCTCAAGTCCAAGCAATGCAACTTGCAAATTCGATTGGACGAGTACCCCCCGCATCCGCCTTTGCTAAATACCGAAATTGATAACCTCGTCATAAGGCTTTATCTTAACCTCCATAGTGCTTCCAACACCTACAATGGTAGAAGAACTAGCTTGTGTTGCAACAACTCCGGTTTGAGTCCTTTCGGCCATTTATCGAACACTTGGCGCACAAACCTTGCACCCAATAGCCAAACCTTGATACCAAACACTAGGCACCAACCAAATCCTCTGATACCACTTGTTGTGAACGTGGGAACAATAACCAATTCCCAATTCCACCAATAAACCCGAGAAATCCCTTTCGGTAATTTCTACGAACACTTGGCGGGCGGAAACCGTCAAGCAATAGGATCGTTGATCAAACCAAGAATCACCAACACAAACTCAAGCAAATATAGATGGAAGATAAATAGCAATGACAATCAAGAGCAAAATAAAGCAAGAAAGAACACACCGTGTTTTTGTGGAACCCTTTGGGTCTTCCACCAAGAGGGAGAAACTTTATTGATAACTAAGAATTTACACCAATTCTTTCACAATAAACCTAACTCTAGATCAATGGAACAAACCTCCAAAGATCACCTCTCACCTTAGCTAAACCCTAGCTAAGCACTTGCCTTTCTTATTTTCACTCTAACAAAGCAACTCTATTACAAGTCCCACAAAATAGAAATAAGCCTTCCTATTTATACCAAGTGAAAAAACAAGACAAAAAGTTTTTACCCGCCCAGGTGCAAAACACATTTTGCACCCATTCTCGAGTACACTGTTTTTGGTGCAAAACATGTTTTGCACCTCCGCCGAGTACACTGTTTTGGTGCAAAAGACTTTTTGCACCCAATCCGCATGCATTGTTTTGGTGCAAAAAATGTTTTGCACCATACCTGCTTGCTTGGCATTGATTACAAGCCAAACACAACAGATATTTCAAGTAAAAACGTTCTCTTGAACTCAAAATTAGATGCATTTGTAGCCGACTTTGGAGCTGCTAGATTACTATCTCCCGATTCCTCCAACCAAACTATTCCCGCAGGCACCTACGGATATATCGCTCCAGGTAAATTCGAACTTTATAATGTGTTTCTCTTTCCTTTTTCATTCTAAAAAAAAAGATTACTAGAGGCTTTGAAAGGACGCATTTTCGATAAGTAACTAGCTTATGGAATAGACATTCTTAACTTAAATATTCTTCATTGGACTATGCAGAACTTGCCTTTACCTTGGCGGTGACTGAAAAATGTGATGTTTATAGCTTTGGGGTGGTGGCACTTGAAATAATCATGGGAAGGCATCCGGGAGATCTCCTCTCATCATTAGCGTCTCCGTCTATTCAAAATCCAACGGTTATTGATGTGATGGACCCACGACTCTCACGTCCAACAGATAGACTAGTTGAATGGGACATTGTAATGGTGTTGAGGTTGGCGTTTTCATGCTTATGCTCTAATCCCATATCTCGGCCGACAATGGAAAGCGTGTCAAAAGAGTTTCTAGTACACAGGACGCCGCTGCCCAAACCTCTTCACTTGATTTCATTGTTGGAGCTACGGAATCCGTAAATAGTTTTTTGATACATTAAAATAAAATGTGTCTATCACTAATTATTATATATGCAAGGCTACTGCCGAGTCTTCTTGTAGTAATGTGAGAAATGTTGTTGTAGAGTGGAATTGAAGTAGTTTATGTAAGTTCTACCATATAACTTCTTGCAATCATATTATATAAGATATTTATTGTCCTTTGATCCATACCATTCCATATTCAAATGTCGTAAAATCTGCCATCTATTATTATGAAGAGATTCTATATAGACATGCATGGATTCTGTCACTTCCGTCGATTTTCTAGGAATAATAAGAGCTCTGTATCTCATAACTTAGAAATGAAAACAATCTTAATTAAAATTAGTTGTTACCAAGTATAAGAATGATAAACATCATATCACCATGTTAATAATGCTTTCCTACAATCCTCACCGGGAAGCTCTAGGGCTAATTAACTCGAAAAATTTAGAGCTTTACTCTAGAAGTTCAAGCTTAAAATTTTTCATTGGTAGTAGTAGTAGTAAATTTCCTGCTAGCATAATGATAAACATACCAAGAAGACTTGATTTTTATGATCTAACAAGATGCTAACCGGTCCGTTTCTTTGTTTTTTAATTGGAAAAGGCGAGCATACAATTTTGGGTATGTATTTGGCCTTTATCCCCATTAAAAATAATCCTAATGTGGAAAAACAAAAAACGAAAAGAATTTATCGGTTGAGATTTGTGGAATCATAATTTATTAATATCCTAAGGTGAAATTGTCCGCTGTGAGTTATCTGACATGGTCAGAGTGATGCTTTTTGACACTAATGCCACGTTGATCATATCCAACAAGAGTATTACTTCCGGTCAAGTTATTATTAATTACATCTCAAATAAATGAATATGTTAATGATGAAAAGCGTTCGATTAAGTAGTAGTCCATAAAAACCACTTTTTTCGTCAACAAACAACAAAAGAAAATAAAATTTTGCATAGCTTTCTTCTCCAATTTTATTTTTTTAAAACACTTAATCAAGGGTTCATTTGATAACAAGATAAAAAATAATATAAAATAAGTTAAGTGATGTGGTGAAATATGTAATGATCCAAAATATCTCACATCGGTAGTGTAATGAGAAATTCTTTAGTATTTATGTGGGTGCAATTCATGACTCTAATATATTTACAACTTAGGCTAGCTATTTTAGGGAAGAATTCGGGTGGTTACATATGGTATCAAATTAGACCCAAGACCACTACTTCATCGTGTGATGTGCTAGCAAGAGTCGAGATTATTTTTGTGTGACCAAGGCAGACCATTACCATGTCACGTGACATGCTAGCAAGATCTGAGATTATTTTTGTGTGACCCCGGCCTAATGAGGACGACATGAATTTAATGGGAGAAATTGTAACGAATCAAATTTGGGCTAACCATTTTAGGAGAGAGCTTAGGTGGTTACAAAATACTATACATCTTGTGGTTATTTTTATTAATTAGCAAATCTCTTCCGACTAATTTTTGTTGAATTTTTTTCATCATTCACCTCCCATTTTTTTTAACTTCTCACATGAATCACACAATCAACTTTATTATTTCTGGTTAATATCAATAGCAAATTAGGATTTGGCCCATAATTCTAAGGTCTATATAGTGAAACCCACCATGTTTATCAAATTAGGGAACACCCCAATATTTAGGATTTGGCTCATTTGTTTTGTATTTACCCCAATTCGAAAATAATTTTATTTATTATTTCATTTGTTAGTTTATTGCCTAAATGACTTTGTTGCCCTTAGTAGCTTTTTAAGGTTAGTCCGTGTTCTTCTCATATTGAACATTGGTCGTTACGTTTAGTCGCATATTTTTCCTATATTTTTGTTGTTTAAATATTGCTCATTTGTTTGAATATTTTATCTTAAAGAGAGGCAGTAGAGGGTTCTGAATTTTGTTTCCACATCTCATATTTGTCCTTAAGTAGAAACTTATCTATACTATATATAAAAGTACAGATAATTTAAGTGTTTTCCCCTTTTTTTGTGAAAACAAATATGAATCTTAATTTAAAAAAAAATATTTTAAGATATACATTAAATAAAACATTAGAAGTGTATAGCTCCATATATTTTTATATTAATATTAATATTCCAAATAAAATTAAACTTGACTTTATTTGGCTAAAATAATTAAGCAGATGAAAGTTTGTATTAAATTAGGTGTTTTGTATAAGATTTCTACATAACTTCATAAAAAACATTCCAAGTAGGAAACTATTTAATATTTCATATTAAAATTACAAAACTTTTAGCGTTAATTAGAATTTCGTTCCGACACAAACGTATGTATATTAAACTCTACTTTGCTTGATTGCTTTTAATATTATAAATTAAATATATATTAATTTATATATTCTAAAAATTATTTTTTTATTTATAATTATGCTTATTGTTTAAAACAAAAAATGAATATGTTGTAGTTGTGACTCAGTAAAATATTCGTGTTAATTTATTATTTTTTTATAACCATTTTAGGAATTTTGCTGTTATATAATATATTATTTATTTTATTGTTCGGTATTGTAATAAAACATTCATGTTATACATTATCGAGCTATATAATCTATTATTTATTTTATTGTTCGGTATTGTAATAAAACATTCATGTTATACATTATCGAGCTATATAATCTATTATTTATATGAGTATTATATTATTGTTTGGTACTATCCATAATAATCCACATACGTACGTTTTGTAAAATTAATTATCTACCAATTTTAAAAACTTATTAAAAATTTATTACTCTCTTATATATTTAATAAAGAGTCTGCTTGGCTACCTATGTACTAAAAAAAATTCAACGCAACGAATTATTATCATGTGTCCACAACATTTTTCTACAACTAGCCGATTCTATGATTTTCTTATAATTATTAATTGAATTTTACACTTGATACTATGTTTTTGTTTATTTGTTATTATCTTTATTTCATACTAATTATTCAATTCTTATTATGTATGTATTCATTATAATGGACTTAATGATGTTTGTCAAGCACTAAAATTATGTGCAATGCACATGCACAAAAAACTAGTCCTCTTAAAAGCCTAAAAAATGAGTTGATCCAATGGGGCAACAACAATCCAAAGATGATTGTTGTATAAGCAAATCAACTATGGTAATAGTGAAATCATCAAAGCTCAGACCAAAAAGAAAAAAAACAAGTCATCAAAGCTCTTCACAGGGAATGTGCTAGCCTCGAGGTATATTTTAGCATATTCATTACTTCCAATTTTAATATTTATACATGTATGACTATTGATTTCTTTGTTGCTATTCAATTTTACGTTGAGTTATAATTAGCAAATTCAAGCAGGTTCGATTTTATGAGGGGGTTATTTATGTTTATGCAAGTAATTTTGATGTTCAAAAGTTTTTCTATGTTTTCTTATTTGATGGATTTAGTCTATCACATAGATAAGATTGGATAGCATGAAACATACTATCAATATGATTATCACCCTCCTCATTGTCATGATATGCCATATAATAATTTTACAACTTCTAAGGCTCCGTTTGATTGCAAGGTGGAAAAGGAAAATAAATTGAGTTAGTTTTAGTGAAAAGATGGAAAATAAGTTGAGTGATAGAAGTGATATCTTCTTGATTTTTAAGTTTTTCCATGAAGAAATTTTATTTACTTGGTGGTGAGTAAAAATTTTTCACCAAAAATATTGAAAGATGGAAGATATATACTCGTAAAATGAATAACATCTCTCACCTTATGTTATATCTTTTCACACAAACTAACTAAATTTATTTTCCTTTTCCATCTTTGCAATCAAACGGAGCCTAAGAGTCATATTATTAATCGTCTTTCACAAAATAAATCTATAATATGTCGGTCGCACTTAAATTTTGATCGTCTAGCTAATATATCTACCATATTTGGATATTACCTTTCTTAAATGGGTTAACATATGCAGGAATTTTGTGTCTTTTATTTCAAGAGGAATATTTCATCATGATATATCTCCCTCGACGCACAATGAAAGTAAAAAATCTTAATGCGAAAAAATGTACAAAGTGCACCTCTACAAGCCTATTATCTTCCTCAACTTAAACCACATAATATGTCTATTGAGTCAAATTCCCCAAATTTAATAAAGTTTGAGTTTTGAAAACGAATAAATATTAAATTATGTCTTAAATTAGCAATGCGAAAATTTAGGAACATAACAAATCTGAGTTGAAAAGTTAACGAAGGACACGATTGTAAAATCTCCAATATTTATTTTTAAATAGTATAATCATTAACAATAATATATTCAAATTCATAATTATCCAAAGGTTTGGGCTAAAAATTAATTATCCAAATGGCTTGGGCTAAAAGCAAAACATTTTAAAAATCTTGGGTTAAACAAAAAGCCTATAGCAAATTAGGATTTGCCCCAAGATTTTAAGGGTTTATTTCCTCAAACCCATTACATTTAATATATTAGTGAATGGCCTAGTATTTAGGATTTAACCTAATCGAATTTATTTTAGCCAAAATTTAAAAATAATATTTTTTTTCCAATATTCTTGCTTTTTTAAAATTAATCTGACTAAATTATCCTTATTAAATGATAAGGTTGCTATCTTCTTTATTCTTAGACAATATATAATATAATTAATAACAGATATTCTATCACATCTATAGTATCTATCATACATCCAATACAACTAATAATAGATATTTATAATAAATGCATATATATCTCTACCAAAATTATTTTTTAAATTAATTAAATAATACACAATACAAAATGAATTACACGCTACATTTCTCTTTACATACTATTATTTGTTTATTCATGAAGGATTTGAAAATTGACCTCCTAATTCTGGTGGTGCAAACCTTCTATTACGAAAAGAAACATAGCATTAAAAAGAATATATCTTTACGATATCAATCAACAATATCAAAGTCTATTGTCCGTGGCGAAATATGAAATATACAAAAATTTCATTGTCGATTTATGTGTTGTTGCGATCATGCAATATATGATTCAATTGACCATCAATAATTTTCTATTTTGCGTCGAATAATAATTGTTGGAACATTCATTATATGGTCAATAAATTCTTTCTTCCTAATCTTTTGAACCGCTCTCTCTTTACATTTCTTCATATTTAACATTCTTGATCTTGATATATTTAATATAACTCTGTTTAATTTTACTTGTGTATTGTCCTTTTAATATAATTGTGCTTTTAGTTTGAATTGTAAAAGATCTTTTTTAATATGACTATATTTTTATTTTTAATTGTGTAATTTTTTTTAATATGATTGTGTTTTAAGTTTGACTTGTTTATTATCTTTTTTAATATGACTGCATTTTTATTTTTAATAGTGTAATTTTTTTTAATAAAATTGATTTTTTTTAGTTTTACTTGTGTAATGTCTTTTAATATGTTCGCGTTTTTAGTTTTATTTATATGTAATATTTATGCATTTTTTGTTTTATCTATATGTAATATTTACTATTAAGATGTCTTCTGGATGCCCCAAGTTTTAATATTTGGTATTTTGAATATGGCTATATTTTTAGTTTTGCTTGTGTGATCTCTTTTTTAATATGACTGTATTTTTTAGTACATTGTTTATAATATTTACGTTTAATATGTCTTGTAGATCCTCCAAGTTTAATTTTTGATATTCTTTATTTATTGCAAGTCAACTTCTTAATTTTTCTATTATATATTTATCCTATGGCAAAGTTGTCACTTGTAACTACATTTACGAATTTTAAATTTGAAAATTTGAAAATTTTAATTTAAAAGCAAATAAATCCCTATAAGATATATATTCTAGTAACAACTAAATATAATTTTAGGTGAATAATAAATTTAAATTTGATAAGTTAAAAAAAAGGATAAAATGGGAAGAATATAAAAGAAAAAAAACTAATAAAATAATTTATAAAATGTATATTTAGTAATTATCCACTCATTTTGACCGATTACTAATTTCTCAAATGTATTGGGTTAAAAGCAAAACAATTTGAATTCTCTGGATTAAAAACAAAAAGCCCCCTTTTTTTTAACAAGAATCCAGGTCGAAAGATTAGATTCTCGTAGTAATGATATTTTTTATGGGTCATATTAACGTGTGCCTTAAGGGTACAAATTAAGTACCTACTTTTGAAAATAATTAACTCCCAACATGCATTAAATATAGTAAAAATTCTCATATAAAATTTTATTATTTTCATTTATAATAATTTTAACACGTGCCACTAATTTTTATTGGCATTCCATTCCAAAAAAAATTCGTAGTTAGGTTTCGGCCCAAAGATTACTCTAATTTACAGGCTCCTTCTAAACTCACTTTCAAATTTGGGTCACAAATGTTGTTGCAACTAATGCCATAAGCATATCTTACTTTTATTTTAATAGAAATTACAATTACAATAGCATACAATAATTTTAAGAGAAAGTTTACTGTCATTACAATAACAATTATTTTAATAGAGACTCTTATTTTCTACAGTTTTAATTAAGGTATGTGCTTTCTTTCTTCTTCTTTTTTTCCGGGGATTTATTTTTATAGAATGTTTAGATTAATTTCCGTGTAACTTGATATCAGATATTGGATACCACAGTTTTGTATAATAGGTATTTGAATACTATTTTAGACGAAATCCGTTAATTAATGTGGTCAACTATTAACTCCGTTAATTTTTGACTCAATTTATCCAATTTACCCCAAAAAAAAAATATATTACTCTTATTTAGAGATAAAATAATAAAAAACTAACAAAATTAATGGTTAATTACATTAACTAACAAATTCTATTTAAAAATAACACCTAAACATTTGTTATATAAAATTTTAACATCTAATATTTAATATAAAAAAACAAAACACCAAAAATCTAAACATTTAATGTTAGCTTGTTACAGTGACGTCGACGCAAAAAGTTTTGCACCGGTCAAAACTCGATTTAATTAAAGAGCTGCCGGTCAAGAGGATACTTCTATCACAGTTACCAATGTGGACTAAAAATTTGGCCAATTGTCATTGTTGGGCATTTAATGTGTGACAGTGTGAGTTTATATTTTTCTTGAAATTTTTTTTATTTATTTTATTACTGTCGTATATAGAAAGTTCAAAAATAGTAACAACATTTATATATTTAGTGCAATTCTAACTCAAAATATTATTTTGATATTGATTTAACACGAAAATGGTACAATTTTTATATCATATTTTTTTTCAATTCCAACCACAATAACAAATATAATATCAAAAAGTATATCCTCTCTAAAAATAGAATATTTTCTTTATTATTTTATTATTTTATCAAATCATATAAATTATTATATTATACTAATTATTTTATTATAGATATTACTATTAATTAACTTATAATAATTTAAATAATTATAATTTATAAAACTAAAAATCACTAAATAGTTCTATGTTGCATTATTTCGGCTTTGTTTTAAGTGTGATTCATTTTAATGTAAGTTTAAATTTATGAAGTTTAAATGTTGTAAATTTTTTGTCCTTATTATTATATATTAAAAATATTAATTACAATAAAGTATACATAAATTTAATTAGAATAAATTAAATTTTTTAATAAAACAAATTATTAATATTGCTAATTAAAAAAAACTAAAAAAATTAAATTAGAAGTATAAAAATGACCTAATTGATATTTATAAGTAAATAACAATAAAGATAAAAATTGAAAAAAAAAAGAAAAAAAAGGGGGATGGCGTGGAGTGAATAGTGACACACCAAATATAGTGTGGCACTGTAGATAGCATCAAATTTGGTGTGGTGTTTGGTGCATGGTTGGAGCATTTTGGTGTAAAAACTATACCAAATTTGGTGTTTTAGTGCAAACTTGGAATTGGCCTTATTATTTACACCAAATCTTGCCATATTTATATCACCAAGTTTAGATATAATATCAGGTTGAATTTTTACTATGAACATATTGTAAAGCTACAAAAGATATTCTTAAAAAAGATGTTAAGAATATCGAATCTACTTTACTAACGCAAGGATAAATGATTTCTCAGGTAGATCTCAACAAATATTTACTAGATGTCAAGCTATTCTATTTATGTTTGATTTTAAGATAGAGTTTATTAAAGGAAAAACTAATTCATGGAATATTTTGGCCAATTTTTTCGTATCTTGATTAATCTCAACTCATTATGATTGCTAACTGTTGACACGAAAAACTTTACACCCATCAAAAATCGATTTAAAGAGGTCTAAGTCGGGAGGATACTTCACTCAATTACCAGTGTGGACTAAACATTTGGCCAATTGTCATTGTTCACCGTGTTGAGTGTGAATTCTCATGTCTGTGTTTGTTTTAGTCAGAGGAATAAAAGGCAACCACATTAATTGTCTCGTTAGTATTTTCTTTGTGAAACAGATTTATCCAATCCACACGCCAACAAGCTTTTAGTTCTAAAACATTTATTATAGGTAAAATTAGAATAATATAATTCTAAAAACTAAAAACCAAAAACCAAAAGCCAAAATTAATATTAATAATATTATTCTCAAAATAAAGTTAATTATTGTCAAAATAATGTTAACATTTCTGAAGAATCTCTTTTATAAAATGAAAAGATATATATAATTTTAGCGCATCGAGTGTTATCAAGTTGTAAAATCTTCTCTTTTTCTTCATATATGAAAATTCTATGTAATCCGTCCTTCTATTTAAATAAAATGTAGAATCACTGTTAATAGTTTAACATTTACAGTTATTAATGTTTTAAGTAATTATAATATTATATACCTTAAGGATTCATTTAGTGTTAAATATGTAAGATAAGAGAATATGTCAAAATGGAGCATTTGGATAAATTATTTATGCTACAAATGTTTTTCATATCGTTTGGAGAAAGATTATCCGTCTAAATGAAATTAAATAATCTTAAGTAACCTTTTTATCCGATGCGTCAAGCGCTTATAGTAGTTTTTATAGGTTGTTTACTAAAATGAATTGTTGACGGCTTAAATTTGAATCTAAATCTTACAAATGAAATATTTAAATACTTACCATCTAAACCAACCCTCCTTAGCGTGGCTCTAATTAAACTTCTCCAGAATTCCACCTAACGACTTCACATATTTTTTGTATTATTGAAAGTTATTATGAGATGGAGATGGAGACAAATTTTCTTAAGACAAAGAAAAGAAAATCTATAACATATTGGAATCTAAAGGTCATTCCAATATATAACTGACCCGAGTTCGGAGGAACCCTTTTTTTTATGACTAAATAGAGATTATAACTTTATAAAATATTACATTAAAGATATTTTTATTTTAATTATAATTTTGCTTATAGTGATTATTTCAGACCGCCCACCAAGAGGGTTTGTTAGCAACAAAATTCAAATTTAATGGTCTTTTTGATTACAACATGAAAAAAGATTTAATTTTTTTGAAAAGTTAAAAAATAAGTTGGGACATGTCTTCTTACTTTATAACTTTTTCAATGGACTTTTTTTTCTTTTCTTTTTTTTTTGTGGTTGATGAAGAAAATTTTTTCCACAAAAATAAATAAAAGATAGAGGATATCTACTCAAAAAAATATTTTTCTTATTATTTTTCATATTTTTATCAAAAGAAGATTAAATCTCATAAGCGAAATATTTCGAACTAAATTTTACAAGTGAAATATTAAATCATTACCAACTCAACTAATATAACCTTGGAAAATTTATAAGTACTACTAGTACCCATTAAACTACATCAACAACGTTCACTGTTCCAGAGTAAATAATTGGTCTTTTTTTTCCGAACAGAGTTTTTTAAGTCAAGCCAACGCCGGTCCCAACACGCCCAACAAAGTCACCAAAAGGTCCAAAATCCTCTCCTTCCATTAACAAAAACCCACACACATTCTTTCTCTTCTCTTCAATTCCCTTCTCAAACAAAATACACATACACTGACTCACATTTCCACAAAAAACACAATTCTCCTTTCTTTGGGCTCAAAAAAACTGCAACACAAAAGCTAAAATGAGCTGGTTTGTACACACAACTCTTCTCTTCTTATTCTTTTTCTTCGTTCATATGGTTTCTTCTCAACTTCCTTCTGCCCAAATTATCACCATGAATAAACTCTATGATCTTTTAAATAACAATGCAAGCCCTTCTTCTCCATGGAGTAGTACACAAGACCCAAATCCTTGTTCTTGGAAAGGTGTTGTTTGCGGAACTCCCAACAACTCCTCAATAACCCGGCTTTCTCTCTCCTCAATTTCTCTCGGTAATTCTTCTTTCTTGCCTGTTTTTTGCGAAATTGATAGCTTGGAGGTTCTTGATCTTTCCAATAATCAAATGAGTGAATTTCCAGGTAGGTTTGTTGAAGCTTGTGGTCGGATTAGTGTGTTGAGTGTTTTGAATTTTAGTAGGAATAAATTGGAGGGTTCTTTGCCTAATTTTAGTGGGTTTGGTGTGTTGGAGCATTTGGATTTTAGTCATAATATGTTGAGTGGTAATCTTGATTCGCAGTTAGATGGGTTGGTTAGGTTAAAAATCTTGAACCTTAGCAACAACTACTTCAGTGGCTATGTTCCTAAAAGCCTAGGGAATTCAACTCTCTTAGAGGAAGTTGAGCTTTCCTACAATAATTTTCAAGGCCAAATCCCCGAAGAAATTGCAAATTGTGGGAACTTGACTCTGATTGATCTTAGTGCCAATAACCTCTCTGGGACAATTCCTCAAAGACTTGGTGAGCTCTCCAAACTGTCAACTTTGATTCTGTCTTCCAATTATTTAACTGGTGAAATTCCACAATCCCTTTCAAGTATAAATACTCTGACGAGATTTGCCGCAAATCAGAACGCATTTACGGGTCTTATTCCTCCTGGGATTACTAGGTTTCTCAAGAACATAGATCTTAGTTATAGTAAGTTAAATGGGTCAACCCCATTGGACTTTTTATTGGCGTCAAATTTGCAGTCTGTTGATTTGTCTAACAATGGGTTAGAGGGTCGTATACCTGAAAATATGTCTCAAAGCTTGGTTAGGTTAAGACTAGGAAGCAATTTATTTAATGGAAGAATCCCATCTTCATACCTTGGAAACCTTCAAAACTTGACCTATTTAGAGCTCGATGGCAATAAATTGACAGGTCCAATTCCTCCTCAATTGGGTTTGTGCAAGAAATTAGCTCTATTGAATCTAGCCAATAATTTATTGACAGATGTTGTGCCACGAGAGTTGGGTAATCTTAACAATGTTCAAGTGATGAAGCTCCAAATGAACAACTTGTCTGGTGAAATTCCCATTGAGATTACTAATTTGACTAGGCTGCAACTACTGAATATAAGTTGGAATTCGTTGAGGGGTTCGATCCCATCTTCGATTTCAAATTTGCAGAATCTTGATAACTTGGACTTGCAAAGAAATCTTCTTTCTGGACCATTGCCCAATGCAATAGGGAGCTTAAACTCTCTGCTAGAACTTCAGCTTGCAAACAACCGACTTGAAGGGGTTATCATCTCGCTCCCAACATATTTACAAATTTCCTTGAATCTGAGCAACAACCTTTTTAACGGATCCATTCCGAGGAGTGTATCTAGTTTGACCGGATTGGAAGTTTTGGATCTGTCAAAAAACCGATTTTCTGGGGAAATCCCCGATTTTCTCACGACAATGACGGGCTTAACTCAATTAGTGCTTGCAAACAACAGTCTTTCTGGTATGATTCCCAAGTTTCAGAACTTTGTAACTGTCGATGCGAGTGGTAATAAAGATCTCATCAATTCCATTACGTTGAACACTTCACCAGGTATACGACCGAGGCATAAAGGAACCATTGCTATACAGGTACAGGTGGTGCTTTCGGCTCTAGCAGGTATTGTTGCGGCTGGCATAGTTTTAGCCATTGCTCTAATATTGCCGAGGCGGTCCTCTAGGGTCAATGACGAGCACAAGCAAATGGGACAAGGGGAGTATCCTCTGCCCGAAGTGAATGTTGTGGCCAGGGTCAATGATGAGCACATGCAAATGGGACAACGGGAGTCTCCTCTGCCCGAAGTGATTGCTACGGCTGGCATAGTTTTAGCCATTGCTCTAATATTCGCGTGGCGGTTCTCCAGGGTCAATGATGAGCACATGCAAATGGCACAAGGGGAGTCTCCTCTGCCCGAAGTGATCGAGAGCGTTTCCTCAACCGCAAATGCTATTCATAGACATGACCCGAAAACGGAGGTCGAATAGTTCGAGTGTGATTACACCACTTGCGTACGTTTAGACTTTTGAAAGAGAGAAAGGAGGAACAGAATTCGAACCCCAGTTGCTAGAGAGATATCCTTCCCTTCTAACACAATTAAGCAGAACTGAGAAGGGCAAAGTTTTGGTATAGCCTTATTTTTATGATCTTAATAATTTCATAAACTATGAAACTGTCTTTTTGATATATAGCACATTTTTACTTATAAATGAATTTATATTTTATATTCCTTTATATAAAGCAGCGTGCCCTAGCTAGTTATTTCATATTTATAAATTAAATACCTTGAATACCTGTTTTTTAAAAAATAAATATTTTTTTAATTTGTTTTAAAAATAAAATAAAATTAAGGTAATCTAACCATCTAAGCCTCTCCTCTACCATGCAAATAAAGAAAACTCCCCTCCAACACATGAAACCCTTGACCTTAATGTTTGTCGAAAATGTACAACTTGTATAAATACATTAAAAATAGATGTACACATGATGCGTATGCACGTGTTGGCTCAATGCTTAAAAAGTCTTACTTTTAACCAAGAGGTTGCGAATTTGATCCCAGTAACATGTTTTTTTTTTTTTTTTTTTTTTTTTTTTTTTTTTTTTTCCGAGTATAATATTGACAAGTGTAAAATAAAAAAATATATAAAAAGTATAAAATTCAATTGGCTCTTAATCAAAGGTTCCGGCTCAAAAATTTGGCACATGTGACTAATTGATCATAGTTATATGTTTGAGTAAACTACCCTAATGGCCCTTCAACTATTGGCTTGGTGTCATTTTGGCCACTAAACTAAAAAATGCGTCACTTTGGCCCTTAAACTATTAGCGAGTGTCAATTTGGCCCTTCCATCTACATTTTCCGTTAAGTTGGACGGAAATAGGGACATTTTTGTCATTTTAATTATTTTTTAAAAATAAATAAATTTAATTAGATTTTTTATTAAAAGTTTTATTAAGAAAATTAAACAAATAAGAGAGAAAGAAAGAAACGGAAAAAAAAGAAAAAAAAACAAAGAGAGAGAGAGAGAGAGAAACCCAGCTCGCCACCTCCATCTCCGTCCACTTCCTCCATTTCCGGTCACCTCTCTACCTCCCCACCATAAACCCAACTATCCATAACACTCACTGCTTCCAAGAAGAAAGAAAGAGAAACCCAAACACGTACATACATACATACATACATCTTCTTCTCTCTCATACACATACATATATACATTTATATATATATATACCAATGTTCTAAAAATCGCTAGGCGCTCCTAGGTTGGCGAGGGGGGGCCTAGCGCCTAGAGGATTAATCGGGGATTAATCGGTCAAACGATTTTCTATTAAAAATATTATTTTAAGTAACATAATACTAACAAAACATAATATACCTTTCAAATTAATATTAATTTTCTAACATCGAACTAATAAAACATACATTACAAAAAAGTCAAAACTTTAAAAACATAAATAATTAAAATTAGTAAAAAGAAAGTAAATAGGGGTGAAACTACAAATAACTAAAAATATAAGGGGTGAAAATAATAATAAAACTTAATAAACCAAAGACCAAACCTAATACTCCGTATATATCATCTCTTTCCCCGTACAAACTAGCCCCAATTCCGCAGCAACCATCAAAGCAAAACCCTAAACTCGAGCTCTCAGCCCCAACCCATCTCAGTTTCGACGATTTCTCGACAACTTCACAGGTACGATACTCTCTCTCTCTATTTATCTCCGCCTCTCTCCATCTCAATCTCCTTCTCTCTTCCACGTCTTAGCTAACCAGTGGAAAAATCGGCGCCTGGACGAAAAATCGACGCTTAATCAGTGCCTAATCACCCCGGCGCCTAAACAAAACGACTAGCCCTAGGTCGGGCGGGGGAGCCCCAATTTCCGCCTAATCTCCGCCTAGGCGCGATTTTTAGAACACTGATATATAACACCACACCACCATCACCATCACCATCACCGCCACCACCATCGACACCAAAACCACCACCACCGCAAGAGAAATTCGACAACATAGCAATTGACTAAAGCTACTCATTGCTTCTAAGCCATAATGTAGATAGAAACAGTGCCCAAAAACCATCGGTGATTGTCTTTAAACTTCTTCACCTAAACGAACGGCAACACATCACTCCGATTCACAAAAATAGTACAATACACATGTAAAGTGAACTAATTTGGAGAGAAATGAGTGTGATTACCATAGAAGGTGGGAAATCGGAGGAGGAGAAAAATGAATGCTTGATTAGAGTAGTGTATACCACCACCGACACCACCCCCACCACCATCACCATCTTCTTGTCTCTCTATCCACACTTTCTCTTCCTTGCTCTCTCTCAGACAAAATTTTGGGGCCAAATTTAAAGAAAGAAGTGGGGTTGATGTTGGTAAGGATGGTAGATATATATATATATATATATGGTGGTGTGATAGTGACAGAGGGGTATAAGAGGCAGCGGTGGAGGTGGCAAGAGGGGTTGGTCGGAGGTGAGGGGTAGAGAGAGAAGAAGAAGAAGATACTGGTGGTCGGAGCTTTTGGGTTTCTCTCTCTCTTCTTTTTTTAATTTTCTTAATAAATTTTTTAATAAAAAATCTAATTAAATTTATTTTTTTAAAAAAATAATTAAAATGACAAAAATGTCCTTGTTTCCGTTCAACTTAACGGAAAATATAGACGGAAGGGCCAAATTGACACTCGCTAATAATTTAAGAGCCAAAGTGACGCGTTTTTTAGTTTAGTGACCAAAATAACACCAAGCCAATAGTTTAAGGGCCATTAGGGTAGTTTACTCTATATGTTTTTTTCCTTTAATTGTCTCTTAATCAAAGGTTCCTCTATGGCTAAAAAATTTGGCACATGTGACTAATTTATCATATTGTTTATAGGATAAATGGCACCCATCACTTGAAAAAGAAATACATCTAAAATTATAATTCAAAGCAAGATTCAGTACATTTCAAGTGCTTATTATTTAATGATAAAAAGTACTTATTATTTTTTTCTCTCTTGATTATAGATATATATATATATATATCGTTCAAATATATTTGAATTACAATTTTTAAAACATTTTCTATTACTGTGTTATAATGTGCAATCATTCAATTTTGTAAGCAATTGCAAATATTTATAGTATAAAATAAAGCACATAATACTATTCATCGAATGACAACTAACTTTTAAATCGAATGGTCATAAATGTATCTTGGACATCCAAAGGCTCAAAAGGTAGGGCGTATATGTAATGTGACGAACTTTAAAGAATTTATTCATTTAATACATTTTTCACTCTCTCTCTCTCTCTCTCTCTCTCTCTCTCTCTCTCTCTCTCCCCTTTATAATTGATTGTAATACTCCGTTCTTTTATTTACGAGCGAATCTTTTTCTTAAGCTCGGTTAAGGATGAATCTTCCTTAGGATGTGAGCATTGAATTTTGAACCCCTCGTATTTGACCCAACACTTCTAGAATGTCGTATTATGTGTATCATGTCTAAGTGGGTCTATGTGTATATGTTGAGATTTTACGTCGGGTTCAAAATTGATGTTTCATATGAGACCACTTGATTCAACAAGTAATTACAATTATCCACTTGATTCATACAACAACTCATTTGAAACACTTTTATGTAAAAAGATCTAATATCTTCAAATGGGTTTTAGGGATATATATGTTGGGGATTGTCAGTTGTTGTTGATATTAATGGCTCAAATTACTTAAATATAGTCTTAATAACATGATTCAACTAGGTTTTGTCAATGATTGCTTGATTCACCCAAAAACCAACTTGTAACCCTTATTGTTGTTAACAATTCTTATTGTAAACATTGGTATGCACCATAAATGGTTAAAATGGCGGTTCTTTTTCCCAAAATCCTTATTCACGGTTTATTTTGCTAAGTAGAACTATTAAAATGGATTTTCCCGTTGACTTCATGATTGGGGTTTTAAATATTTGGTGGAAATGATGAATATGGTACAAAGATTAGTTGAACGAGCCGGTTACTATATTATTGAGGCTTTATGATAGCACTAGTCTATGATGGCCTCGGGTTGGTCTCTAAAGATTGAGACCTTAAGTTGGGACAGAGCGCCCCTAGTTGAAAGACCCGAAACTGTGCACGAAAACTAACGTGTAGGCCCTGCTGCCGCGTGGGTGAAAGACCACGAAATGCATACCCGATAGTACGCTTGGATAATGTGAGAGTTGCGAGGATTCGGCTCGAGGTTCATGAGTTTACGTGCCATGGACTTCCATTTGAGATAAGGTTGGTCTTTATACAAAGTTCAAAAGAGTGTTTCCTTATAATTTGACTGATGTTATAAAAAAATGAGAAAAGGTTTCTTACTAAACTATTATATGTATATATATATATATATATCTGTGAATGACTTATTTCATATTATTATACAAAAAGAATTTTCCATGATTTTATGAAATGGGATTTCTAAATATGATTTCTACACTAAAAGTTAGTAAAATGATTCCCACTAAGTCTGTTTGACTTACCCCATTATTTTCTACACGGGTACTTCAGCGGGTTCCACGGGCAAAGGAAATGAAAGGTCGCATATTTTTATATCGCCTCATTACCATAAAATGATCACAGGTCCTTCATGACATAAGGACCTTTGTTCTCCAAGTTTATTTAATGATACATGCATTACCCTTACTTTAGAATTTTTATATATATGTTGTATGTGGAGATTGTGTATCTTGTACTTGGGACCTCGTTGGAGGCTAGCTGTTGAATTGTATTATTCCTTTTGCTTTCGTGGACAAACTTGAGATATGAAATTCAATCTTATTGTCTAAATTGTGGATCCTTATATTTTGCACAGGAATTACGTCTATTTAACCCGCCATCAGTGTACGGCACCGTGACAAACCGGGTTCCAGAGGAGGAATCCTTTCAACAGAATTTGTGGCTGTTAGAAGTTGGTATCAAAGGCATAGGTTTCATTTCCTTTTGCTGATAGTGGAGTAGACTAGGAAATTCCATCCCGTACCCTTCCTATTCATTTCATTGCATCGATAATTGGAAAAATCTCAAGGAGTCAGTTTTGGTTTCTAGTGTAGTAGCAGAGAGACTATTGGGTTATTTTATAGTCAGCCGCAGGGCAACGGATGACTATACTATAAATTATTAGTTGCCTGTCGCTGATTGGAACCGAAACAAGATGACAAATGGAGTTTTATCCAAGATATTCATTCTTCTTACTCCTAGAAATTTCGCTTTCCTATCAATATTAGGTTATCCTATGATACTTGTCGCGTTAAACTCCCTTTTTACTCTTTCTATCATGTGGGGCCGTAAAAGATAAGTAAAAGGCCAGTTGTTCAATGCAACAAATTAGATGAGGGCAACCCCGTTGCGAATCAGAAATTCAGTGATGGTTCTAATTAGGACTTAGCCATTCGATTGGAAGCAGCAGTTAGTGGATCTTTTCATAAACTCGCTGGAGTCTGGGATAATATTCATGGTACCACTAAAGGTGTCAATCTTAGCCACACCCGGGCTCTGAGACACACTACTAATGATGACGACAATGTGGTGAATGTCTAGTGTGACTCTTAAGGAGGGGAGCGTAGCGAAGCTCATTACCTTGAGAAGTCTAACAGTCTATAGCTACCACAGTTTAATGAATCAGCCAAAACCGAGTCTATCGAAGGGGGACTAAATCACATCAGTTTCTAACTTAAGATTTTCATTATTCCTGAGAACATATGGGTTAGTTTCACTTCTCTACAATTTGAGGGTAGTGCAGTACAATAGTGGGGATTCGTTGGTGAAACTGATGAAATTACTAGGTGAACTATGCTCAATAGGACCTTCCGCGATAGATATATGTCCGCTGCTTATCATAAAGCAAAGAGAGATGAGTTTTAAACTCTGATTCGGAGTAGGATGACGGTTGAGAGTCATCTCCCAAGGTTTTAGGAACTAAGCAAGTACGTGGAAGTAATTCGCAATCAGTAGAAGCAAGAGACGCCACTTTATGATCCTCGAGTTCAACATTACAGTACTAAAGCCTTCATTGATTCTTCCTCTTATAAGGTATGGGTCAAGGTGGAACTTAATCTTAGTAGGAAGTATAGCGGACTGTCCATTTTATGGGACTAGCGGGCAAGAGGAGGAGAAACTCCATTTAAGTTCAAATCCTTTAAGGGAAACCACACTATCAGTGGTGGCAGCGGTGGGCCACGCACAAGGTAATCTAGTTGC
This sequence comes from Lonicera japonica, assembly GCA_021464415.1. Classification (NCBI taxonomy): domain Eukaryota; kingdom Viridiplantae; phylum Streptophyta; class Magnoliopsida; order Dipsacales; family Caprifoliaceae; genus Lonicera; species Lonicera japonica. The sequence continues at coordinate 45,862,486 of CM038466.1, read as the reverse complement.
AAGAATCGGGACCATTGTAGTAAGAATGGTCCCAACTCTGATGGGTAATTTGATCCATGCTAGTACAAGCACGGACTTGATTAAAGCATTGATTGGTAGGGTCCGTATTGGTATTAGATGACCTTGGAGCATACTAGTACGCGTGCAGCTAGAGGATTTAAGCACAGTCAAACACGGAAGTCATGGAGCGCGCGGAAGTCAATTATTATTTTAAGTAGTTTTAATTATTAGAATTATTATTATTTTATTATTTAATTAGGAATTAGATTAGTAGTTTCCTTTTTGAATAAGTTTCCATATTATTTTTATTATTAATTTCCTTATTGCATTAGGAATATTATAGGAGTTCATTTCCTTTTCTAAGTAGGAAATAGTTTCCTTTTTGTAATAGGATTCTATAGCTTTGTTTCTGCCATTTAAAGGAGTTCTTTTCATTGTATTAGATATAGTTTTGATGATTAATAATATTGAGAGTTTTCTCTTTGTGTTTCTAAGAACATGTTGAACATGTTGAATTGATTAATTCAATTGGTCTTGACTTATCAATCAATCAATTCTCCACCAATTGATTGTGGCGTCTTCGATTATACCAAGGTTCGAACTTCTTTAAGCGTTGGGTTAAGGTTTCTGCCTTCCATCTTTCGACGAATTCCAAGGTCCTTGCTACGTTTGTAGTTCAAGGGTTGAGGATCCATTAGCCTAGCTAGGAAAGACGATCCGGGATCGCGTCAATGGGAGAAGAGAGATGAGCCTTAAATAGCAAGCGTGAGTGAGATGATAACAGCAAGAACATCAACAAGTAAGTTTTGATGTTATTTATCCCGATCATTGCAGGAGGATCTGACTCCAACTAAGAGCCAGTGTTAAGAGAGTTTCCAAACCTAGTAACATCGATCTACTTACCGCCTAAGTTAGCCGCAAGGCCAGGGAAGTTAAGGTGGCTGAGTTTTTAATTTAATTTCCGACAACGGATTAGGAGAATTATACGACGGTGGAAGGGTCTTGTCCCCATTAATGTTGATGTTAAAGTTTTGTTGGATACAAGTGTTTCTCATTCTCTCATATTTGTTGCATATGTTGTAAGTCTGGGTCTGAACTCGAAGAAGCTTGGAACTCCCATTAGTATGGGGATGCCTACGAGTGACAATACTTACTTGAACCAATATTCCACCCTATTATTAGGCTCCAGCAGAGCTTAGCGAGCTCAAAACGTAGCTGAATCATCTTTTGTCTAGAGGATCCTTTCGACACAGCTTAATTCCATAAAAAACACTCATTTTATTTGTCAGAAAAAAGATAAAGATCATCTTGTCACTGTATTGGTTACTGTTAATTTAAGCAAGTTACGATCAACAACTAGTATTTTCTGCGCATAGCCAATCTGTTGACCAGCTTCTGAATGATCATTCTTTTAAAATTGATTTGCTATTGAATTACCATTAATTGCGTACGTATGAAACAAATAGCCCTAAAACAACATCTCATATTCGTTGTAGCCATTTAGAATTCTTGGTATGCCATTTGGGCTAACTAAAGCATCGGTCGCATTAATGGACCTTATATATGATTCTCCTCATGATCGTTAAAACAATAGCACTTGAGTAACAATATTGTAGAAAAGATAGAGTACATTGATGAATGGTCTTATCATGATACATGTGGGGAGGTAAAGGAAGTCGAATTTGTGGGAATTGCTCTAGACGGTAAAATATCCAATTATTGCGCTCGTCCTCATTCTTGCGGAACTATTAGGAGCATCATATTTTAGTCTGGATACCGATAAGGAGGATAAGAGTTTCGTGGCGTGTTCGGACGTTTTGAGTTCGAATTAGAGGTAAACGTGAATCTTCTTATTATGTCTTTTCATTTACATATCCAAGATGTGCTTGGTTAGTGAGAATAGGAGCAAGGAATTTTTGGTAGAATTCTCTTGATAGATCAATCGTAAGTGAGACGTGAGTTAGTATTCCAACTGAAATTCTCTGACTATTCCTTTGGTTGAGTATAGAGACCAAATTGGTACTCCTGATCCAAAGCTATCGTAAACACAGTCTGATGGCCAATCCTCGAAGGAGGGGAGTTGGTGTTTGACCGCATCGGGTGAACCTAGTTTTCCTCACGATTTATTTCTGCTTAGTACATTTCCAATTAGTGGTTTGTAATCCCAACTATGAATTTCTTAGAATGGATTCATAACGAACTTTCCAGGTCTGAGTTCCTGATAAGAAAATTATAGCAGACCAAGGATAAAGAAATTGAATTCCTTTTCTTCCTCGTTTGGTTAATTCATATGAAATGACTTAATTCTGGATAAGTGACTTAGACGTGCCTAGAACGTTGGGAGAAGAGTGAACCTTGAATATCCTAAACTTGGTACTACCTTCTTCTTAGAAAGGGGAAAGGTGTAACTCCTCTTCTTAGTAATGTGGTGCATGATGAATTGTGTTTGGTATAATCTAATAATACAAACCTCTTACCTCTTAAATCACGGCTATCAATGTATGTAACGCCCCGTATTTTCAATTGCGAATTAATCCTTCCATTAAGCCCGGTTAAGGCTTTAATGCCGTTAGATCGTGAACATTTAGTTTCGAGCCTCTCATATTTGACCCAACACCTCTAACATGTCATATTATGTATATTAACTTTGTGCTATCAATTGTTTCATTATTCGGATGGCTCGAATCAAAAACGGGAAGTAAATCGCATGTTTTGAATTTTTCAAAAAAGTTGATTTTTGGGAAACTTTGAGAGGCCATAACTTTTTCATATGAGGTCCAAATGAGTCCCTGTTTGAGGCCAAATCTTCATCTCATTCCCCTATACAACTTTCATTTGAAGTCCGAGTTCATGTGAAGTCATTTTGGGGGTCAAACAGGGGAGAGAAAACTGAGATTTTTGTTGAAAATGCTGAGCTTCAGAATTTGGGGCCTCTAATCGATTAGAGGCAACTCTGATCGATCAGAAGGTACCCAGCGGGTCTTTTTAACCATTTTCCATTGCTTTTTATTCACCGTTCTCCTTCCTTTCTTCCCATATTCGACCCACCTCCATTAGAGGGCTAGAGAGAGAGTGGAGAGCTCAATTTTGGTGAGATTTTGAGGGACCGTCGACCATGCTTCAGCATGATACAATTTTATCATCTCCAATCATCATCAAATCATCTTCATCTTCTTCCTTCTTAAGTTCCTCCATTGTTAGGGTTTTACGCTCTAAATTGGGGATTTCAGAATTGATGCTCCTCTAGCTCGATCCAGCACTTGGAAGCTTCGACTATCAACCTATTTAAGGTGGGAACACTCATATCTAACCTTGTTTTCAATTATTATGTATTATATCCTTGTTTTCTAAGCCAAAAATGAAGGTTTTGCATATGAAAGAAATTGATGTTCACATATGGTGTTTGGGTTTGGCATCTAGGCATATATGTGCTAATTTCTCTATGATCTTATTGTTGTATCATATTTATTGTAAAAGATATAGGGTATGTATGAAGTATTACAAGCCCTAGGTAGTGTTCATTAGTGCGTAAGCGAGTATACTTTATTTAGGGCTTATGTGCATCATTTTATGAACTAAGAATGAAGGGTTGGCTAGACACGACTCACACATGCCCTAGTGTGAATTTGGTACCTTGAAACATACCTATACACACAATTTTCCTATCCATGTTATCGAGTTGTCAAGGGGTTAATGTTGTAAATATATCAAAAGTTCCCTATATGCATTTTTGAGCTTAATTAGTAATTGTATATGGTTATAAAGAGCTTAATATTACATAACCTTAGTTTGTGGAAGGAATTGCGGTTATGTATTATAATATTTGATGTAGATATTATACACGTGCCATTAGCCTTTTAATATCATTACCTTGGTAGGAGAATTGTCATTTTGGAAACAAGAGATTATTTCTAGAAAACTATTAACACACTCTCTTTAGAGTTGTTTAAGTATTGCGTGGATGTAGTTAAGTAATGGTATTGGTAAGTTTCATGGGCACTCGTATAGTAGATGCATTTTGAATGAAGGTGGATCTTGTAGCTATTAACTCCATCTACCTAATATATATATGAATTTAGTTACACACATAGTACGTGTACGACCCTTATGTATTAAATCAGACTTTTGGTAAATCGAGGGAGACTTGAAAGATACGCATATATATATATATATATGTGTGTGTGTGCTTGTGTGCGTGTATTTTATATGAGAAAACTCTATTTGAATATATTTTCTATTATTGTTTTGATTCTTGATGCACCAATGGTCAATGGAGTTAACCTAGCCTTGGTGGTTACATACCCTGGTCCGCATAGAGGGACCCCGCTATATTAGCGGCATACTCTATGATCAGTGTAGAGGGATCCCTCTTTGGGAGTTGCATACTCTATGGTCGAGTTAGGGGGACCGCGCGAGGCGACATACTCTGCACATCTAGGTGGTCCACGGGCGGACCCAGCCTTGGGGGCTTAGATCGCGATTGCTGTGCACAGTAAAAAAATCCTAAATGTTGGTTATAAGATAGTTGGATATGAGATATGGTGGTAATATAGCTGCCATTCATACTAGTGTATTCAGCCTCTTGATTGATGAAAGAGGGGATATAGTCCTAGGGTTTATAGCTTCCCCGGGTATGGAGTAGTTTGTGTAGTTTTGTCTTTCAACGGACATACCTGCACAAGTGTCCCACTTGTTAAGTGTTTGGAGCGTAGTCCCTGGGAAAATGGCCTGCATGGGTTTAATTCCAAAGAAATTACAAGTTAGCACCAAGTCCCTGGGTAGTTCGTTCGTTTCGAGGATACATGATTCATTTAGAGCTTGGAGGCTTTTGGGAACCTGAGTTCTAGGCCTAATGTACTGCGGGGGTAAGCTAAGGCTGGATACTAGAGCTATGTAAGTGTATGGGAGGTATTGGTTTATCATACTGAGCAAACGCTTATAAAATTATAGAATATGAAAAGCCTCATAGTAAGCCAAGTATGGATGAAATAATGTATTAAAATGTTAAAGCGGTAACCACGAATACTTGGCCTTAGAGTAACAATTGCCATTATACCTTTATGAATCAACTGAGGAATATAATAGGATTCCTAGCGAGGTTTTTTTGAGTTGCATAACATGTTTTCTATATGATTGCATTAAACGACTTACCTATTTTTGTATAAAAGATGCATGTGCTTTTAAAAGAAAAATCTTATTTTCTATATAAACCCTTATAGTTCCCACTGAGCCCGGATTTGGCTCATTCCCTCTTTTCAAACAATTTTGCAAGTCCATGCACGATGATGGCACACATTGTATGTTTATAGAAGCTCTGATGACCTCAAACTACTTTGTAGTCCTTTAATTTAAGGCCCATGCCATAGAGGCTTTTATATTATATAATAAGACATTTGTATTGTGTATAACTTTGTGTTTATTGAAAAGGATTTGGAATTGATTGTGTTTAAAAGTAATCTTGTATGTGGAGTATTTTTTATTAAGTGATTGACTTTGAAATGATTTGGATAAAGAATGTTCTTTTGATTTACAGGACGGATATCAGATTTTATAAACTCCACATTCCAAAATTTTCTGAAATACACTTTACTTAAATTTCTTATAATCTACACCTGTCGTCGCGTACGACACTGTGATTAACAGGGTCCCGGAGTTGAAAAACTCTTAACGGGATTCGGGTCGTCACAATGTACATTACATGAAAGTACTACACGCGTCAAACTGTGCCAGAGATGGTCTAGACTATGGCTGCGAAATGGTTGGCCGTGTAAGTACGAGTGGGTGATCCTTGAACGAATATAATATTTCTATGGGTTTCCAGGAAGTCTTCCATTCGTCTGAGGGATTGGGCATGTAATACCCCATGTTTTGAATTGCAAGCTAGTATTCTTTATAAGGCTGACTAATGCTTAAATCCTGTTTGGGCTTGAATTCTTTCTTTTGGACCTTTCCAAGTCTGTCCAACATTTTCAGCATGTCATATTAGAGGTATTAAGTTCGTGAGAATGATCGTTTCGCAATTCGGGTAATTCGAATTAACATCGGGATGTCAATTGCAAGTTTTCAATTTAAGCGATTTCATAATTTTAGCCAACTTTGAGGAAGCGTAGCATCTTCGTTCCTTGCCCGATTGAGTTTCCTTTTGTGTAGGTGTCTAGATTTTTAGGCAATCTACAACTTTTGTGTTTTGGCCTGCCAATTCAAACTCCTAGCTGGTCAAAACTGAGTGTAAAGTAGGCCAATCGCTGAAGGTTGATCATTCGGTAACCTGTAACAAAGCGTTGTTTTGGACAAAATTCTGGGAATGATCTGTTGAGAATTTGGGAAAGCTTCCTCTTAGGAACTTGTAGATCTTTCAATTACCTTATCGTGGACATAAAGATCACCTAATCAGAGTCTCGAGCGAGAAGTTATGGCCATTCGAAGTTCAGTGTTGCAAGTCCCAAAAGCTACGCGTGAACAGTAACCGAAAATAAAGCACGGGATTTTATATACCGTTCACCTCCATTTCTTCCTCATTTTTTTTCACTTCCAATTGCCGAGTGTTCTAGAGAAAGAGATGGAGAGTAATCTAGAGGGAGATTAATAGAGCTCCTGACCTACACATACCTACCACTTAAAAGCTCACATGAATCCAACCCCCAAAACCCCCCACACACATACTATTCATCATCTTCATTTTCTCTCCACCGTGGCTAGGGTTCAAAGAGGGGCTTGGGGGATTTTGCAATTTGGATACCTAGGACTCGATTGTATGCTCAAATTGGTGTTTTATATGAACTAGATGGCTTATAAATAGTTTAAATTGTTTGGTTAAACAAGAAATTATGATGTAACACTCGTTTTGGTGAAAATTATATAAAACCCTAACGTTAATACAAAAAAGGGGGTTTTGGGTCTGTGAAAAGGTGTTGCTTTAACAATGGAATTCATGGTTTGAATGACGCATATATATATATATATATATATATTAAATTACATAATTTAGTAAGAAACTATGATTTATTACTTACGTTTACTCCTTGATTATAATTTTACTACTTGGCTACATAAGGACCTAACATGAAAAAAGGGACTTTTGGCTATGTGAGCATATCTTGCTTTAATAATGAAATTAATGGCTTGGCTAGCTTTTATATATATGAAAAATACATGTTTTGATTATAACTTACAGCTGGTCATTCGGTTTACGTAAAAACCCACTTGGAATCCTTACGAATGTTAATGATTCTTGTCATAAAGCTTGATGATTACTCCTAAGGCTTCAAATGGTGATTTTACTCTACAAAGTCTTTGTTGGTGAGTTGTTAAATTGATTGGAAGAGTTGATAGGAGATTACGCTAGTTGGTCATACAATTGATGTTCCACATTATAAATGGAAGTTATACATATATGGCACAATTATATTTTAAATGAGGCGGTTTATATACTGTCAAGATTATATGTTGGCGCTACTCATTGATTGGTCACAAGTTGGTCCCTAAAGATTGGGACCATAAGTTGGGATAGAGTGCTCCTGGGTGAAAGACCCGAAACCGTGCACGGAAACTAATGGTAGGCCCTGTTGTTGCGTGGATGAAAGGCCACGAAATGCAGACCTGTAAACGTTGATGTACCAAGAAATTGGTATAATCTGCTATGTTAATTTATAATTTTGAAGAGCTTATAATGTTACTAATATTTCTATTTTTAATGTTTTTCAGGAGCTAGAAAAGAATTGGAAAATATTGAGAAAAATAGAGAATTTGAAGATTATGAAGACACCTGAAGTGGTCAATACTTTTCGGATGCATAACTTTTGACTCGGAACTCCAAATAATGCGATTCTTGAGCCTAAATTAAATAAAATTTTGAGAGCTACAATTTTACAGTTCAGAATATTTTCAAATTCAGCCATCTCGGTGTCCAAAATTGAGATACAAAATAGAGAAATTAAAATGGACGAAAATACATTATAATAGGCCCAAGCCTATTCACCAGCCACAAAATAGGAAAAAAGAAATCCAGCCCGTGCATCAGATTTATTAAAGTTCAATTTGGCCAAGTCATTTACTCATTGGAGGAAATGCCCATGTCTAGGCCCATTTGAACAATTTAACCCATAAGGATGGGGAGAGCAGCCGTGCACAGCAACAGTGCTTTGCCGAGCACTATTCATTTCTTTTCTTTTCTTTGTTTTTCTTTTATTTCTTTTTACTTTGAAGACTAAAAGACTGGGGATTTGTTTCAATTAGTTTATTTAATATCAAGTAAGTTTTCTTTAAATTTTATTTGTTATTTAATTTTTATTATACTAACATAAATTTGTGATAGGGTTAGGATAAGTATATTTAATTGATTACCTTGCACGTATTTATGCCAATTGACTCTATCAATATAATGTTTTAATGTTAAATACAATTATTTATATTGGATGCCTATTTTAATTGAAAAAAAAATAAAGTTGGATTCTCATTATTTTTTGTTGGATTCATGTTTTGATTTGTTAAGAGCGGATATAGGGTGTGTTTTGACGGACATAGTGAGTGTTTTGATTTTATACATTGGTTTGGCTGTGAAAGAATTACATTTGAATTTTATAAATTAATTGACCTAATTAGTGCGAGATAAGAGTAGAGTTTATGTGCATGAATACTTAGGAAGATGATATTGAATATATGACTCCAAAACCCTAGTCAATTAATTCATTAATTTTATTATCTTGCTTCGTATTATTTTTTTTAGTTCCATTAATTTAGTTTACTTGCTTTATTTTATTTTATTTAATTTTCTTTATTTTATTTGTTTGATTTGCATCAATTATTCTTGGTTAAATTAGGGATTAGTAAAAGATTAACAAGATAATTATAAAACATACTGTTTGAATCTCTGTGGGACCAACCTCGTTTACACGCTACACTATAAATTGATTCGTGCGCTGGCGAGTATTAAAATTTATCACAACAAGTTTTTGGCGCAGTTGTCGGGGACTCTAATTTAATCTTGTTAATTTTGTAATTAAATTCCTTCTACTAGTTTTCTTAAAAAAAATTAAAAAAATTAAAAACAGAAACAGAATATTCGGAGTTATTTTATATTTATATATTTTTAAAAAAAGTTAATTTATTTATTTTTGGGGTAATTAAAGGATCTGGGAGAAACATTATATACAAAGTGGTGCAAGTTATTATTCATGATTGTTTCTATCCTGGTTGGTAAGAGTTGGGTTTTGGATAGAAGAGATCATAAGTTTAATACTTAGCAGCAATAAGAAAACCTTTTTTTTGTCTCAAGCCTTTCCTCCTTATTATTAACCCTTTTATTTACTTCAATTTATTAGAGTATTATTATTAATATTATTATTTAATTAAATTTATTATTAATACCTCTTAAATAAGTTATTATTAATATTATTTTTTATTAGTATTATTATTAATATTAATATTTTATTAAAAAAATTAAAATTAAAATTAAATTAATTATTAATTAATTAAAAATGGATTTTATTTTTATTAATAGTATTTTTTTATTATTAAAAAATATAAAAATATTATTTAATTAATTAAATTATTAATTAAAAAAAATTAGTTTATGAGTGTTTGTTGGAAACGAGGAAGAGTGAGACTTAATAGGATAGAAAATTTAGAGATTAATCATTTATTTGAAGAAGAATTAAAGATGACGGAACGTGAACAAAATAGGATTTTAAAAGAACTTTTTGCCCCCATATCTACTAATCCTCCCTCATGTATTGTTTTACTGGCTACTACAACTGTTCATTTTGAATTAAAACCGCAGATGATTCAATTGCTCCCTACTTTTAATGGTTTAGAGATGGGAGATCCTTATCTTCATATAAAAGACTTTTTAGAAATATGCGCTACTTTTAGATTTCAAAATTTTTCTGATGAATCCGTTAGATTGCGTTTATTCCCATTTTCTTTAAAGAATAATGCTAAAGCTTGGTTGAATTCTTTACCCTTGAGATCTATTACAACGTGGGAAGGGTTAGTTACTAAATTTTTAGCAAAATTCTTTCTTATGGCTAAAACTAATGAACTTAGAAGAAAAGTAGCCGATTTTTGCCAAGAAGATAGGGAAAAATTCTTTGAAGCATGGGAAAGATTTAAAGATATACTACTTAGATGTCCACATCATGGTTTTGAAAGCAGTACGGATACAAAATTAGAAACCTCTGATGACCCTAAATGCTTGTAGTTGTCCATAGATGACTTGTCCCTTATGGATTATAGATATTAGAACCATTTGATTTATCATTGATTTGTATTAAATTTTATTCATAAGTGTTGTGAAGGCCATTTAATTATTTTTGAGACCTCGTTGGAGGGATTGATATATATATATTGAAGTATTATATTTGTATAGATTGCAAACCATTATATATCTGGAGTTAATTCTCTAGTTAAACTTTATTTTCTTATTTACAGGTTTAGTTTTATTAAAAATATGAACTCCACATGCCAAAATTTTCTAAAATATGGCCTTATATATATATATATATAATTTCCCATTATCACAGTTCCAAATCATGTACATTAAACCCGCCGTCGCGTACGGCACCGTGATAAACCGGATCCCGGAGACCTAAATCTCTTCACCGGATTTGGGGTGTCACACTTGTTGCCGTCAAATAAAATGGGATGGGGAGATATTTTTAATTGTTACAAAATACATCCATTGGTCTACATTCAATCCCAACAACAACGATCTAAGGGTTCACATTTATTCTCACTTATTACAAGTGACATAAGCCATGACATCACTAAAGACTTATGTAAGTGATGACACCATCGATGCATGATGTAAGTGATGTCATTTTTGATGCATGATGTAAGAGATTACATCATCAGGTACATGACAATATACTAATTTTAAAACAACATAAAATAAAATAATTTTAATTATTCCGAGGCTTGAATTATGGAATTCCAGACTAAAACTCGAGACAAATGATCAACACCTTCAATAGGCCTCTATGAATTATCTCGAGCCATGTTGCTTCAACACCTTCAGTGGGCCTCCATGAATTACCTTCAGGCCATTTTACTTGAATCAGCCTATTAAGCGCTTCTTTGAATTTCTTTGCACGAGCTCTTATAATTGGCCCTACGGGAATTTGAATTGGATCTGAGTATCGTTCAATTTATGTGCTTGAGCTTGTGCTAGCTACGTCTTCATCAATAACCTTTTCCGTGACATTCAAAACATTCATCGCTCCTGGCACCACTATTCTCATTACTGCTTTTCGGACCCTTGATTTCTCTAATTTTATGACCAATCAGTATTTTTGTTTCCGTTTTGTTTAGAAGAATTTTTGGTAGTTTTGCTCAATCGTAAGAGTTTTCTAAAATTTTTAGCAAATTTGGCCATCTCTTCTTCATCAAGATCAAGGTCCTCATGATCATCATCATCGAAATTTTAAAAATTTTCAGCTTTTAAATCAATGTTGTATATTGGTGGTCGAATCAGCTTCTGAAGTAAGCCAATTGCTAAAATCTGGTTGTTTGGTAACATTTCAGCAGAGCGCTATCTTTAGTAAATTTTTGGGAGTTATCCATCCAAACTTTGAGAAATTTTCCTCTTAAGAAGTTGTAGATCTTTGAATTACCTTTCCGTGGACATAAAGATCACCTCAATCCGAGTTCTGAGCAAGAAGTTATGGCCAAAATACTAACAGTACACCAGATTTCACTCATCAGTCGACTGATGGGATTGATCAGTCGATTGAAGGGGCCCTGAGCCCGATTATAAAGGAAAAACATAGCTTATTTCATCCATAACATTTACACCAACCTAGAAAGCTCCAAGGGGACGATTGGGGGGCCATTTTGGGAGCTTTTGAGAGGGTTTGATCACCCCTACATATGATTCATCATTTGAATCATCATGTTCCTCCTCAATTCCTTCCCTTCATTAATGAGGTTTTCAAGCTCTACTTTGGGGATTTCTCAATTTCGTGGACTACGGCTCGATCCACCGCTCTTAACCTTGAAGATCTGCTTGATTGAGGTGGGAACACTATTACTCAAACCTATTTTTAAGTTATATTATGTTATATGTTTGATTCACACCAAATTGGGGGGGGGGGTTAGCTTAATTTCGAAATTTGGCTTGTGCATGGGATTGAGTTGATATTCTTGCAATCTTTTGGTTAATTTATTACTCATATAACTCCAATTTAATGATTCATAAAGAATCTCCCATCATTTGGTAGTATACATGAAGATTGGTATAAAACCCATTTAAACGTATACGCTAATGGGTAAAAAATTGGAACATGCATATGTAATTGATAGAATAATGCGTTTAAAGTGTGTTTTGGCTACGATTACTCATATACGAGATATTATTGTTGTACTTAAGCTATGGCTTGACTATTTGTGAAAAGTGTTGAATAACTGGCCATTCCATAACTACGTTGAGCAAATTTCTAAAATCATTTTGAGTAAACCATGTATTGAGATCATGTGGGGAAGTTTATATCGAACTTTAGTATTATAAAATAATTCATTATATTTGGTTTGGTTTCGATTGGACAAATCCTTGTGAAAATTCCCCAATATAATTGGTGAAACTAATAGACGAAACTCTTAACTAAACCATAATTTGACGGACTTGACAAACTTGGCTTAAGTACAGCAATGATACTACTATATGATTTGGGAGATTTATATATATAGAGAATGCTAGATATGTATATGTTGATTTAATATATGATTTTATATGTATACAATATATAGTTTTATGATTGTAATTCTTTCAATGGCTACTGTGTACCCTAGTTGAACCTTGGTGTTTATAATTGGTATTTTGGATATTATATGATTGAGTTTACTCGGTATGTCGAAATATGTATATCCCAAAATACATATTTGGTCAATGTATTTGAACCATAGTGGATCTATATATATATACACATTTAGTTTCTTTTGAACAAGCACTAATATTTTATAGGGTTGACCTAGCGTTGGTGGCTACATACCCTGGTCCGTGTAGAGGGACCCCGCTATCAGAGCGGCATACTCTATGGTCAATAGAGGAACCCCGCGAGGCGGCATACCCTACATTATCTAAGTGGTCCACAGGGGGCTGCATACGCTAGCCTTGGGGGCTTAGATCACGATCGCTGTGCACAGTAGAGTAAATCCTAGATGTTTGTTGTGAGATAGACGTAAATGAGATTGACGATTACAAGATTAGTGCCTACATTAGACCTAAGATTATATTTTCTTATGATGATTTACTTATATCGTGAGAATATATATTTTACTACTTTTTTCGGGGATGGGACTACACTTAGAATACATTGCATTAATATATATGAATCCATACTTATCCATAAAGAGTTATAGAAATGGAAGATATATATATATATATATGCATGATAGAGACAAAACTGTTTTCATCATAATGCATTGTTTTAAAACGTGGTTTATATCTATAAACCTTATATTTCCCACTGAGCCCGTGTTTGGCTCACTCCTATTTTCCAAACCAGTTTTACAGGTACTTCATTGGGGTGGCATGAGTACGTGATTAGAAACCTCTGATGGCTTGAGACTATATATAGTCGTCCGTAGACGACTTAGCTCGTATATATAGTAATTTGTATAATTTGTGTAACTTCATTATATTCAGTTTATTCATAAGAGTTGTAAAGCTTTTTAAATAATTGTTAGGACCTCGTTGGAGGAATTGCTTGATGATTTATGACTTTAAAAGTGTGGAGTTCTGTTTCTAGTTAAAATTTCTTTATAATTTACAGGTTGGATTTATTAAAAATATAAACTCCACATGCCAAAATTTTCTGAAAAATGCAGCCTTACTTGTAATTTTCTATTATATCAGTTGTAAGTTATGCATTTCAACCCATCGTCGTGCACGGTACTGTGATTAATCGGGTCCTGGAGGTCTAAACCTCATAGCGGGATTCAGGGCGTCACAAGTTGGTATCAGAGGTATAGGTTCGATTATCTTCGCCGGGTTTATGGGTAGTTCCAGGTTTGAAGAGATGGATAGTGATACGTCTTTTTTCTTTAACGTGTTATCGTGCGATAATGATTCCTTACCATTAGGAACTTGGAAAATGGGAGTATCGTGAAACGAGATGTTAGTTCTCCTTAGCTACACTCGTTCACAAAAATCTTTACCTTGAGATTATTTTTGTCCTTCTTTGCTAAATATCCTAATTTTTGTCTCTTGTTATCTTTGTTTCACATACACATTTTGGCACTCGGGATTAGTTCTACCGCTAAGTGAGCAATAGGCAACTGTTGAATTATGTTATAGCTATCCGCAGGCCAACGGATGACTATCCTATAAGTCACCAGTCCACTGTTGCTGACGAGAGATGGAACGTGACATACTCATTCTCGCGTTTACCCCACTATTTTCTCTTTGGTTCTCTTGGGGGTGAACCTAGTATATGACTGTTCTTTTCGTCTTTGGTGGTTGTGATTGTGCCTGAGTACGGAGGTCCGTAGTTACGAGGAGTATGTGATGATTAGTTCTTACTCGATTGCGCCGGTATTGGTTGGACTTTCATGTCTTCGGGAACCTCCTTGTTTGGGAGAATGCTCACGTCGAACGCGCACTCTTATCCTTAGAATGCAGTAGAAATTCCTTAATGGCCGGAGTGGAAGTTACGAGAATGACCAAGTCTGGTTGTGTGTTTGTTTTCGAGTCCAGGTTTAGATATGGAAGTTATATGGATCACCAAAGAAATTCTGGCATTTAGTGAGTATTAATAGTTGTTGTATTCCTTCGAGATGAGATGATGACTTATATTAAAACTTGCTGAGTGGCATTGAACCTACTTAGTGACTCATACATCCAATGTAATTATGTTATTCCTTGACCTCTAAAGTGATGGATGAGAACCTTTACTGGAATCCACTAGAGATGTCATTCTTTAATAATTATGAGTTCATTTATCTCAACACGATAAATAATTCATTACGAATACCTTTGAAGGAGACCCTTATCCCTCTGATTAGGGAGGTTCATTAGAGTATTGCGGCAGAAGTGTCCCTCAGATGTCTAAGTTATGGTGGCTAGTAATGATGAATGTCTAGTTAATGGCTCAATAAACTTGGTCATAGAACCTTTCTTGTGTTCGACTAATGTGGCAAATGCAAGCCCATGAATGGGTCTTTAGTTGATCCTCATGATTTGTGGTTTTAAAAAAAAACATGACCTTATTGAAGAATTCTCTTAATCTTTATGCATAGACACCTATTCGGGGTGGTATGAGAAAATAGAATAATGGAAACCCCTCGGATTAGAGTATTGTGTCTGCACACAACCCTTGAGCGTTAGGTATTCCTATGTTTCGATTATAGAGAATGATGTACAGGCATGTATGGAACCTTTCAACTTCCTTCGAGTATTAGTGCGAAGATCACATCTATATCCGATGTTTTAGACTTATGTTTGAACTAGTTGGTAAACAAATCTTTAGGGGGGAAAGTTAAGGTGTTTTACCACATCTGATAATTGATGGAAGCAAGATACTCAGAACCTCACCATTAATTTTGACCAGAAGAGTTGTGGAACTTCCAATAGGCAATCGTCTAGGATGAGATGTAATCATCTTGATGGCTTGCAAGAACAATTTTTATTTCTCCCTAGAATGAGATCAGCCCTGAGCTCAGGCGTATATCACGACATACCTTTAAGCTAAGTATTTGAGAATAGGATTATAAAGGGTAGAGTAACATGAGATTGAGTTATACATGCATATAACTCCCCTACGCTATATAAGTATTCAATGTGAGAAAAGCTCTTGGCTATTACCCTTAAGTTCTGCCAGCTTCTGAGCCTTACGCGTACCCCAATATTTTCTTACCATCCTCTGAGGCAATGAATGAAGAAGTATTTTACCGAGTATATAATTTTACTACAAAGAGAATAAGTAGAATTTTCCTCAAGTGATGCCACGCTAATTGAGATAGAATTTTGTGAAATTCATTCAAGGAGAAATTCCATTATTTGTGCTAATAGCTAGTTAGTGCTTGTGTACTACGGCTTTTTCCATTCGAATGGACCGGATTCGATTCAAGGTACAATTATACAATGGTTACTTGGTCAGATTGGTGACCCTTGTACAACTATGATGTTTCCTTTTAGTCATGGATGAGAATCTATATGTAAATCATACAAGTTTGTAGGTCGGATTTCAACCCTAGAGGGGGGGTGAATAGGGTTTTTAAAACTAAATGCGGAATTTAAAAATCTTTTCAAAAATGTTTAAGTAAAACAATTTACTAAACAAATTATCAAGGAATGCAATCAAATAAACAATCAAACAAATAAACAATCTCAAGCAATAACAAAACAATCAATAATAAAGAGATTGAGTTAGAAAGATTGAACTGATTTGAAGTCCAAGGCTTTTTTGTCCACACGGTTTTGGTTTACCAAACCATAGTCCGCGCTCGGTTAGTTCCCCGAGAATTTCCACTAATTCCAATCTCCTTCCGGGTGAAGATCAAACCACTACAAGTGTTGTTGTCTCACACACTCTTTACAAATATTGCTTGACCACAATATTCTCACAAGACACTCTCTTGCTAACCTTGTGAAATTTACCTTTCACAAAAACTAAACAAGAATTTACCTTCTTGTTTTCCTATGAGATTTACCTCTCATAATTTGAATACAAATGTTTGGTGATTCACACCAATTTACAACAACTCTCTTAAGTGTATAAAGAATACAATTTGAAGCTCACACTAGAGTTACTTGATTGATCAAGATTTATAGCTCAATAAGAATGATTGATCAAAAACAATTTCTTGAATCTTTGAATAATGAAGATAGATGAAGTAGAGAGTATAAGAGTGATTCAAGTTTTGTAGAATGAGTCTTGGAAGTCATATTTATAGTCCTAAAAGTGATATAGCCGTTCTAGAGGTTTGGTAGAAGTTTGGTACCAAAAAAGGTTAAAAATCAGAAATCCAACGGCTATATTCTGGGCCATCAGTTGACTGAGCAAGGCTCCTTAGTCGACTGACTGAGCACAAGCCATCAGTCGACTGATGGACTCTGCTGTCCATCAGGCCAAAAGGCCAAAATCCCAATTTTTGCACTTTTGCATATAAGCTCCAAAATTGATTCTAAAGCTTTGGGGACTTCAAAAATAAGTTCCTAAGACACCTATTTTTGGGAAAACTCAAAATATGATCATTTGAATTTAATATCAATTTATTTCAAAACCGGTTTTTGCAAGAATGATGTTTTGAAATGATTTTTGATTCAAACTGATTTTGATCAATCTAAGAATGATATATCAAAATATATGAGCTATATAATCAATCAATGAAGAAACTTTACATCAATCCTAAGCATACACTCAATTACCGAATATGTGAGTCTTTGAATGCTTTGAATAGTTTCTTCAACTTGATTTTTCACTTGAGGCTTTTCCCTTGAAGCTTTTGCATGTGATCCTTGATCTTCATCTTCATGGATTTGCATTGTGATGAGATTGATCTTCTTGCTAGTCCAATGCGTAGTTGACTTGATCGGATATTAATTGAACGATCCTTGTCAAACTTCCTTTGAGCAATCATGCTATTCTTGATTTTCCAAATAAGAAATCTATAATCTTAAATCAAGAACATGTTAAATTACACATGATTGATTTATTGTTATTATCAAAATAAGATTAAGACCTCAAGGTCAACAAAGTTAATCTCACTCGGCTAGTGGAGCCTAGTGAATCCTGTAATTACTGTGATTTCTTCGTTCCTTCATTTATCTCTCCATAATTTGAATCCTTGACATATTAATGCTCTGTGGTATGGCTAGAGCATAATTCAAGTTGTGAGTTCAGTATACTAGGCCCAATTTTCGCAATTGAGTCTGATAGCGTGGTTTAGTGCCCTTGAGCTCAAGTAGAGCTAGCTACTTATCTGTTATGGAGTATGACAAGCACGTCGCAACCAGTTCCTTGAGAGAGAATACTTTTGAATAGTATTTCATACTTTGTTAAATTATGTTTTGAAGCAGTGGTTTGTTTTATGATTTCGAGGAGTAAGTAACGCGTCGTGTGAAGTACCATGCCATGAACTTTTCCGTATTCGTCTTCAAACGCCATCAAAGGGTTAACCTGATTTCGTATATTTGTAACTTTGTTACTTGACATCCTTTAGCATCTTTGAAATGGAGAACCATGCTTAGAGTTACTTTCCTTATTCCCTCGTTTATATTGAATGTTGACAGAAGACCTTATGTACCTTAGATCGTTTGAGCGTTCCTAGCGACAATATATACTTCTATAAACATAGATGCCTTCTTAAGGAGGGGAGCCCAACACAAATTGGAGCATTGCCTGTGACTTGTCCATCTTTATTTATGTTTCGAGGATGAAACTTCTTAAGGAGGGGAGATTGTAACGTCTCGTATTCGTTTCCGAGCCAATTCTCCTCTTCAGCCCGGTTAAGGCTTTATCGCCGTTAGGTCGTGAACACTGGGTTTCGAGCTTCTTGTATTTGACCCGACACATCTATCATGTCATATTATGTATATTAAGTTTGTGAGATCAATCGTTTCATTATTCGGGTGGTCCGAATCGAAAACGGGAAGTAATCGCGTATTTTAAACTTTTCAAAAAAGATAATTTTTGGCCAACTTTGGAAAGCCATAACTTTTTCATCCAAGGTCCAAATGACTCCCTGTTTATGGCCACATCTTCATCTTAATCTTCTCTACAACTTTAGTGTTTTGACCAAAAGCCAAATCACATTCCTCAGTGGTCGAATCAGCTTCTGAAGTAAGCCAATTGCTAAAATCTGGTTGTTCGGTAACATTTCGGCAAAGCGCTGTCTTCAGTGAAATTCTGGGAACTATCCATTCCAAATTTGAGGAATCTTCCTCTTAGAAAGTTGTAGATCTTTGAATTACCTTTTCGTGGACATAAAGATCACCTTAATCCAAGTTTCGAGTAAGAAGTTATAGCCAAAATACTAACAGTGTAACGCCCCAAATCCCGTTCTAAAATTTTCACCTCCGGGACCCGGTTAATCACGGGTGCCGTACATCGACAGCGAAAATGAAACAACAATTCCTGGACATGTACATAGTAATGCAACACGCAAGGTCTTAATAATAAAATTTCTATAGATAGTATAACAGTTCATGCAAACCAATTCTACATAAAAGGCCACAAAAGAATCTAAACAATCCTCCAACGAGGTCCCAGCATAATAATTTAATAGTCTTTAAATAGAGAATAACTTATAACATCCAAAAAGTAAATATATATATATATATATATACAACATGAACAAAACATGGAGAACAATGGTTCTTTAAGTGTGAAGGACCTACGAATACATCAGGTACATAGGCTTTCTAGTAAGATGCATCCTTTCCTTACCCTTTCCCGGACGATTCCACTGAAGTACCTATGTAGAAAATAATGGGATGAGTCAAAAGGACCCAGTGGGAATCATTTACTAAGTTTTAGTGTGGAAATCATATTTAGAAATCTCGTTCCGTAAAATTGTGGAAATTTCTTTTCATAGAATAAATTGAAGCAAGTCGTTCACACACACACACACACATATATATACATACAATAGTTTGGTAAGAAACCTTTCTCATTTTTATAACATCGGTCAAATTATAAGGAAACACTCTTTTGAACTTTTATCTAAAGACCAACCCCGTTTCAAATGAATATCCACGGCTCGTAAGCACATGAACCTCGAGTCGAATTCTCACAACTCTCGCACTATCCAAGCGTCAACCAGTTCTGCATTTCGTGGCCTTTCACCCACACGGCAGCAAGGCCTCCCGTTAGTTTTCGTGCACGGTTTCGGGTCTTTCACCCAAGGCCGCTCTGTCTCAACTTAAGGTCTCAATCTTTAGAGACCAACCTGGGGCCATCATGGACTAGTGCTATCATAAAGCCTCAATAATACAGTAACCGGCTCGTTCAACTAATCTTTGTACCATATTCATCATTTCCACCAAGTATATTAAAACCTCACAATTGGCTCATTTATGTAACAATCACATCATGCATATGTATATGTACATGTGTGTGCTCCATACAACATTAGTTGGTTAACGATAAGGGAATTCTCCTACTGATAAACTAGGATAGTATAATACTTCATATACATGCGTTTTATGAAGAGAAAACATCACCGAGGCCATTTAAAGAGAATTCAATAATAATAATATTAACGCTTATTTGCAAATAAAGACGTATAAGCGGGTTTTAGGACTAATCAATCCATTAATCACAAAACTTTGTTGAACCATGTTATTAAGGTCATACTTAGGTTATTTGAATCTTTCATTCCAACAACAACCCACTATAACCATCATATCCCCAAAACCCAATTGGTAAAGCTAGATGATTATATAAACAAAAGGTAAACACATGATAGACTAGCGCTAACCAACAACTGTAATAGTAGAATAACGGCTCCTCCAGGAACGCGATAGTATCACACATTTCGTACTTCAACTTCCATAAGCATCATCAATAATTTAATCAACATGGATATTCTTATAAAAACCTTTCCAATATGTTTGAATAATCATTTACATGTATATTATGATGAAATTCCACCACATGGACCAATAAGGAAGTATTATGGATCATATATCAAAAGTTGTTATTGCCAAAGTGAGGTCCAAGTGGGTTTTGGCACAATTCAAACATATAACCTCAATTCATAGATGGAATAAGCAATTTATACTACATATGGGTTATTTGAAACGTCAATTTCAAGATCTAAGCATAATTCCATCATTTACACACAAACCCATTTTAGACAAGTTAGGATTTCTATATAACATGAGACAAAATCATGATCTAGTAAATTTAAGTTGCAAAATAGGTTTGTGTATTAGATTCCCACCTCAATAGAGTGATATCCTCAATCTAGAAGCGTTAGATCAAGCCGAGAGTCCCTAGATCGCAAAACCCACAAATTGGAGCTTGGTGTTCATCAATGGAGGAGAGAGAAAATGTAAGAGATGAAGATGGTGATGATGAAATATGGATTAAAGGATGGTAGATGGAGAGAAATAACTCTAAGAAGCCTCATAATTTGAGCTCTCAAACCTCTCTCTCACTCTTGAACGAATTGGGTGAAGAATGGGGGGTTTGGGAATGTTTAAAGGGTTAAAAAGGAGTGAAATTTCGTGGCTGGTGGAGCTGGATCGATCCAGCTTATAGTTGGATCGATCGAGCACTTGCTACACAAGTGGACCTAGAGCACTGTTCGTAATTTGGCCATAACTTTTCCGTCTGGGACTCTGATTGAGGTGATCTTTATGTTCACGGAAACCTAATTCAAAGATATAAAACTTCACAATAGGAAGTTTTCCCAAATTCTGGATGAATTAATCCCAGAAATTCGTAGAAGACAATAATCTGCCACCGAGTTACAATACGATTAGATTTTTGTGATCGGCCTACTTTGCGCGATGTTTTGACCAATGAGAAACATGAATCTTCTTTTGATCAAAACATGAAAGTTGTAAAGGGGAATGAAATGAAGATCTGGCCGTAAACGGGGAGTCGTTTAGACATTAGATGAAGAAGTTATGGCCTCTCAAAGTTGGCCAAAAATTAACTTTTTCGAAAAGTTCAAAATGCGTGATTAGCTTCCCTTTTTAGATTTGGGCCACCCGAGAAATGAAATGATTAATTCCATAAACTTAATATACCATATATCACATGCTAGAAGTGTTGGGTTCAATATAAAGGGTCTGGAACAAAATATTCACGGCCTAACGAAGGTTAAAACTTAACCGGGCCTTAAAATAATAATATGCACGGAGAATGGGTACGGGGTATTACAAACAGTTGTAACACCTGGTTTCCTTATCTCTTGCAAATCGCAACCTATATCGCGTATAAGACAGAATTTGGCTCCGGATAGCCAAATTGGGTTCTGGAAAGGTTGGTATGGGTTGGAAACTTACAACAAGTCATATTAATATAGTGTGTTATAATTACCATAAATCATTTCGGGTTGCTCGGACGTAAATCGGCTCGAAAATCACAAGTTTAGGTCCTACGAGATTAATGGTTTTTACCCAACTTTGGAAGACCATATCTTTTTCATCCGAACTCCAAATGAGTCCCCGTTTTTGCCTATCTCTAGGTTTTGATCCAATCTACAACTTTCGTGTTTTGGACAAGACTCAATTCTCACTCCTCCGACGGCCAAAATTGGGCGTGAAGTTGAGACTTTGACCAAACAACAAACTTTTGTGCTGTGAATAGTGGAAGTCGACTACATGGTCTTAACGTAGTCGACTACATCAATCTGGGCGAGATTTTTAAGCTTATTTCCTCCCTTTTCCTTCTCATTTTCACCCAACCAATTGGAGAGCTTTTAGAGAGAGAGATTGAGGGCGATTTTGGGGAGAATCTCGTGATCATCGAAGGCGATTCCTTCCGCATCAAACCCACACCAAAAAAAACATGATCATCATCATCTTCATCATCTTCTCCACCTTCATCCATCATTTCTAGGGTTTATAGCTATAATTTGGGGGTTTTCGCATATGTGCGGTTCCGGCTCGATTCTTCGGCAATACTTCGAGGGATTGACCCACTTAAGGTGGGAATAATAGTATTTAAACTTCTTTGCAAGTGATTACAACATATTTACACCAAATCAAGCAAAACCTAGGTTTTTTACTCAAAGTTACATATGCATGGGGCTTGGGTCAATTTCTTTGGATACTTTTGATATAATTCCATCATATATGACATCAATAACTATTTTAGACAAAAAGCCCTAATTGGATATGATTTATGAGAAAGTTTCACATATGACCTTCAAGTACGTATACGATTATATACGCTAAGCTTTGATACGTTTATGTATGATGTCATATATGGGATTTAAAGTATATTTTGGACAGAGTTACATATATTGGTGGTATTGCTTGTTGTGTTTTAAGTTATAAACCATATGTATGAGATTTTCTACTTACCTAGCCAGTCCGTAAGTATGCTGGTCAAATACATAAATATGTTTTGAATAAATAAAGTCTTTAAATCATAATGGGAGGTTATTTGGGAACTCATACACATTGTTTGATTATATTAGACTTGGCTTCGGGCCAAATTGATGAAAACATATGAAACCTCCCAAACTGATGATTTTACGGTTTTCTTTATTAACTGACGGACTTGGCGGATCTTGTTCAATCTTAACAACAATACCACTACATGTTTTATAATATGTATATTCATATCTACATCTGTTGGATCCTATATTCTTATGATTTCATTGATTTTATGTATTTATTATTATTTAGTATTGATTATCGGATGGCCACACCGTTCGTACTAGATAGATGGTTATTACCTGCAGTGTATAGCCTTGGTGGCTACGTGAGGATTATTGTAGCGTGCGCCTTTATGGCGGCGTGAGGTAGCGTCTAGGTGGACCTAGTAGGTGGTCCCTGCCTTGGGCAGAAGAAACCGAGTTGCCGGCTATCTCTGTGCACAGTAGATGTATTAAAATCCTAGACGTGAGTATGATATATGTGATTGATGTGATAGGTCTAGTCGCGGTGTTGTGGCATATGCAGTATGATATATGTATTGCCTTTCATGTACTTTGGGTCGGGGACATTATATATATACATTTCACGAAAGGTTTTCCGTACATTGGCTGCTTCAGAAATGTAGTATATATATATTTACACTTGTATATACAAAAAGAAATGTATATTACTCAGAGGTGATTCTTTATAGAGAAGCAGCACATAAACTATTTTCTTATAGTGCATATCATGGCATGCACCATTTCCAACCTATTTTCTTATACCAAACCCTTATAGTTCCCACTGAGCCCGTTTGGCTCACTCCTATTTTTCAAACCAGGTTTTGCAGGTATTCCCGAGGATGGTACGCTTATGGAGTCTAGTAGCTCTGATAGCCTCTGATTACCAAAGTCGTTTGGAAACGACTAGTATTATACTTTTTCTTATATTGATAATAAGTCGCACATCCTATTGATTGTTGTACTGTTGGAACATTGTTGTAAAAAGAAAAACTATTTTATTTTGTATTGGGACCTCATTGGAGACTTTGTATATATGATCTTTCTTAAATGTGGAATATTTAGTGGAAAACTATTATATGTACATTTTGACAGGATTTGGTTTACTATATGAATAAACTCCACATGCCAGATTTTCTCTTAAAATGATTTTATTACTTGAACCTGTTTTTGGTGTAAAAATTCTAAGTTTTACAACTTATCACCCGTCGTCGCGCACGACTCCGTGGCTAACCGGGTCCCGGAGGTACATTCCTCTAAACGGGATTTCGGGGCGTCACAACAGTGCACCAGATTTCACCTATCAGTCGATTGAAGGGGTCCTGATCCTAATTATAAAGGCAAAACATAGCTCATTTCGTCCATAACATATACACCAACCTATAGAGCTCCAAGGGGACAATTGGGGGGGGGGGGGGCTATTTTTGGAGCTTTTGAGAGGGTTTTATTGCCCCTACATATGATTCATCACTTGAATCATCACCATCATCATCTTCCTCCTCATTTCCTTTCCTCCATTAATGAGGGTTTCAATCTCTACTGTGGGAATTTCTCAATTTCGCGGACTACGGCTCGATCCACCGCTCTTAACCTCGAAGATCTGCTTAATTGAGGTGGGAACACTATTACTTAAACATATTTTTAAGTTATATTGTGTTATATGTTTGATTCACACCAAATTGGGGGGTTTTTAGCTTAATTTCAAATTTTGGCTTGTGCATGGGATTAAGTTGATATTCTTGCAATTTTTTGGTTGATTTATAACTCATATAACTCCAATTTGATGATTCATAAAGAATCTTCCATCATTTGGTAGTATACATGAAGATTGAGGTGGGAACACTATTACTCAAACCAGTGTTCTAAAAATCGGCATTTATCGCCGATAAATCGCCGATTTATCGGAAATCGGCAAGGCACCGATCGGATTATCCACAATCG
Source organism: Lonicera japonica (assembly GCA_021464415.1). Lineage (NCBI taxonomy): Eukaryota > Viridiplantae > Streptophyta > Magnoliopsida > Dipsacales > Caprifoliaceae > Lonicera > Lonicera japonica. Next base: position 45,837,493 of record CM038466.1, on the reverse strand, counting down.
GCTGAAAATATCGGCAGGGAGAAATGTTTATCGATTTATCGCTGATTTATCGCAATAAATCGTAATCGGCGAAAATTGAATTTTTTTTTATCGTTACCTAAGTAAACCACATCGTTTTCTCTCCTTCACTCGACGACTCCCACACCTCGACCTTGCCGTTTCTCTCTCTATCTCTTACCTGACCTTGCCGTCGTTCCTCTCTCTCACTCGACCTCGAAACAGTGAGGGGCGGAACGAGAAAGAAAGAGAAAGGGGCGTAGTGAAAGAAGAAGATGAAGAGAGATTGAAGAGAGATGGAAGAAGGAGACGGATGTGTGTGGACCTTGTGGTATGACTTGTGAGAAAAGAGGCGTTTTTAGGGTTAAAGAATAGGGGTTTTAATTTAAGAAGTAGTGAATGACTTTATTACCTAATTACCCTTAGGTATATTGCAATTTACAAAATTACTAATAGACTAGTAAATAGGTGAGAAATTTCTTTTAAATGTTTACAATTACCCCCCTAAGTTATTTTTATTTAGCATTTTATTCTATTAATGTCCATTTTGTTACTATTATATTTTATTTAGCATATTGTTATATAATATATTATTTAAAATATTATTTATACAATGCATTCCGATTTTTTTCCGATTAATAAAGAATCCCCACTCCCCACCTCCGATCATTTGGTTTTTAGTTGATACATTTTCAAGTTATAGATTGATTCACACCAAATTGGTGGAAATTTGGCTTGTGCAATTAAGTTGATATTCTTGCAATTTTTTGGTTGATTTATAACTATTACTCAATTTGACCTATTTTCAAGTTATATTGTGTTATATGTTTGATTCACACCAAATTGGGGGCTTTTAGCTTAATTTCGAAATTTGGCTTGTGCATGGGATTAAGTTGATATTCTTGCAATATTTTGGTTGATTCATAACTCATATAACTCCAATTTGATGATTCATAAAGAATCTTCCATCATTTGGTAGTATACATGAAGATTGAGGTGGGAACACTATTACTCAAACCTATTTTCAAGTTATATTGTGTTATATGTTTGATTCACACCAAATTGGGGGTTTTTAGCTTAATTTCGAAATTTGGCTTGTGCATGGGATTAAGTTGATATTCTTGCAATATTTTGGTTGATTTATAACTCATATAACTCCAATTTGATGATTCATAAAGAATCTTCCATCATTTGGTAGTATACATGAAGATTGAGGTGGGAACACTATTACTCAAACCTATTTTCAAGTTATATTGTGTTATATGTTTGATTCACACCAAATTGGGGGTTTTTAGCTTAATTTCGAGATTGGCTTGTGCATGGGATTGAGTTGATAGTTCTTGCAATTTTTTGGTTGATTTATAACTCATATAACTCCAATTTAATGATTCATAAAGAATCTCCCTTCATTTAGTACTATACATGAAGATTGGTATAAAACCCATTTAAATGTATAAGCTAACGGATAAGAAATTGGAACATGCATATATAATTGATAGAATGATGCGTTTAAAGTGTGTTTTGGTGACGATTACTCATATATGATATATTATTGTTGTACTTAAGCTATGGGTTGACTATTTGTGAAAAATGTTGAATAACTGGCCAGTCCATCACTACGTTGAGCAGATTTCTAAAATCATTTTGAGTAAACCGTGTATTGAGATCATGTGGGGAAGTTTATATCAGACCAAAGTGACTCGGCGAAAACAACGCGAGTTATTACACTCAAGTGCAGGTGGTCGGTCAAGTAATAAATACTCGGTAAGTCTGAGGCAGATCCACGAGGAGGAGGGTAATTCCTTGACTTAGAAAAATTTCTTTCAAGAGGAAGAAGAGAATAATAAAGAAAATATGAAATATGGAGGGAATGGAATGAAAATCAACAACTAAACTATCTAAAGGCAATATAACTAAATAAAACATGCAAATAAAATTAAACCTAAAAATAGCGAAACATTACTATCCTAAAAACAACCAAACTAATATAAAATGAATATGCAAAAAGGGATAAATAAAAAAACTAATAAAAATAGAGTACTAAATTAATTAAATGCATGAGAAACTTTAACTAAAATTAAGAATAAAAAGCGGTAGGGGTATCCATAAGTTTCGGGCAAGACAACGGGCAATTCAGTGGACCGGGAATCCTTTTCTAATTAATTTTCCTTTAAAAATCAGCCTACTTTTCCCAAGCTAATTGATCTCATAAACTTGTATTGCTTTGCAATAATTCATGCGTGACATGAACTACACGTACCAATACTAATTATGGAATCAATTCGCATTACTTAATTTTACTGAAAACACTTGTTTATTAAAGTGAAGTAGTGCTTGACACTACAAAACCTTTTATTAAAAGTGAGTTTATAAATATTAAGTAAAAGGCACAATTTAATTCAAATAGGTTAAAACATGATTAAAAACAAATTTAAACTAAAACGGGTGGTAGAAACACAAAATTGGCGATTTCGGTATCAAAAAGTAAGGATTAAAAATACTACTGAAAACAGTGCACTTAGGTTTCAAATCTAAAAAGATACATAACCAATTAATTTAGAGAGTATAGACCTCTCTCTAAGTCAACTAGTTAACAACGATTCAAACTAGTTTGGTTCTTTTGTCGAAAAGATTTTATTAAAGTTATTATAAAAATATATGATTAGCATACTAGGATAATAATTTAAGAAAAATCAGATTTATAATGACCTATTAACCAATAAAAAATTAATTAGAATTGAATTCGGGTCTGAAAAATTATCGCGTCGGCATACCCGTTCCTTACGAACCCCTAACTAACGAACTAGCCAAACATATTTAATAAATTCATGAAAAATAAAATAATTAAATGAAACAACATATTTATATTCAAGAAGGAAAAATTAATTAAGAATATAAGCATATAAATGTACTCAAAATTTTAAAGCAATCGAAAATTTAGAACATGTGCAAAATAGAAATTATGGGTTGAACATTTTTGAAAAATAAACAATCTGCCAGTAACACAAATGGCCTACTGACTTTTTAAAAACTTGGGATTTGAGTCTCCAAATCAGTAGGGTTTTGTAGAGAATTAAAATACGATTGTTTTGATAGGTAGATCATCAAAAACGGTCAAGAAACGAAGAAATTATGATCAAAATACGAAAATGCAAATTTTAGGGTTCTACGCGGGATTCTACGTGGAAATTCTAACAAAAATTATAAATTAAACATGAATTTCAATAAAAAAATCACATTTAAACACATAATTAAATAACAATCAGAGCATTAATAAAAATTAATTGAAAGAAATTAAGAAAAATATTGAAAGAAACTTACGGTTACGAAGAATATTAACAACTGCGATGCCAATTTTATTTAACTCCGTCTCTTCTTCAATACAAGGCAAAAGAGAAAAATATAATATAAAAGGAAAACTCTCTCTGATGGTATGGGAATCTGGAATTATTGAAGAATATGTCGACTTTCCTCTGTCGACTCTAACTTAAATATCTCTAACTCCGTGCGGTGAATCTCTTATTCATTCAAAAATTTCTCGGTTTGATTCAAATGACTCTTCTTTACTTATGACTGCTCTATTGCCTTCTCTTAGTCTCTTCCATCAACTTCCTTCATGCTTGAACTTAGTATTTGCTTTTGGTTCACCTTTTGAACTTAATTCAGCTTCGAATTTGACCGGCAATGACTAACTTTGGGGGAATTTGCTTATGGATTCGTTCTTGTTCATTTTTAACCTGTAAAAATGTTATAATGCACTAGAAACAAACATATTATCCTATTTCATGATTAAAACTCAATTCTTAACAATTTAGGATAATTAAAATCAAATTCATGTATAATAAGCCATCTAAATATGTATAAAAATGCAATATTTTAGCTTAATAACTAAGTATTATAAAATAATTCATTATATTTGGTTTGGTTTCGATTGGACAAATCCTTGTGAAAATTTCCCAATTGGTGAAACTAATAGACGAAACTCTTAATTAAACCATAATTTGACGGACTTTGCAAACTTGGCTTCAGTACAGCAATGATACTACTATATGATTTGGAAGATTTATATATATAGAGAATGCTATATATGTATATGTTTATTTAATATATGATTTGATATGTATACAATATATAGTTTTATGATTGAAATTCTTTTCATGGCTATTGTGTAGCCTAGTTGAACCGTGATGTCTATAATTGGTATCTTGGCAATTTATATGGTTGAGTTTACTTGGTATGTCGAAATATGTATATCCCAAGATACATATTTGGTCAATGTATTTAAACCATAATGGATCTATATATATACATATTTAGTTTCTTTCGGACAGGCACTAATGGTTCATGGGGTTGACCTAGCCTTGATGGCTACATACCTTGGTCCGTGTAGAGGGACCTCGCTTTCAGAGCGGCATACTCTATGGTCCGTAGGGGGACCCCACGAGGGGGCACACCCTGCACCATCTAGGTGGTCCACGGGGGGACCCAGCCTTGGGGGCTGCATACCTTAGCCTTAGGGACTTAGATCGCGATCGCTGTGCACAGTAGAGTAAATCCTAGATGTTTGTTATGAGACAGACGAAAATGAGATTGACTATTACAAGATTAGTGCCTACATTAGTCCTAAGATTATATTTTCTTATGATGATTTACTTATATCGTGAGAATATATATTTTACTACTTTTTTCGGGGATGGGATTGCACTTAGAATACATTGCATTAATATCTATGAATCCATACTTATTTATAAAGAGTTATAGAAATGGAAGATATATATATATAGAAATATGCATGATAGAGACAAAATAGTTTTCATCATGATGCATTGTTTTAAAACGTGGTTTCTATTTATAAACCTTATAGTTCCCACTGAGCCCGTGTTTGGCTCACTCCCATTTTCTAAACCAGTTTTGCAGGTACTTCCTTGGGATGCCACGAGTACGTGATTAGAAACCTCTGATGAGTTGAGACTATATATAGTCGTCCGTAGACGACTTAGCTCGTATATATAGTAATTTGTATAATTTGTGTAACTTCATGGTATTCAAGTTTATTCATAAGAGTTGTAAAGCTTTTTAAATAATTGTTGGGACCTGTGAGAATTCGGATCTCCAACCCGTATTTCTCGGTTTCTTGTTTTGGAGGAAAACGTGTTTTGTAGAGTCGCCAGTTTGTTTTATGAGAAAACAAACAAAAGATCGTACGAAGGACAATTCAAAAATGAATTATCTTTCATACGTTTGAAACCAAAGATTAATTGAAAACTTATTTCGCTAGGGTTCAGGAACTATGTTACGAATTGGGAAGGTGTTAGGCACCCAATTCGCCCTTTCGGTCTCTTAATGGATCATGTATTTAATTCCTATTTTAGATATCTTGCAAGTAGTTTGAATCGTTTTCAAAATAATCCTTTCGGGTGAATTTGATTTAAAACAATATTTTGAAATTAGACTCGAGCTCTGCGAGCGCCTACGTATTCATTCATAGAATGAAATCAGAGTCTCGTAGTTCCATTTATTTGGAAACAATTTTTGTATTTTAGTTTGTTTTGAAAACATGTCAAAACGGATTTTAGTTTTCTTGTAAAACTTAGAAATGACTTGTTTTGAAAGCAGTGGACTTCCTTGCAAATTACCTAATTTTTTGTATTAAAACTCGTATTTAAATGCAGTATTGAAATTAGTAGAGTGGTAGAAAGACGTACCTGATGCGCTTGAAGAAGAACGGAGACCGCTTGCTTGTTCCTTTCTCTCTCTAGAACTCTCTCTATCTAGAACTTTCTCTATCTAAAGCTTTCTCTCTCCAAAAATCCTCTCTCTGAGACTTTTTCTCTCTCTAACTCTCTCTAGAATTTTCTCTCTCTAAAAAGACTCTATAATAACCTTGACAGAGTTTCTTCTCTCTCAAAACTTTATTGAGTGTTTCTCCCTAAAATGAGACACCAAGGGTCCTATTTATAGTAAAATTTTTGGTAAAAACACTTCAAAAGGGGCCAGCCGCAGGGGGTACGGCTAGGGTGTGCCGCTCGGAGCCAACCGTGCGGCTAGGGGGTGAGGTTGGGGTGTGCGGTTCGAAGCCAACCGTATGGTTGGGAGCCAACCGTAGGGTATGGCCAACCGTACGGTTGCGAGCTAACTGTGCGGTTAGGGAGCGTGCGGCTGGCTAGGTCGATCTCCATCCTAGTAAGCGAAGTGACAACATGGTTGTGGTAGATTCCTGACGTGCTCGAAAATCAGGGTTTTTCTTAACGGTTTTCTATATGTATGACGACTTAATGCGGAATGTTGTTTTGTATGAAAATTAGGTTCAAACGAGAGTCGTGGATTGGGGTGTTCACAGACCTCTCGTCCCGAGATTCTTGCTCGCAAGGATTCTGGGACGATAATAAGAAGACAACAATTCATGACTCTCGCGTGAATCTCAACTGGTTGTTTTATTCATGAAAATCTGTGAATCGAAATATACCCTCATGGTAAGGGAGTTTTGTGGTGCTTTGGGCAATGTGATCCACAGTTGACCTTCCTCTCGGCCAAGCTATCTCTGATACATCAATCTATTCTCCCGTCTACCCTCAGGCAATCCATCTCAGTCCTTCTTCGGATTTTTTGAGCTTATCGATGTTTACCCCAGCTTATAGGATGCACCAATCTTACCATTTACCCTCTTAATGGCCTATTATTCTCAAGAACATTTCTCGTTCTTTGCAAATGTATTTGAAAAAGTTCTTGGAGTTTAGATTCTTTTAGAATGACACCTTCTTGACTTTATCATGATAAAACTTCCCATTCTTCTGGGGAAGAAATGGTTACCAAGAGTAGCGGGGTTTGCTCCTATCGCACTATCTTGTTGTCATAACCATGTGGTAAAACTCCCTAATTCTTGGGAGGATGTTATTGGTTACCAAGATTGGTCGGGTCAGCACCTGTCGCACCATCTTGCTGGCATAATCGAGGTTGTCTATCAGGAGATATTCCTTCGTGATAGTTTTCTAAGAAATGGCACTCCTAGCCACCTTCAGAAGGAATGTCATATTAGCGACTGCCAAGAGTGGGGGGGGGGGGTCAGCACCTTTCGCACCATCTTGCTGGCACAACCTGAAAAGGTTGAGTTAAGATTGCCAAGAGTGATTGGTCCTCGCGATAGGACGTCATCTTGCTGACACAATCTGGGCTGACTTGTAAATTCCTATAGAACGCATCCAAAAGGGAAAGAAAGGTATGATATGTTAGCGACTGCCAAGAGTGGGGGGTCTGCACCTCTTGCACCATCTTACTGGCACAGCCTAAGGGGTTGTGTTAGAGACTACCAAGAGCGGTGGGGTCGGCACCTGTCGCACCGTCTTGCTGACATAGTCTAAGGCTGAACGTCGGGAGATATTCCCTTATGACGGTTTCCAAGAAATGGCGCTCCTGGCCACCCTCATGACGGTTGGGAGATATTCCCTTATGACGGTTGGGAGCCAACCGTGCGGTTAGGGAGCGTGCGGCTGGCTAGGTCGATCCCCGTCCTAGTAAGCGAAGTGGCGACATAGTTGTGGTAGATTCCTGACGCGCTCGAAAATCAAGGTTTTTCTTAACGGTTTTCTATATGTATGACGACTCACGACTTGATGCGGAATGCTTGTTTTATATGAAAATTAGGTTCACACGAGAGTCGTGGATTGGGGTGTTCAAAGGACCTCGTTGGAGGAATTGCTTGATGATTTATGACTTTAAAAGTGTGGAGTTCTGTTTCTAGCTAAACTTTTTTTATAATTTATAGGTTGAATTTATTAAAAATACAGATTTCACATGCTAAAATTTTCTGAAAAATGCGGCCTTATTTGTAATTTTTTATTATATCAGTTCTAAGTTATGCATTCTAACCCGCCGTCACACACGGCACCGTGATTAACCTGGTTCCGGAGGTCTAAACCTCATAACGGGATTCGGGGCGTCACATGTGGTGGGTGCTTTCCAACCATTCAGTATTGCAAACTGTACCATTCTTCTTTGGATTTTAATAAAATTTGCATTCTAGCTTTCCAGCATGAATAATTGGAACTATCGACAGTAGGAGCGATACATGTTTGATCTTTACTTATAATAGTCAACTAAGGACAAAAATGCAAGTAAGAACAACGCAAACCTAGGTTATGACCTAACCCTAGCAACCTAAGGTAACATGCTCTAATGCCAAGTGAAAATGCTAAAACGTGCGCGTGCGGAAGCAAATTAACAAATTAACCTAAGGTTTGTTATTTAACGGTGGGATTCTCAAAAAAATAATTTTAATCGAATCAAAAAGTAAATCCTAAAAATCTATCAACTTAATATAGCAAAACAGATAAGTAAACAACATAATTAACGCGGTATCTCTGCGGTGCATAACTAATCCTCAACAATCCACTATATGTATCAACTTATGAGCCAATTTAAACATATAACAAAGAAAAATAAAGTAAAATAAAGTATACAATTGGTCAAAAAAAATGAAACAAAGTATCTATTAAAACAAAGCAAAGTGTACGTGTGGCATAGAACTAGCAACAAAATCCATAAATTCTTTCTTCTCTTGGGATTGCAAATCATCCTCATCACCACTAAGTGTAGCATGCATGGCAAGATTAGATTGATTTGCTTTCCTAAGCTTGTTAAATTTAGTTTCAAATTCCCAAGCTTGATGACATTTCCCATGATATTCAAAACATTCATCGATTTTAGCACCATTATCCCTATTCGGGATTTGGGACCCTTGATTTCTTTGATTTGATGACTAATAAGTATTTTTGTTTATGTTAGGTTTAGAAATTTTTTTGAAGTTTTGCTCAACTGAAAGAGATTTTTAAAATTTTTAGTAAATTTGGCCATCTCTTTTCGATTAAGATCACAATCCTCATGATCATCATCATCAGAATTTTAAAACTTTTCAGCTTTCAGATTAATGATGTAATTCTTTTGTGATGAGGATTTTGAGAAAGTCCTAGCTTCAAAAGTTTGAAGAGATCCTAAAAGCTCATTCTCTTTCAAAATATTTTAATCTTTATTCTCTTCTAGAGCAGTAATTTTGGGAACGAGTCGATCAGGCAAAGATCGTAGAATTTTCTTTACAATTCTAAGTTCATGAATTATTCTATTAAGATTATAAAGAGAATTAACTATATCTTTAAGCCTATTATGGAACTCTGTGACAGTTTCACTATTTTTCATTTTAATTGTTTCAAATTATGAAATTAGACGCTGAATTTTTGACAGAGTTTGCACCTTTATAAACCACTTCTAAGATTTTCTACGCCTTTTTTGAAGTCTCATAAGTGGCAATATTTTTAAATTCGTCCTCCATCACATGACTTTGAAATAGATTTAGCCCTTTAGCGTTTCACTTAGCCAATTCTAATTCACTAACAGTCCATGATTCAAGAGGATTGATATCAATTTAAGTAATATTCTCAATTGTCGTACTTGTGGTGGGTGCTTTCCAACCATTCACTACTATAAACCGCACCGTTCATCTTTGGATTTGAATAAAATTCGCATTATAGCTTTCCAGCTTGAATAATTGGTAGCTGTGAACACCCCAATCCGCGACTCTCGTGTGAACCTAACAAGCATTCTGCATCGAGTTTTGAGTCATCATGCATACAAGAGAATGTTAGGAAAAGCCCTGATTTTCGAGCGCGTCAGGAATCTACCACAACCTTGTCGCCACTTCGCACGCCCCCCAACCGCACGGTTGGCTCCCAGCCGTACGGTTGGCACATACCCTAGCCGCACGGTTGGCTTCGATCCGCAAGCCCGAGCCGCACGCCCTAGCCGCACGCTCCCTCCTTAGCCGTACGGCTGGCTCCTAGCCGCGCGGCTCCCCAAGCCATTTTTCTGCATTTTTCCTCTATAAATAGGACTCTTGGGCTCCCATTTGAAGGCATCAACACTCAATAGTGTTTTTAGTAAGTAGAAACTCTGTCAAAATCTTTAGAGAGTCATTTTAGAGAAATTCTGAGAGAGAAAGTTTTAGAGAGAGAAAATTCTAGAAAGAAAAGGAAGCAAGCAAGGCAACAAGGCAAGGCTTTCATTTCTTCTTCAAGCGCATCAAGTACGTCTTTCTACAACCTTTCTGAATTTCAATACCGCATTTAAATATCAGTTTTAATACAGAAAATTAGATAACTTGTAAAGAAGTTCATTACTTTCAAAATAAATCCTTTCTAAATTTTACAAGAAAACTAAAACTCGTTTTGACACGTTTTCAAAACAAACAAAAATACAAAAATATTTTCCAAAGAAAGGAACTACGAGACTCTGATTTCATTCTATGAATGAATACGTAGGCACTCGCAAAGCTCGAGTCTGATTTCAAAATACTATTTTAAACTGAATTTATCCGGAAAGGACTATTCTGAAAATAATTCAAACTACTTGCAAGATATCTAAGATAGGAATTATATACATGATCCATTAAGAGACCGAAAGGGCGAATTGGGTGCCTAACACCTTCCCAATTCATAACGTAGTTCCCGAACCCTAGCAAAGTAAATTTTCAAAATAAATCTCTGGTTTTAAACGTATGAAAAATAGTTCGGTTTCGAATTATCCTTCGTACGATCTTTTGTTTGTTTTCTTGTAAAACAAACTGGCGACTCTATAAAACACATTTTCAAATCAAGCCGAGAACGAGGACTGCCCTCTCGGGTCGCGGGTCCGGATTCTCACAGTAGCATCGACAATAGGAGCGATAGATGTTTGATCATTACTTATAATAGTCAAATAAGGACAAAAATACAAGTAAAAACAACTCAAACCTAGGTTATGACCTAACCCTAGCAACCTAAGGTAACATGCTCTAATACCATGTGAAAAAGATAGAACGTGTGCGTGCGCAAGCAATTTAACCAATTAAAGTAAACCCTAAAAACTCCAAGGATTTTAATTTTGAAAAGCATGTTTAATCTTTTCTAGTATGCAGCAATTAATAAAACAATTAAACAGATAAGTAAACACAAGAATTAACGCGATATCGTTGGAGTGTATGATTAATCCTCAACAATCCATTACATGCATCAACTTATGAGCCAATTTAAGCTTATAACAAAGCAAAATAAAGTAAAATGAAGCATTCAATTGGTTAAATAAAGTAAAACAAAGCATCCAATTAAAACAAAGCAATGTACACGTGTGACATATTACAAGCAACAAAAGCCACATATTCTTTCTTCTCTTGGGATTGGGAATCATCCTCATCATCACTAAATGTAGCATGCATGACACGATTCGTTTGATTCGCTTTAGTAAACTTGTTGAATTTAGTCGCACATTTCCAAGCTTGATGACATTTTCCATGACATTCAAAACATTCATCGCTCTTGGCACCACTATTCCCATACTGCTTGGCCATCTCTTCTTCATCAAGATCATGGTCCTCATGATCATCATCATCGAAATTTTAAAATTTTTTAACTTTCAATGCAATGTTGTATTTCTGTTGTGATGAGAATTTTGAGAGAGTATTAGTTTCAAATGTTTAAAGATATCCTAAACGCTCATTGTCTTTCAAAATATTTAAATATTTACGCTCTTCTATAGCAGTAATTTTGGGAACAAATTGATCTGACAAAGATTGGAAAGAGAATTAACTATATCTTCAAGCCTACTACAGAACTCTGTGACGGTTTCACTGTCTTTCATTTTAATTGTTTCAAATTTTCAAGTTAGATGCTGAATTTTTGACAGAGTTGGTACCTTTATAAACCACCTCTAAAATTTCTCCCGCCACTTTGAAGTCTCACACGTGGCAATCTTTTCAAAGTCGTCCTCTATCACATGACTTTGGATTAGATTTAGCCCAATAGACTGATTCGCTTAAGTAAGCTTGTTAAATTTAGTCGCACATTTTCATGCTTGATGACATTTTCCGTGACATTCAAAACATTGATCGCTCCTGGCTCCACTATTCCCATACTGCTTTTTGGACCCCTGATTTCCCTAATTTCATGACCAATCAATATTTTTGTTTCCGTTCGGTTTAGAAGAATTTTTGGTAGTTGTGATGTAATACCCCGTGTTCCATTCTTAAGTTAATCCTCTTCTTAAGCCCGGTTAATGCTTAATTTTCGTTAGGGCATGAACTTTTGCTTTTGGACCCTTTCTAGCTGATCCAACACTTATGGCATATCATATTAGGTATATCAAGTTTGTGGGAATGATCATTTCATGATTCGGGTGGTCCGAATCGAAATCGTGGTGTTAGTCGCGTGTTTTTACTTTACGCGATTTCTTAATTTTAGCCAACTTCGAGGTATCATAAATCCATCATTAATTATCCAATTAAGCCTCCGTTTGTGCCTATATAGGTTTTGATACATCCTATAACTTTCGTGTTTTGAATGGAAGCTAATTCTCTCTTTACGTAGGTCAAAACAGTGTGCGAAGTACTCGAGTAGCTAAAATCTGTTCATTCGGTAGCGCTTCGGCAGAGCACTGTCTTCGACGAATTTCTAGGAATTATCCATCAAGAATTTGAAGATACTTCCTCTTAGGGAGTTTTATAGCTTTGAATTATCTTTCCATGGACATAAAAATCACCCAAATCGGAGTCCCCAGCGAATAGTTATGGCCAAAATACGAACAGTGCTCCAGGCCCAAAAGTGCTAAAGCACGGCCCGGTATTGGGTTTTTGGCATACCGGTCCGGCAAGGATTCTGGGCGGTTTTGAACACTTTAAAGTGTCATTTACAACCCCTTTCTCCCATAGTTTGACCCATAAGCCTTGGAACCTTATAGAGAGAGAAAGAGGGCCATTTTGAGAGACATTTAGAGAGACTTTCATCGATACAGCTTCACCATGCAAAATCTCCATTAAACCAACGCCGAATCACCATCACATCACTATTCATCATCATATTCATCCTCTTTAACTCCATGGCTAGGGATCAAAGGAAGAAATTGGGGATTTGGCGATTTGGCGACTTCTAGCTCGATTCAACCTTTCAAACTCGAAGAATAAGCTTCATAGAGGTGGGAATCTAACTCTAAACCTTGTTTTCCAACCTATTACTATGAGATTATGATCTTATCACTTCATTGCTTAAAAGCTTAACATGTGAAAAATGGGTTTTTGAGTATATGATGATGTTTTATCTTAATGATGTAATTGATGGCTCGAATAGCCTTTATACATGATAAACTACATGATTTAACAAGAAAATGTGATTGATTTCTTTCGTAGCCCAAAAACCCAATTGGAACCTATACGTATGTGATGATTCTTACTATGAAAGTGGAAATTTACCTTTAAAGGTTCAAGTGGTGGCTTTTATGTTATAAAGTGATCGTTTATGAGTTGTTGAGTATAGAAGAATGGCTTATGTGATAATAGTCCCTGTCGGTTGCAAGTTACAGCTATATTTGAATTATGATAAATATTGAAATGGCACAATTTTCTCTCATATGAGCCAATTGATATACTGCTAAGTATCTATGTTATCACTAGTCCATGATAGGTCCCGGGTTTGGTCTGTAACGATTGGGGTCGGAAGTTAGGACAGTTTCCCAGGTGTAAGACCCGAAACTGTGCACAGAAAAGAACGGGAAGCACTACAACCGCGTGGTTGAAAGTCCATCAAACGCAGACCTGGTTGTATGCTTAGACGATCATCCTGATTATACGAGTAAGAAAAAAACGGGAGGCCCTGCTACCGCGTGATTGAAAGGCCAAGAAACGCAGACCAAGCTGTATGCTTGGATAGTGTGGGATTTTAGAGAATACGACTCGAGGTTCATGTGATAAAAGACGTACGTTGTGCTATGGTTTTCCATTAAGACAGGATTGATTTTACAAAGCCTTAAAAAGGATATTTTCTCAAAGTTTTGTTGGGGTCTTAAAGTTAGAAAAAGGATTTCTTTTAAATTACTACATACGTATATTTGTAAATGAACTACTTTATATTTTAATACGAAAAGGATCTTCTGAGATTTTATAAAACGGGTTTTCTAGATATCGTTTTCTAGATACTGTTATTAAATGATTCCCACTGAGTCATTCGACTCACCCCACTTCTTCTCCACCCAGTTTCTTTTGCTGGTTCGTTCGGGGTAAAGTATAGAGAGAGAGGATGCGTTCCTTAGTCTGCCTCTGTACCTTAGTTCTTAGAGTTTTATCTATAAAATCTATATTGGATTCTTGTAAGAACTCAAGTTGTAATGGTTTTAATTACATATGTATGGAGCTTGTATTGATGTTCATTGTATACTTTGTGAAGATTGTATCTTCTACACTTGGGACCTCGTTGGAGGCTAGCTGATTGATAGTATTTCTTCTTTTGTCATGTGAACGATTGCTTAGTATGAAAATGTTCTTATTGTTTAGATTATGGATTTTTTTTAAGTTTTACACAAGGATTATATCTAGTTGTCTCGCTGGCGGCGTACGACACCTGTGATTAACCGGGTTCCTAAGGTAAAAACCTCTTAACGGGATTCGAGGCATCACAAGTTAGTATCATATGATAGGTTTCTTCTTCCTTCGCCGAGAGTGGGGTAAATCAGGGGATTCCATTTCGTATCGATCTTATTCATCTTATTACTTTGCTAATTGGGGAAAAGCTTGAGGAATCGGTTTTGGTTTCTAGTGTAGTAGTAGAGGGACTATTGGGTTATACTATAGTCATCCGCAAGCGCAACGAATGACTATACTATAAATCATTAGTCGGCTGCCGCTAACTGGAATAGAAACGCTATGATTAATTGAGTTCCACGCAAAATGTTCATTCCTTTTACTCCTTGAATTTCCGCCTTATCTTTCAAATCTCATGTCATTCTATTCTACCTGTCGCTATAAATTCACCGAGTTCTTGAAAGATGGTTAAAGCTTACCATCTTGAGTTTGAGGAGTCGGGAAGGTATTTAGAAAGGATTCCCGATCAGCGAAAGCAAGAGAGGCTTTTTAGGGACTTCAAGTCCAATATGGTTGTACTATAGCTTCCATTGATTCTTCCTCTTATAAAGCCTATATCAAGGCAAACTTTAAGCTTAATGGACAGTCGGGTAGACTACCCATCTTATAAGGCCGACGGCAAAAAGGAAGAGAAGTTACCTTGAAAGTACGTGAGATAAGAGTAAGAAATCTCATTTAAGTTCAGAAACGTCTAGAGGCGACAACACCAACTGTGGTAGCAGTGGTGGGCTATATGCTTGATGGTTTATTTGTGAAAATCGAAACCATTATCGCGAGGATTGTTCAGACTATTATCAGAAGAAAAAGATGTGAGCCAGAATAGTGAACGTAGGAGAAGTGGAGATAGTGTGAGAGACCCTCTGGGTAGGTTTGGATGTCGTTAGTCCTAGTCATTGTACTAGAACTAGACTCCAAATAGGAGTTAGTATTAAGGGAAATTCCAAACTTAGCAACAGCCAAACCATCTCCTAAATTAGATACAGAGCCAGAGAAGCCAAGCTATTCAAGTCTTCAATTTAATTCCTATAACGGATTAAGAATACCCAGTAATGAAAGGTTGCCCTATCCTTTTTTAGTGTTAAGCTGCAAATTGCCAAAAACCAGCACAGAGAAATTTTACACTGCGGACCGGTCTAGGATTTTGGCATACCGGTCCGCGTTATACAAAATGGGGACTTTGTGGTCTGCGGACCGGTCTCCCAAAATGGGCATACCGCTTTGCCAGTCTAAACCTGGGCACCAACTTAATTTTTTTTACAAGACGGGATTCACCTATTTTCCCCATTTGCGAGCCACACTGAGAGGGAGTTAGAGAGAGTTGTCTATTCGGGAAAGAGTATTATATATACTTGAAAACTTTACCATTAAAAAGGAACAAAGGAATACATGGAAATGTTAGCAAGTATTGCAAATACTGAAATCACACTACGAGCTCCTCATGATATCCATGTTCTCAATTAATCCGAGAATGTGCATCTGGATGACTTTCGGGTTGCCCCGCACTGGGAAATTTAACTTGATGTTGATGTGGTACCAAGAGTCGCACCTATCCCTATTGCACCCTACTATTTAGCTCCAACATAACCTAGTAAGCTCAAATTCGTCTGAGTGATCTTTTATGCAAGATGGAGTTACGATCATATTGTTATCAAATGCATATCCATAAGATGAATATCTCAATACAGCGTCTCATATTTGTTGTAACCATTATGAGTTATTGGTTATGCCATTTGGGCTAACTAATACGTCGGCCGCAATAAAGGACCTCATATGTGATTATCCTCATGATCGTTGGAATAATGGTATTTGCGGGACCATATTAAAAATAAGATACAGTATGTTGATATACGAATCCCATTTTGATGGACCTTTAGAGGCAAAGAAACTGAACACGTGGAAATTGTTCTAGATAGCGAAATATCCGAGTATAGTGCTATCCTTCTACTTGTGAAACCATTAGGGTCCTTATATTCTCGTTTGAATACAGAAAAAGATTATCTGAATTTCGTGGCCCTTGCACGTATTCATGCCAATCGACTCTACCAATTTAGTGCTTTAATGTTAAAAATAATTTTTCCTATTGAATGCCTATTTTAATTGATAAAAATAAAATTAGATTCTCACTATTTTTTGTTGGATTCACCCTATGATTTGTTAAGAGCGGATATAGGGTGTGTTTTGACGATATAACGAGTGTTTTGATTTTATAAAATTTGTTTGGCTGTGGAAAAATTAACACTTGGATAATTTAAGTTAATTGGGCTTAATTTAATTTATTTCCGCATCTAAAAGAGTCGAGAGACCAAATTAGTGCGAGACAAGAGTAGAGTTTGTTGGGCATGAATACTAGGAACATGATATCAAATATATGACTCCGCCACCCTAGTATTTTATTAATTGATTATTTCATTAGTATTTTTATTATTTTATTCGTATTCTTAGTTGATAAATCATCCCAATCACTTTTTAAGCTAGATTAGGAATTATTTAGAATTAGTGAGAGAGATACGTACGTTCCATCCGTTAAGTCCCTAGGGTTCGACCTCGCTCTTGCCTAAGCTATACCAATATTCGATTCGTGCACTTGCGAGTAATTAAAACATTCACAACAATACGTGTTCGTGTGTGGGAAATTATGAACCTAGAGTAGCCAGGTCATTTGGTGAACCCTTGATAGATCATTTTCCCTCATTTGGAATATGGACAGATCTTTATAAAATAGTGAATCTTAATTTTGACTATGACTAAAATTCCATAGTTTAACTATTTCATCTAAACCCCTTGCAAGGAATGTGATCACAAACATGACCATCTTACATCTTGAATAACCTAGACTAGTCAAAGTGAACCATAAGGGTCAATCTTGCTAAGTCTATGAAACGTAGTTAAATATGTAATCAGTATAGTTTCTCTGTTTTCTTGCCTATGATCCTCTTGCTTAAGCTTTTAATTGATTATTTCACCAGTGGAAAGAGTACAGTGCAAACCAAATGGCAAATTTGGTACTCAAGACCCTGTCCTTATGATTAAACACTGATAACTCATTTATTTCCCTCAACTTTTGTAGATAAGGCGAATCAACGACCATATCGCGCTGCGAAAAAGAGTCATAGCCTATCCAATCTAGAAAACCGCATGTGAGGTATATCCTTGGTAAGGTAAATACCACAACGGGTGAAGTAACGTTGAGAATCAATTATGTTTGGCCTTGGATGTTATGTGGATGTTTAATAGATCTTTTAAACTCGTATCCTTGTTTATTTTACGTTCTTTAAAAATCGAAAAAGTTTATTATGGATATTTTCTTTATTCTTGATAAAGATTATATGTAGAAAGCCTTGTGTGTCAAGGACTTCATCCTTCATTCATTATGAAATAAAGTGGATATTGTTTAAACCTCCTTAGCTGTAGATTCTACATTATTGGACCGTTGATATTCTCTTAAAAAGAGAGAAAATGAGCGCGATTTGAGAATTGATTTTGTTATGAACATTCCCATGTAAATTTCGGGGACGAAATTTTTTAAGGAGGGGAGATTGTAATACCCCGTATTCCTTTCTCAAGTTAATCCTCTTCTTAAGCCTGGTTAATGCTTAATTTCTGTTAGGGCATGAACTTTTGCTTTTGGACCCTTGTTAGTTGATACAACACTTATGGCATATCATATTAGGTATATCAAGTTTGTGGGAATGGTCATTTCATGATTTGGGTGGTCCGAATCGAAATCGAGGTGTTAGTCGCGTGTTGTTACTTTACACGATTTCTTAATTTTAGCCAACTTCGGGGTATCGTAACTTCTTCGTTACTTGTCTAATTAAGCCGCCGTTTATGTCTATGTTTAGGCTTTGATACATCCTACAAATTTTATGTTTTGACTGGAAGCTAATTTGCACTTTACATGGGTCAAAACAGTGTGCAAAGTACGCGAGTCACTAAAATCTGTTCATTCGGTAGCGCTTCGGTATAGCGCTGTCTTCGACGAATTTATGGGAATTATCCATCAAGAATTTGAAGATACTTCCTTTTAGGAAGTTGTAGAGATTTGAATTATCTTTTCATGGAGATAAAGATCACCCAAATCGGAGTCCCGAGCGAAAAGGTATGGCCAAAATACGAATAGTGCTCCAGGCCTAAAAGTGCTAAAGCGAGGACCGGTATTGGGTTTTTGGAATACTGGTCCGACAAGAATTATGGGTGGTTTTGAACACTTTAAAGCGTCATTTACACCCTCTTTCCCCCATATTTTGACCCACAAGCCTTGGAACCTTCTAGAGAGAGAAAGAGGGCCATTTTGAGAGAGATTTAGAGAGACTTTCATCGATACATCTTCACCACGAAAAATCTCCATCACCATATCACATCACTATTCATCATCATCTTCATCCTCTTTAACTCCATGGCTAGGGCTCAAAGGAAGAAATTGGGGATTTGGCGATTTGGCGACTTCTAGCTCGATTCAACCTTTCAAACTCAAAGATAAGCTTCATAGAGGTGGGAATTTAACTCTAAACCTTGTTTTCCAACCTATTACTATGAGATTTTGATCTTATCACTTCATTGCATACAAGTTTAACATATGAAAAATGGGGTTTTGAGTATATGATGATGTTTTGTCTTAATGACGTAATTGATGACTCAAATAGCCTTTATACATGATAATTTACATTATTTACCAAGAAAATGTGAGTGATTTCTTACGTAGCCCAAAAACCCACTTGGAACCTATACGTATGTGATGATTCTTACTATGAAAGTGAAAATTTATCTTTAAAGGTTCAAGTGGTGGCTTTTATGTTATAAAGTGATCGTTTATGAGTTGTTGAGTATAGAAGAATGGCTTACGTGATAATATTCCCTGTCGGTTGCAAGTTACAGCTATATTTGAATTATGATAAATATTGAAATGGCACAATTGTCTCTCATATGAGCCTATTGATATACTGCTAAGTATCTATGTTATCACCAGTCCATGATAGGTCCCGAATTTGGTCTGTAACGATTGGGGCCGGAAGTTGGGACACAGTTTCATAGGTGCAAGATGATGGAGACATAAATACAGGATCGTTTGATATTGCGTATAGATTGAACAAAATACTTTTGCTAAAATCCTATAAGAATAAAGGGATTTCACCTTTGTGGATCATGTAGAGGATCCATATGAGGAGACTAGGGTTTGAAAGCATCAAATTGCGATTTGGTCAAATTTTTATAATTCTAGCTGGGCTGCAAAAATTAATTGTTTTCGCCACCGAAACGACTTCTGATCATCCTGATTCATTGCATTATTAAATTAACTTTGTGTTCCGAACGACATATCCAAAAATCAGCCTGATCCAACGGTGCAATCAAAAGTTACGATTGATTTACGACTGCTGTGCCGAAAACCTAAAGATCTTCTATCGTATTCCTTCCGCCATCAAATCTTGCACCGAGTGTGGGCTACGGTATCACCAAGATTTTCTCCTCTCTCAATAGAACAAACCCTAACTCATGAGAATTATTGTTATTATGAGAAGAGACAAGGCCGGCGTATATATAAGGCTACGATAGGGACCTTAAGGAGAAATAAGTTTGGGCTTCCTATGGAAAGTTGGAATCCTAATTCTACTATGAATTAGTTCCTTCCATAAATTATAATTTGCACCACTAAAGAATTATAATTGCACTCCCGTCCTTATCTCAAAATTTAATTTCGGGCTCCTTGTTATTAAATACTTATTATTCTCCCCACGTTAAGATTACAGATAACCGTCATTTAAATTAAATTACTGACAATTATATTTAAATGACTTCTTAATCCTTGAGCCTACCACTTAACTTATTTGATATGTCGGATTAATATAATCCACCTACAGGGTTTGACATGATCAAAACTTATAAGCTTTTCAAGGGACTATCATCAATCTCTATACTGGGACGTGGATTCTGTCAATAATTAATATTCATCATACATATAGTATCGTCATCCAATTCACGAAGATTATTGATCCATAAATGAATCTCACTCTTTAATGAGTCAAAACAACAAACACTACATATATATGTCTATTAATTATTTCAAGATTAAAAGCATAAGTAATCATAATAACTATGGGATTTTAAATTATTTTATATAGTCAGTATAAAAACAATTAACCCAAACTGGTCCTATTCAATACACATAAAGTGTACTAGCACAACGAGTTAAAACTATTCCGTTTCCTGTGGTCAAGATAAACTACTAAAACTTGTGCTACAATCCTACCGATGGGTGTCCAATTCCATCTAAGACTGTGAACCATTAAACTTATATTCCACAAGAACCGATGATATGATCTTCTGTGTGTAAGCTATACTCTACACACCAAATCATCTACTATAAGGAATAAAAGACACACATGCACGATATTTAAATAAATAATATAATGCAACCATTGCCCATAAAGATTCTCATTAAAATAGCAAAACCAAGTTTATAACATATCCAAACCAACAAGAAAATTTTGACTTTTAGTATATCGATCTAACAATCTCCCACTTAGACTCAAAGCCATGCAGCTATGCATCTCACTCCCATTCCCTCAACATAAACATGTGTTTTCCCTTCTTATGAATCCTCGGCTCTTTCGAGTTCGCAACCGTTTCACTATTATCAAAATAAAGTGAAATAGCTTATAACACTGAAGGTGCCACATCTAGATTCATACGGAAGTTCCTGAGCCAAACCGCTGCCTTAGCTGCTTCTAAAGTAGCCACATATTCAGCTTTCATGGTGGAGTCAACAATGCCTAACTGCTTGATACTCATCCAACCAATGACTCCATCTCTTAGAGTAAACACATAACCTGAAGTTGACTTTCTGGAATTCTAACTTCTGACTAAAAATCCTTGTCTGTGTATCCAACAGGTACTAGATTGTTTGCCTGGTAAACCAACATAAAATCTTGAGTTCTTTTAAGGTACTTAAGTATATGTTTTACCGCAGTCCAGTATTCTTTTCCTAGATTAGACTGATATCTGCTAACCATATCAATGGTAAAGCAGATGTCTGGTCTAGTACACAATATAGCATACATGAGGCTTCCCACTGCCGAAGCATAAGGAATCCCTTCATCCTCTCTATCTCATCATGTGTCTTATGATATTGATCTTGGATAGAGTGATTCCATATCTAAAAAGGGAGAAACCCTTTCTTGGAATCTTGTATACTAACTTTAGCAAAAATTGTATCGACGTAAGTACTTTGGATAAGCCCAACATCCTATTTTTCTAATCTCGCATAAGCTTAATACCAAGGATGTGACTGGCTTCTCCTAAGCCTTTCATATCGAACTGACTTGTTAATTGTGACGCCCCGAATCCCGTTATGAGATTTTCACCTCCGGAACCCGGTTAATCACAGATGCCGTGCGCAACGGCGGGTTTAAAATATAAAATCCACAACTTATTAAAAGCTTTTCTTAAATAAAATGTCCCGTTTTACAAATGCTCGGCATGTGGAGTTCATTTAAATAAAACCAAACCCGTGAGGTTTACAAAGCACACTCACAGAAGCACAATCACATCCAACTCCACATATATATATAAAAACCATTTATACAAATCCGTAGCCCATTACCCAAAATAGTTGTAAAGTCCATACATAATTATAAGGAGTTTAATGCAACAAAAGGTTATATACAACCAAGTCCTTAGTTCAAGGACTACAAAAGATATAGGACATCAGAGGCTACTAGACTCATAGACCACGCGCCAATCCCCAATGCTTAACCTACAAAACTGTTTAGAAAACGAGGTGAGCCAAATCCGAGCTCAGTGGGAACTATATAGGTTTTATATAGAAAATAGTTGTTTTACATCAATGCAGTAGTTTGAAAACCATGCAGTGCAATGCAACACACACACCCGAGCGTGTAATTCCCACTAGGAATCCTATCCTAGTCACCAAAACGCTGACTATCCGATCAACCTATTCCATCCTTAGATTTCCCTTGGAATACCCTAAGTCGATCTCACAGTACTAGGGAATCAAGGGTATAAACCTACTTGAATCCGTTCTCAAGTGCAACTCAAGGCTATACTATGCTATTCGGTGCCTATACCATAAATTATGACAATTGGCCAAGTATCTATTGTTTTCTCTTTAATTATAGTATGTTATGGATTCCATACTTGGCCTCCTACAAGGCATTACCACTAGCTCGTCCTCACAAACAAACCACGTTCTCATGCTCGTATATCATGTTCCTATGGCCATCAGATAACAATACATTTCACTTTATGTATTAGTACATTATGAATGGCCAATGCCTTCCTAAGTATATTATGTTATGTGCGATAGTGCCTGTATTATTGTTCTCACTAAAGTACACTCATCCGAGGTAATATATAATCAACCATGCCATACAAGATATGATACAATACAATAATAATGATAATATAAACAATACACATCCACAACACATCGATCTGTATCATATCTCCAGTATAATGCCTCAGTTTCACCCTGCGGTCTGACCAGGCCCAGAACAAAGAATCCAGCGAGTCCCGAAGGATCCCAAGTTCTTGTCCATATCTCCTCTAGGTGGGGTGGCGGCTCAGGGATTTAGTTCTCCATGTAGGTCATTCGGAGATAGCCCACGCAACGGTCACTTTCCCGGGGAACAACACTCCGAATAGTTAACGAGGTGAACGCCCATACAAGCTTCCACAACACCCTAGAGAAACTACACCAGGCGATACCCTAGTAGGGTTATGACTATTAGTAGCCCAACTACCTCCCGGGGACTCACCATTTGGGTAAGTAGTGGCACACGAGACCTGCTCCGCTAGCCGGAAAAACTCGTCTAACCGAGAACACATAGTCCTGTCGGAAGGCAAGATACCTAGAGTGGGCTCTCCTTTGTGGGCAACACAACCACTGGTGGAGTCACCGAATTCATTTTCCCGTGCACGGTTTAGGGCCTGTTCACCCATGGGCGGCAATAGGCGGCCCTCCTTCGAGTCACGGGGAGCTACCCGGTGCTCGGTATATCATCATATCCAGCCCATATGTGTGATCACAGTAACATACATCACAGTCATTCATTTCCCACAACGAATATCATCATCATCAATAATCAAACATCACACATATGGCTCATCGTTATACATATAATCATATAATCGCCCACTATCCATTTATCATCATTAACATCATCGTTACTCATTTCTACAAGAGTATTCATCACTCGTATACTCCAAACGTTTATCGTCACATGATCATTCTCATAATAAGGCCAATTGGTCCATTATTAACGTCATATATCTCATTATGTGTTTTATGATGATACTCACGTCATCCTATCAAGCCAAGTATTTGTTGTTACGATTCTAGCTCATCCGACATACTAATACAACCCGCCTAGATGTTCGTGTTCATGACCAGGGGAAATTCGTGCCCTGATAACTATGTTTCATGTGTTCTTAAAGAGTATCGGGATTAAACTCTCGTTACTAGTGCCTAGCACGCTCTACGCAAGCCACTAGATTCGTACGTTAAGGCTTGTCACTCCACCGTAGTGGATTCTCACCACACACACACCATAAATAATACTCTTCGGTCGTATCTAGTGGTATAGATGTGTATCTCTATCATTAATAACCCACAATCATCCATCTATAAGCACAAGACCTAAATACCCCAATTTATAAGTCTTACGGATAGCTACGGAGTTGGTTTCACATGAACCTCTAGGGACACTTGGTAAATCGTGAAACTAGAAGATCAATCGCGTCATAGGAGTGATAATCTATCAATATCTATCACTAATCTAAGAATTATCTAGCCTAATCCCCAAGAGATGCAAACAACGCATGCTTTTGATCAAAATCCCCAATTTGTAGTTTAAATCGCTAATCATCAATCAAATATTGGAAAACAAGTTTTAGTACTAGTTTCCCCACCTTAGACAAGCCGAATACGCAAGTTGATGAAGCGTAGAAGCCATACCGCCAAAGACCTAGCTCCAACGCAAGCTCTAACGGAAGAAGAAAGCGGGAAAGATGATGAATAGTGAAGAAGAAACGATTCGGAACTCAAATCTTGGATGAGGGATGAGAGATATGTATGATCTCTTCTCTCTCTCTCTCTAGAGCTCTCTAGACTCTCCCTTACTCGCTCTCTGCGTTGGATGCTCGAAAATGGGGTTGTGGGGGTGTTAAATGACGTGAAAACGGGTTTAAAACGCTCAAAACCGACTTACTGGTGAACCATGATCGATCATGGGTCCCCCATGATCGATCATGAACCGTTCTGGAACTCTCTGGAGGACCATGATCGATCATGGCCCTTCCATGATCGATCATGGAAGTCACTGCAACAGCAAATGACTTTCTGAGCCTGAAACGGACCTCGAAACGGCCGAATCTCGACTCGGCCAAAACACGAAAGTTGTAGAGGGCAAAGAAATGAAGACGTGGAAGAAAACGGAGAGTCATTTGGACATCGGATGAAGAAGTTATGACCTCTCAAAGTTGGCCAAAAATTGACAAATCGCGAAAAGTCGAAATACGCGATTATCGCCTCAGTTTTGATCCGAACCACCCGAGTCACTAAAGGAACACTCACATGAGTGGAAGGAGGCTAATGTGACCAATACGGGGTGCTAGAACATTACGAGGCTCTCCGAATAATAATTTAACCACCCGAGGTGAAATGAGCGGACGAACGAAGGCAACTACGAGGAAACGAAAGAACGGGGCGTTACATTAACCATACCCGCACTGAAGATAATATTCACATATCGCTTCCAATAAGTAAGATATTATCCACATACAATACCTAGAATACCACTGTGCTTCGGCTGCGCCTTTTGTACACATAAGACTCATCCGAACATTAATCAAAACCAAAAGATTTGATTGCATGGTGAAAACAGATGTTCCAAGATTTAGACACTTGCTTAAACCCATAAATAGGCTTCTTGAGCTTGCACAACATGTGCTCTTGACCCTTTGCTATGAATCCTTCTGGTTGCATCATATAGATGCTTTTATCAAGACTTCCATTAAGGAAACCTGTCTTGACATCCACTTGCCAAATCTCGTAATCAAGATGAGCCACAATGGATAAGAGAATCCGAATAGACTTTGGCATGGCTACCTGCAAAAAGATTTCATCATAATCGATCCCCTTCTTTCTGAGTAAACCCTTTTAGCAACAAGCCTTGACTTAAGCCCATCTGATCCTCTATGTCTCTTATATACCCACTTGCATCTGATAGGTTTTATCCATTCGGGTGGTTTTACAATATCCCAGACTTTGTTAGAGTACATGGACTCCATTTTAAATTTCATAACCCTTTGCCATTTTTTGTATCTTTATCTTAAAGTACTTCATTGTAGTTAAAAAAGATTTGTTTCTTATTCATCAGGGACCTTGTCATAAGACTCCCCCAAGAACATAAAACGACCAGGTTGACGAACAACCCTCCCACTACAACGAGGCACTATTTGTGTTTGTGTACATTGTGCAAATATTGAATTTACTAACTCACTATCCACACGTTGTGCTGGTTCAAGAACCTACGTATTAATGATTTGTTCAAGATGTGCACAAGCATCGGCAATCCTCCCACTACGACGAGGTAATGGAATGTCGATATTCATTTACTGTGGTATTTCCTCCTGTACTAAAGGTATAGACGAATTGTGCCCTGTTTTTCTCTCCTCTCATTTCCATTACAACAACATTACTCCTGGGCTTATGGTCTATGATATAATCCTCTTCTAAGAATCTGGCATTAATAATAATAACATTATATTCTTGAGGATTATTAAATAAACCACGCTTGGTTCCTTTTGGATATGAAACAAAGAAACACACTTTCATTCTTGATTCCAACTTATCCGCATTACCTTTCAGCACATGTGCTGGACTACCCCCCCATACCCGAATATGCCGCATATTAGGTTTACGCCCAGTCCGCAATTCTATGGGTGTAGTAGATACTGACTTTGATGGTACCAAGTTCAGAATATATGAAGCTATTTCTAAAGCATATCCCCAAAAAGAATTAGGTAGGTCTGAATAACTCATCACAGATCTTACCATTTCTATAAGAGTATTATTCCTTCTTTCTGCTACACCATCATGCTGTGGCATCCTCGGTGCAGACAACTGAGATGTAATCTCATTCTCTAATAAGTATTCCTTGAACTCTCCCAAGAGGTATTCACCACCACGATCTGATCGTAGTGATTTGATACACTTTTCTAGACGCTTCTCCGTTTCTGCCTTGAATTCTTTGAATTTCTCAAAGACTTCAGACTTACTTCGCATTAAGTAAATGTATCTATACTTTAAATAATCATCTACAAATGTGATGAAATACTCAAAGCCTCCTCCAGTCTGGACATTCATGTGACCATAAAAAACAGAGTGAACCAGTTTTAACTGTTCTTTAGCGCTATTGCCTTTTGCCGAGAATGATCTCTTAGTCATTTTACCTTCTAAACATGATTCACAAACTGGAAGTGCCTCCACTTCCAATGAACCTAATGGTCCATTTTCGACCAGTTTTTGAATTCTTTTTAGATTAATATGACCAAGGTGAAAGTGCCAAAAATACATTTGGTTCATTTTGAAGGTTCATTTCTCTTAATTGGTAAACTATTAATGCTATTCAATTCACTCAGTTGTAGTACTGACAAGTCAGGATTTAATAATGTAAACATCAATCACTAATGTACCAGAACAAACAAACTATTTATTTTTTTCTAATGATAATTGATTTACCATTAAAATAAACAAAATATTTGTCCTCAACCAATCTAGAAATAGAAATCAAATTCCTTCTAATGGAAGATACATATAGATATTCCTTAATCATTAATATCCTATTCTGACTAGACTGAAGATAAATATCTTCGACTACAACTGTTGCCACATTCATAGCTGCCTATATGTAAATTTTCTCTATTTTTAAGTTGTTTGGTTTTCTGGAACCCTTATAAAGTATTGCAGACATGATTAGTGGCTCTCGAATATACATGTAACACCCCCGCCTTAATGCACAGGATAACGCCTGTAATTAAGGCCTGGAGTGTTACTAACCTATCTTAGTAAGGCTGAAATAGGTATATAGAAAGAAATAAGTCAATAACAACAGATATAACAAGTATCACAATGCATAGGGTATTAAACATATTATACATTCCAGCATGTATCAAGTACACATAATCCAAACCATACGAATAACCAAAGTATATAAACTCCTCGGGCTAGCCGTGGCTTCCCGAAAAAATATACATACATCACAGAAAATCAAAATATACACGTAGTATCAGAGCCTCTATATTGTCCCTGACCCGGTCATGTCCTTGTCCTCGTGGGACTCGTGAGTATCTGAAATGTTTTTAAAGAAAAACCGGGGTGAGCCATTTGCTCAGTAGGGGGGTACCAGGCATATGTTCAAAAACAAGTTTGTAAACATATCTTTTAGACCATGGTAATATCAATAATATCAACAGAAAATCCAAAATTCATCAAGTGATCATGCATGAACGTGCTAATGCAGGTTACCTCCCGTGTCAACCGATTACCGTATAATAGAAAGCCTGAGTGATGAATAGATTCCACTGCTGCCAAGATATCATAACCTGGGATCAATTGTCCCGATCCTACAAAAGTATAGAGAACAATAGCCCTGGGATCATTCACCCCGATCCCATATAAATACAGATAATCGCAAAACCATAGTGCCTTGCCAATTTGCCTAGGTTCCCGGGCTCCACACCGGTGGCTTATAGGCGGCCAAACGTTGCTCCCCCAGGGGTTTAGGGCTTTTCAACCTAAAGGCACCGAGCCCTGCCTATTTTTCCCATCCCGGCAAGCACTATACATTTAATTCATTTTTTGGTTTCCAAGAGCCACCAACTCTTCAATACATAGATAAATGATACAAGCCTCTGCGAAACAAATACTCGAACAAGAATCATAAGCCATAATGGAGCCTCCATGCCTTTGAAAGTTGCCGAGCTTCCGGTTGACACCATAGTAACATATAATATGCATAACATGATGCTAATTATCCACATGAAGCAAATTTTGCCATATATACTTTACCAAGTTCAACCACATATCCCTTGGCATCAAAAGTTCACAAATAAATCACTTTTATCAACCATGTCGTAGATATATCGCCAAGGGTATCTTATTTAGTTCAAACAACTCTTTATATCAAGTATACATGGCATATTATGCCTCCAATCATATATTCAATACCACACATATCATGCAACATCATAAATATATGTATACGTTCAACTTTCTAACTTTATATAAATCAAACGCATGAATTGTCAAGCAATAAACTCATTTTGTCGGGTTTTGAAAGTAAGAAAACCCCTACCTCAGTTTATGAGTGAGAAACAAGAAAGAAAGTTGATGCTCCAAGCCTTCCCCAAAGAATCCTCAAGGTAGAAGATGATGAATAATAAGCTAGGAGGTGTTTCAGATGTTTTTCGATGTGTAATCCTACGATCGGAAGTGAAAATAGGTAAGAGTCGCTTAAGAACACATATCTTTATCTCTCTAGAACTATCTAGAGTTTAGTGGAAGAGGATGGTTCGAAAATGGTTGAAAAATAGATTAAAACGAGCTTTAACCCACTTTACGTCGGTTGCTACAGTACCGCGCACATATTTTTGGTTCTGGAGCACTGTTTTTGTTTTGGCCATAACTTTTGACTCGGAACTTCGATTGAGGTGTTCTTTATATGCACGGAAATGTAATTCAAAGAAATACAACTTACTAAGAGGAAGTTTTCCCAAATTATGGACTAATTGTTTCCAAAAATTCACCGAACGCAGCGCTCCGCTAAAACGCTATCAAACCACCAGAATTTAGCGACGGACTTACTTCGCACCCTGTTTTGACGCACGAGGAGTGCGAATTAACTTTCGGGAAAAACACGAAAGTTGTTGAATGATGCAAATACTAGACACATATGCGAGCGAAACTTCAATCGGATAAGTAACGGAGGAATTACGATAGCCCAAAGTTAGCTCAAATTAACGAATCACAAAGAACCCAAAACTTCTTATTTACCAACCGAAATTGATTCGGACCACCCGCATCATCAAACGATCATTCTCATATATATATATATAAAAGAGTTAAATAACATAATTAACAATAATTAAAATACTGGATGTTACAATCTCTCGCACTAAATAAAATTTCGTCCTCGAAATTTAGAAATTACATATTAATTAAACAACTCTGGATATTTTCCACGTATTTCCGTTTCTAACTCCCACCTCGCCTCCTTGGCTCCGTGATGCAACCATAGGACCTTTACTAACGGAATAATTTTATTACGTAGCACCTGATCTCGATGGTCTAAAATTTGTATCGGGCGGGTCTCGTATGTTCCGTCATCTACGACCTCGAGATTTTCCCATTGAACTATGTGGGAAGGATCATGTACGTATCGGCATAGCATTGATACATGGAAGACATTGTGTACATTAGACAATTGCGGCGGCAAGGCTAGACGATATGAAATATTCCCAATACGTTCAAGAATCTCGAAAGGTCCAATATATCGAGGAGATAGCTTTCCTTTACTACCAAACCGCGTAATACCAAAACGAGGTTTGGTTTTCAAGAACACATGGTTGCCAACTTCGAACTCCAATGGACGACGGCGCTTATCGGCATAACTTTTCTGCCGACTCTGAGCGGTATGGAGATGTTGTCGAATGGTTTTAATCTTTTCGGTAATTTGCTCTACCAACTCCGGACCCAATAAGGTTCTTTCCCCGACTTCATACCAGCAAACCGAGGATCTGCATGGACGACCGTAAAGGGCTTCGTAAGGCACCATGCCTATACTAGTCTGTAAACTACTGTTATATGCAAACTCGACTAATGGCAGGTGCTCTATCCAGTTTCCTCGAAAATTGAAGACACACGCTCTTAACATATCTTCAAGTATTTGAATAACCCGCTCAGATTGGCCATCGGTCTGCTGGTGGAAAGCCGTACTAAATTTTAACTGTGTTCCCAAAGCCCTTTGGAGACTTTCCCAAAATCAAGATGTAAAACGAGGATCTCTATCTGATACAATAGTCAACAGAACCCCATAGAGTTTAACTATCTCCCGAACATAAAGTTTTCCCAAACTTTCCACAATTTGGTTATTCCAGATAGGAAGAAAGTGAGCAAACTTCGTCAATCTATCGACAACCACTCAAATTGTATCTTGAAACCCTAATGCCTTCGGTAACCCCGAAACAAAATCCATGGTAACATGGTCCCATTTCCACTCGGGAATGGGCAATGGTTGGAGTTGTCCTGCAGGCCTTTGGTGTTCGGCCTTCACTAGTTGACACGTCATACACTTATTCATAAAATTTGCGACATCTTTCTTCATGCCATTCCACCAGAAGTTTCGACACAAGTCCCGGTACATCTTTGTACCACCGGGATGAATAGAGAATTGAGAATGGTGAGCTTCACTCAGAATTTCATTTCTAAGTTCAGGATCGTTCGGTACCACCAACCTATCCCGAACCCGAATTCCCCCATCGACTTCGAGTTTATACCCACCATATTCAGCTTCTGTGGCCAAATGATCACGTATTACCTGAAAAGCTTCATCTTCCATTGAGCATCTATCACCCATTGTTGGATTGCCGGTTGGGCAATCATGTTATACAAATAAGCTCGGTTCTCATCACGATTCACCATCAGGTTATATCGTTGTAACTCTTCTCTCAACCTCCATTCCCGACACCGTAATGCGGCTAACGACCCTTAAGATTTTTGGCTTAAGGCATCGGCTACCACATTAGCCTTACCTGAATGATATTGAAGAGTAAAGTCATAATCTTTCAAATACTCTACCCACCGACGTTGCCTAAGGTTCAAATCTTTCTGGGTAAAAATATACTTCAGGCTCTTATGATCAGAATAGACTTCAAATCTTTCGCCATATAAGTAATGACGCCAGATTTTAAGAGCAAAGACAACAGCTACTAACTCTAAATCATGAGTAGGATAGTTTTTCTCATGTTGCTTGAGTTGTCGAGAAGCATAAGCCACCACATGCTCCTCCTGCATTAAGACACTACCTAAACCAAGCCTAGAAGCATCACAATAAATTGTGTAACCCTTTCCTCGCTCGGGTAAAATAAGAACTGGAGCAGAAGTAAGCCTATCTTTTAACTCCAAGAAGGATTTCTCACATGATTCATCCCACACGAACTGAACGCCCTTGTGAGTTAGGCGAGTTAACGGTAAAGCTAAATGGGAGAAATCTTTGACAAACCGACGATAGTACCCAGCCAAACCCAAGAAACTTCTAACCTCGGTAACATTTCGAGGCCTCTCCCACTTTAGGACTGCTTCTACTTTTGCCGGGTCTACGGAGATACCCTCTCTTGAGACGACGTGTCCCAAGAATTTGACTTCAGACATCCAGAAGTCACACTTGCTAAATTTTGCATACAGCTTATGATCTCGAAGAACTTGAAGAGCTAAGCGAAGGTGATTCTCATGCTCTTCATCTGACTTGGAATAGATAAGAATATCGTCAATGAAAACTACCACGAATTGATCAAGATACGGACGGTATAAACGATTCATTATGTCCATAAAAGCAGCCAGTGCATTCGTTAACCCGAATGGCATTACCAAGAACTCATAATGACCATATCGAGTACGAAAGGCCGTCTTTGGAATGTCTTCCTCTCGGACTAACATTTGGTGATAGCCTGATCGAAGATCAATCTTAGAAAATCTGATAGCACCTTGCAATTGATCAAACAAATCATCGATTCGAGGCAATGGATACTTATTCTTAATAGTGACTCGATTCAGCTGTCGATAATCTATACATAACCGCAAAGACCCATCTTGCTTCTTAGCGAATAGAACAGGTGCGCCCCACGGAGATACACTGGGTCTGATGAACCCTTTCCGTAATAATTCATCAATTTGAGTTTTCGGCTCCTTCAACTTAGCAGGAGCCATACGATATGGAGCTAAAGATATAGGCGTAGTTCCTGGAACAATATCAATAGAGAAGTCCACCTCCCGATATGGGGGTAGACCCGGAAGATCATCGGGGAACACATCAAGAAATTCACTAACCACTGGAAGATCAGAAGGACGAGGACTGCCATCCTCTCGTGCTACAATGCTGGCCAACCACCCAAAGTAACTCCATTGTTCTTTGGGTTTAAAATATGCACACGGGACAAGTGACTCGGGTTCACATTGAAAAGTCAAAATCTCACTATCTGATAGTGGAATTGTTACCCGACGTCTAGAACAATCAATTACCACGCGAAAAGTAGCTAACCAATCAATTCCCAGTATAAGATCATAATCCCCCATATCAAGTATGATAAGATCAAACTCTATCGAGGACTCCCCAAAACTCAAGGAACAATTTTTACAAACGGAACCCAATCGAATTCGATTTCTCGTGGGTGTACCAACCCACAAAGGTATATTCAATGATTCAACATACAATCCCAATCTATCAACCAATGCACGTGAAATAAAAGAATGAGAAGCACCAGTGTTAAACAAAACTTTAACCCAGGTACTAAAGAACAAAATAGTACCTTCCATCACTTTAACCTCTGGCGGCTCTGACTGTGTCAACGTGTAGACCCGACCATGTGTTCTGCCACCACCTCGAGAGTATGAGTTCCCACCTCCACGAGACCCGCTCTGACTCTGCCCACGGCCTTGACTACCCGAAGTGCTAAAAAAGGACTGGTCTTCGCCACCCGTGCAACTTGAGCCTTGAAACTGCGGCCGATTGTTGAAGGACTGGGAGGGTTGTTGCTCTCGTCTCACATTTGGACACTCTTTCTTGAAGTGCCCCAGTTGACCACACCCATAACAGACTCTTTCTCGGAACCCCTGGTTTTCATTCCCCAAACCCGTAGACCGACCTTTACCGTAACTTCCACTAGAGGATTCCGACTCACTCTTGTACCTCTTTCCCTGGGTAAGGTCATAACTTCAAAGGCTCTCTCTATTTGATCGAGCCAGGACTCTGCCGCCTCCGGACCGGACGTCCCGTTGAATGAAGGTAGGGCTAGCTTCTTAAACTTCTCTAGGGCCACCATAGTCCTATTCTCTTGGACTCTACTCTAGGGTTGTTCTATATGTCCCAACACATTGGCCAACTCTCGGGCCATGGCACGGATTTCATCTACTGACTCCCGGAGGTGGAACTCCCGTGGGTGGAATTATGATTTGGTGAAGTCGTCATTCTATATGAAAACAAGAAAAGGAACGTCATGACAATCCAATATATTTTAATAAGACAATAATTTATCACAATATATCATAAATTTCTTCCCACAACCCAAGTAATCGCGTAAACCTAAGCTCTTATACCAAAATTGTAACACCCCCGCCTTAATGCACAGGATAACGCTTGTAATTAAGGCCTGGAGCGTTACTAACCTATCTTAGTAAGGCTAAGATAGGTATATAGAAAGAAATAAGTCAATAACAACAGATATAACAAGTATCACAATGCATAGGGTATTAAACATATTATACATTCCAGCATGTATCAAGTACACATAATCCAAACCATACGAATAACCAAAGTATATAAACTCCTCGGGCTAGCCGTGGCTACCCGGAAAAATATACATACATCACAGAAAATCAAAATATACACGTAGTATTAGAGCCTCTATATCGTCCTTGACCCGGTCGTGTCCTTGTCCTCGTGGGGCTCGTGAGTACCGGGGTGAGCCATTTGCTCAGTAGTGGGGGTACCAGGCATATGTTCAAAAACAAGTTTGTAAACATATCTTTTAGACGATGGTAATATCAATAATATCAACAGAAAATCCAAAATTCATCAAGTGATCATGCATGAACGTGCTAATGCAGGTTACCTCATGTGTTAACCGATTACCGTATAATAGAAATCCTGAGTGATGAATAGATTCCACTGCTGCCAAGATATCATAACCTGGGATCAATTGTCCCAATCCCACACAAGTATAGAAAACAATAGCCCTGGGATCATTCACCCCGATCCCATATAAATACAGATAATCGCAAAACCATAGTGCCTTGCCAATTTGCCTAGGTTCCCGGGCTCCACACCGATGGCTTATAGGCGGCCAAACGTTGCTCCCGCAGGGGTTTAGGGCTTTTCAACCCAAGGGCACCGAGCCTTGCCTATTTTTCCCATCCCGACAAGCACTATACATTTAATTCATTTTTCGGTTTCCAAGAGCCACCAGCTCTTCAGTACATAGATAAATGATACAAGCCTCTGCGAAACAAATACTCGAACAAGAATCATAAGCCATAATGGAGCCTCCATGCCTTTGAAAGTTGCTGAGCTTCCGGTTGACACCATAGTAACATATAATATGCATAACATGATGCTAATTATCCACATGAAGCAAATTATGCCATATATACTTTACCAAGTTCAACCACATATCCCTTGGCATCAAAAGTTCACAAATAAATCACTTTTATCAACCATGTCGTAGATATATCGCCAAGGGTATCTTATTTAGTTCAAACAACTCTTTATATCAAATATACATGGCATATTATGCCTCCAATCCTCAAGGTAGAAGATGATGAATAGTAAAGCTAAGAGATGTTTCAGATGTTTTTCGATGTGTAATCCTTCGATCGGAAGTGAAAATAGGTAAGAGTCGCTCAAGAACACCTATCTTTCTCTCTCTAGAACTCTTTAAAGTTTAGTGGAAGAGGCTGGTTCGAAAATGGTTGAAAAATAGCTTAAAACGAGCTTTAACCCACTTTAAGTCGGTTGCTACAGTAACCGCGCGCAGATTTTTGGTAGCACTGTTTTTGTTTTGGCCATAACTTTTGACTCAGAACTCCGATTGAGGTGTTCTTTATATGCACAGAAAGGTAATTCAAAGAAATACAACTTACTAAGAGGAAGGTTTCCCAAATTATGGATTTGTTTTTTCCATAAATTCACCGAAGGCAGCGCTCTGCCGAAACGCTATCAAACCACCAGAATTTAGTGACGGGCCTACTTCGCGCCCTGTTTTGACCACGAGGAGTGCGAATTAACTTTCGGGAAAAACACAAAAGTTGTATAATGATGCAAATACTAGACACATACGAGAGCGAAACTTCAATCGGATAAGTAACGGAGGAATTAAGATAGCCCAAAGTTAGCTCAAATTAACGAGTCACAAAGAACCCAAAACTTCCTATTTACCAACCGAAATTGATTCGGACCACTCGCATCATCAAACGATCATTCTCATATATATATAAAAGAGTTAATATAACATAATTAACATTAATTAAAATACAGGATGTTACAATACACACCAGGTACTGGTAGATCGGACCATTAAACAACATATAACAACAAATAGATGAAATTTACATATATTGTTATAACAGTTTAGGAAACAGGGACAATCTTTCTTCAAATGCGCTTTCTACTGACAGTGAAAACACTGGCCTATAGGCTTTTTCACTCCTCCTAGAGGTTCAGCGACTGCTACACGCACTGCTCCTTGTGGGACTGCAGCTTATGCATTCTTCTTCTTTCTTGCTTGCTATTGGGCATAGAAGTTGAAACTTTCTCAGCCACTAGAGTACTAGCCAGCTTACTAAGGAGTTCCTCAACTGCTTGAAATTCTTTAAGAAGTTCCAACAATGAATAAAGCTTATTCATGTTGTAATTTTGTTGGAATCCCTTAAATAAATCCAGCAGCAACTGGAGAACGATATCGACCTGAGTTTCCCCATCGATTTCAGCCCCAAAGATCTCTTAGTTCATTCAGAAGACCGATCATCTTCAAAACAAGATCCTTAACTTGGGTTCCTTCAGCAATAGTCGTATTCATGAGGCCTTTCATCGAAACCTACCTTGCGGCATGATCCTGATCCCCAAAAATATCTTTAAGGTTCAGCATTATGTCGTAGGCGGTGGCAAAAGACTAATGCTAATATTGTAGCACATTTGACAAAAATGCCAGAATGTAAAACCATGCCATCTCATCAGCCTTTTTCCACCTCCAGCAAGCCTGGGTTTCCTCATCGGTCTCCCCCTTACCAGGTTTTGCTGGACAAGACTCAGTAAGCACAAACTTGTACTCTTTAACAGTAATCACAATGTTCAAGTTCCCTTTTTTTTAGTCAATATAATTAGGTCCAATCAATTTGTTTTAGTTGAGAATAAATAAAAGTGGATTGAAAGAGTTTGCCATTTTAAAACTAGAGAATCACATACACATTATGATGGACAATAATAACTTTGAACACATATTTTAAATATGGCACCCTCTACCATTTCAAAAAGCATTCGCCAGCAGCCTAAGAATTTGAACAATATGCCCCGTTAATGAGGTCGTCTATTATTCATTATTTCTTAGACAGATGTAAACCTATTAAATTTTACTATCTAGACAATGCCTTATTGTCAAGCAATACATACTATCTAGACAATCCTTTATTGTCAAGTAAAATTTAAATAGCTGACTTCCTTTGGTCCTACAAATAATAATAGAGACTCAGTTGGAGAGCATACTATTATTTATATCTAAGTGTATACCATCATTTAATTTAGTCCAATGATTCTGCAATTTATTCTTTCCGATATGGAGGTGAGCACTAAAACTCACACGAAAAATAAATCACATCTTTTAAAATTATCAGTTAGTGAAATTTGTACAATGATTCCGCAATCTACTCTTTCCGATATGGAGGTAAGCACTATAACACACACGAAGAATAAATTACATCATCTACAAACCAATGATGGAGACCGTGGGATTTTTATGTGAAAAAATCCCTCACCCACTTAGTATTTAAAACATTATTTTCTGAGGGTTAAGAAAATTTTATATTAATTCTATTCAACTAAAATACAAAGGGATGAAATATAAAAGACATGTGCAATAAAATTATTTTGCTGCTTTTCTTAAAAAAAAAACTTATATTTTTTCAATTACGCAAAATTTATATTTATATACCCTTTTTTAATTTGACAAGAACTAAATATAAAATAAAAGGTGATCTAGGTATGGTAATGTATCCATGTTGTCCAAAATTATAAGAAAACCTAATAATTAAACACATATGACCAACACACAATCACACAAAGCATTAAACCATTCAATAATAAGAATAATTAAATCCCTGCTATTATGGTCCAAGCTTCATCATCCCTAGTCCGTTGAAAAACCTGTCACGATCTACGTCGCCACTTCACTGACTATGTCGGGAATCAACCTTGGTGGAAACGCCTTCTTCAACGTTCTTCGTTAAAGAAACTGCAATCTTAGATACAAAGGTCATATGCCTCCATTTAAGAAGTTCACACATAAACTATTATATCTAAACTGTAAATAAAATTACATAGATCCTATACCTCCTATTAAGGAGTTCACAAATATGATCTAAATTTAATTTACAACCATGAATAAAACCCAAATCATCATGCACATTAAAATTAATCACGAATAAAAATATCGTGGGATCCAATTACATAAAACATAATTATGTGACCATAATAGCGGGACAAGAACACTGCAAAACAAGGGTTAGCGAGTTCTACGTTCTATCCAACAACAACATGCATGAATAGATTTAATTGGACAACATGGCTAGTTCAATCCGTACGCAGTATCAAAGAAAACCAATCCCTCTGATACCAATTGATGGAGACATAAATACAGGATCGTTTGATATTGCGTATAGATTGAACAAAATACTTTTGCTAAAATCCTATAAGAATAAAGGGATTTCACCTTTGTGGATCATGTAGAGGATCCATATGAGGAGACTAGGGATTGAAAGCATCAAATTGCGATATGGTCAGATTTTTATAATTCTTGCTGGACTGCAAAAATTAATTATTTTCGCCACCGAAACGACTTCTGATCATCCTGATTTTTTGCACCATTAAAGTAACTTTGCGTTTCGAACGACATATCCAAAAATCAGCCTGATCCAACGGTGCGATCAAAAGTTACGATTGATTTACGACTGCTGTGCCGAAAACCTAAAGATCTTCTATCGTATTCCTTCCGCCATCAAATCTTGCACCGAGTGTGGGCTACGGTATCACCAAGATTTTATCCTCTTTCAA
The DNA here is from genome assembly GCA_021464415.1 of Lonicera japonica. Lineage (NCBI taxonomy): Eukaryota > Viridiplantae > Streptophyta > Magnoliopsida > Dipsacales > Caprifoliaceae > Lonicera > Lonicera japonica. The sequence continues at coordinate 45,798,958 of CM038466.1, read as the reverse complement.
TAGAACAAACCCTAACTCATGAGAATTATTGTTATTATGAGAAGAGACAAGGCCTGCGTATATATAAGGCTACGATAGGGACCTTAAGGAGAAATAAGTTTGGGCTTCCTATGGAAAGTTGGAATCCTAATTCTACTATGAATTAGTTCATTCCATAAATTATAATTTGCACCATTAAAGAATTATAATTGCACTCCCGTCCTTATCTCAAAATTTAATTTCGAGCTCCTTGTATTAAATACTTATTATTCTCCCCACGTTAAGATTACAAATAACCGTCATTTAAATTAAATTACTGACAATTATATTTAAATGACTTATTAATCCTTGAGCCTACCACTTAACTTATTTGATATGTCGGATTAACATAATCCACCTGCAGGGTTTGACATGATCAAAACTTATAAGCTTCTCAAGGGGCTATCATCAATCCCTATACCGGGACGTGAATTCCGTTAATAATTAATAATCATCATACATATAGTATCGTCATCCAATTCACGAAGATTATTGATCCATAAATGAATCTTACTCTTTAATGAGTCAAAATAACAAACACTACATATATATGTCTATTAATTATTTCAAGATTAAGAGCATAAGTAATCATAATACCCGTGAGATTTTAAATTGTTTTATATAGTCAGTATAAAAACAATTAACCCAAACTGGTCATATTCAATACACATAATGTGTACTAGCACAACGAGTTAAAACTATACCGTTTCCTGTGGTCAAGATAAACTACTAAAACTTGTGCTACAATCCTACCGATGGGTGTCCAATTCCATCTAAGACTGTGAACCATTAAACTTATATTCCACAAGAACCGATGATATGATCTTCTGTGTGTAAGCTATACTCTACACACCAAATCATCTACTATATGGAATAAAAGACACACATGCACGATATTTAAATAAATAATATAATGCAACCATTGCCCATAAAGATTCTCATTAAAATAGCAAAACCAAGTTTATAATATATCCAAACCAACAAGAAAATTATGGCTTTTAGTATATCACTCTAACACAAGACTCGAAACTGTGCACAAAAAAGAACGGGAAGCATTACAAGCACGTGGTTGAAAGGCCACCAAACGCAGACCCGGTTGTATGCTTGGATGATCATCCTGATTATACGAGTAAGAAAAGACAGGGAGGTCCTTCTGCCGCGTGGTTGAAAGGCCAAGAAATGTAGACCAGGTTGCATGCTTGGATAGTGTGGGATTTTAGAGAATATGACTCGAGGTTCATGTGATAAAAGACATACGTTGTGCCGTGGTTTTCCATTGAAACGGGTTGATTTTACAAAGCCTTAAAAAGGATATTTTCTCAAAGTTTTGTCGGGGTCTTAAAGTTAGAAAAATGATTTCTTTTAAATTACTACATACGTATATTTGTAAATGAACTACTTTATATTTTAATATGAAAAGGATCTTCTGAGATTTTACAAAACGGTTTTTCTAGATACTCTTTTCATAATACTGTTATTAAATGATTCCCACTGAGTCATTCGACTCACCCCACCTTTTCTCCACCTACTTTCTTTTGTAGGTTCGTTCGGGGTAAAGTATAGAGACAGAGGATGCGTTCCTTAGTCTGCCTTTGTACCCTAGTTCTTAGAGTTTTATCTATAAAATGTAGATTGGATTATTGTATAGAACTCAAGTTGTAATGGTTTTAATTGCATATGTATGGAGCTTGTATTGATGTTCATTGTATACTTTGTGAAGATTATATCTTCTACACTTGGGACCTCGTTGGAGGCTAGCTGATTGATAGTATTTCTTCGTTTGTCATGAAAGATTGCTTAGTATGAAAATGTTCTTATTGTTTAGATTATGGATTTTTTTAAGTTTTACACAGGGATTGTATCTAGTTGTCTCGCCGTCGGCGTACGGGACTTGGTTAGTCACGGATGCCATGCGCGACGGCGGGTTTAAATTAATAAAAAATTTGAACTTTTAAAAAACTTTTCTTGAATAAAACATGAACCAATTGAAAACCCTTTTTATAAAATTTCAACATATGGAGTTTCTTTCACTAACAAACCAACCTTTGATATCAAAATTATTTCATACAAATAATGTCCCATTCATCAACATTTGAATCCATATAAATACCAATTATACAAGTTTGCCAAAATATCATTTATACATAAAACCGTGGTTCATACAATATATTAAAACCAAAACAATTATACAACACAGTCATTCTCATGAAGGACTAGGATAGTTCCATAGTCATCTGAGGCTTCTATACTCGAATATCACATGCCACCCTAGAAGCAGAACCTGCAAAACTGGTGCAAGGAGGGAATGAACTAAATTTGGGCTCTATGGGAACTATATAGGTTTGGATAGAAAGTACACATAGCATTTACAGGCACATGCATCTTTATATAGAAAATAGATACTTTACTTGATGCAATAAGTTGAAATCCGTGCAATGCAAAGCAATCCACACGCGGGGCCGGCAAACCCCACTAGGACTGTTATCCTAGCCGTCGGAAGCTGTCTACCCGACCAACCGATCTCACCTCTAACCATCCTGTGAAATAGACCCCTTGGGAATTTCCATAACATGAGTGGATCACTAGTCTAAAGGCACTTCGTATCAAACTCTAGCTTCTTAAGGTTCGTCATGACACGTGGATTCGCTCTCAAGTGTAATTCCACACTCTACCGCTGCTATCTGGTACCTATACTGTAAGTCGTAGGTATTGGCCAAGTATTTATTGTTTTCCCCTTTAATTATAATACATTATGGTTTCCATACTTGGCCATCGAATAGGTTCTACCACTAAGTTGTTCAAATGTGTATGATGTCTTGTCTGATAAGTGTCCGTATTGTTCTTACTTACTATACAACTTATCCGAGGCATTGTGTATATACAACATAGATATATTACAACAGTAATAACAATAACAGTAACCACCGTATAAAAGTGCATCATATTAATCATCTAACTAAATCTGCATTTCGTGGTCTTGCCTTCAAGCATACCCACGCGGCAGCAGGGACTACATTTAGTTTCAGTGCACGGTTTCGGGTCTTTCACCCAGGAGTATTGTGGCCCATCTTATGGCCCCAACCTTTAGAGACTAACCTGGTTTCTCCGAAAAACTACGTTGTCCCACAATCATAATTATAAATCCGCATAAGATCCAACAACCATTCATTTGTATATACATGTAACACAATGTTCACCAAGGACAATTACAATGGCAGCCATTCACTTCTCATAATGAATATATTTATGTATATATATCATCAATCCCACCATCATCACATATAAGGCATCTCGTATAGATATAGTGTATAACAACCCACTATTCACTTATCATAATCAACATCATTGTTAATCATTTCTTTAAGCGTCGTTATCACGCTTATACTAAACGTACTTATCGTCTAGTTATTATCATGTCTTACAGCCAACCGGTTCACTTATTGGTGAGATATATATATCTCATATATGCCATGTGTATAGCACTAAGGCCGTTAGTGTTTTATGATAGTACTTTAGCCACGATATCAAACTAAGCATTAACTAGTGTGATCCCAGCTTAACCGATAGATTCGTGGCAAGCTCAACTTCATATACTCAGAGCCATATCAATCTATATAACTCACTAAGTTGAACTAATAACATTTCTAGGGCGTATTAGGCTTGTATAATCACCATTTGTGCTAACTATGTTCCACACTTGTCACTAGACTCACATAAGACAATAAGCTCAAAGGTTAATGTATACCGTATCTGCCCTAGTGAGTTTTCTATACATTTCTCATGGATAAAGTTCAATACCCTTAACTAATGATGTATATGTGTATATTTATCATTTATAATCCATAATCAACCGTTTATTATGCACAAAACCCGAAATCCCCAATTTACTAGTTCTTACACCTTACTACTAAATGGGTATGAAGTGTAAATGCAGGTTTATGACATATAACATGAAATTAATTGCTTATACATGAGGTTAGTGTGATAATCTACCTATACTCACCACTAATTAAACTCCCATTCAACTAAACCCATATAAGAATGCAAGCAAGCCTAGGGTTTCAAGAAAACACCCATACATGATGGAAATATCTAATGCAACACATAAGATATTAGGTTTTTGATGATGATAATCCTCAAGAAAACACCCCTGGTGTTCCCACCTCTATTGATGATAATCCATGAGATTAAAGTGATAAAGGGAGTGTTGAATCCAAATCCCGAAACCCTAGCTCGCCGTCCAAGCTTCCATGGTGGAATTCCAAGCTTGAAGATAATGAATAGTGATGGAGATGGTGTTTTAGGGCTTGAATCTTGGAGGGAGATGAAATATGTGTGGAATCTCTTCTCTTTCTCTCTCTAGAGCTCTCTAGAACACCCATGGATGTGTGAAAGTGTTTTTGCTCGAAGTTGGGTGCTTTGGGTTGATAAAGTGTGAGAAAAACGGGTCAAAAGTAGTCAAAATATGCATGCACTGATGAGTAAGATCAATCTTACTAGTAAAATCGATCCCACTCTGGGCAAAAAGTGCACTGGTTTGATTTCTCAACAAAATCTGATGCTACGGGCAAAAAATGCACTATTGGTATTCTGGTCATAACTCCCTGCTCCGAACTCGAATTTTGATGATCTACATATCGACGGAAAGCTAATTTGAAGATATACAACTTTCCTCAAGGAAGTTTCCTCAAATTATGGATTAAAAATTCCCAAAAATCCTCCGAAGACAATGTTGTGCCAAAGTGCAACTGAACAATCAAATTCGTGAGCTGATTTGACCAACAAGGAGTATGAATTAGCTTTCGGTCAAAACACAAAAGTTGTAGAATGCATCAAAACCTAGATGAACTTGATAACAAAATCTTAATCATCTAAGAGATGGGGGAGTTACGATAGCCCAAAGTCGAATGAAAATAATGAATCGCGTAAGACCGAAACTCACCATTTACAACCCGAAATTGATTCGGACCACCCGAATCACTAAATGATCCCTCATGCGAGTGGAAGGAGGCTAATATGACTATTACAAGGTACTAGAACATTATGAGGTTCTCCAAATCGAGATTTCACCACCCGAGGTAAAATGAGCGGACGTGATGTGATCCAGCCTAGCCAAGATATTAGCTCTATGTTCTTGCATGTTCTCATGACCGGCTGGCTGAAGAATTTAATTATTTATTTTATATTTCTTAAAGCCCAAGGATTATAGATAATTATTTTCTAGAGTTATTATTATTTTAGAATTATTTTGGAATAAGTTTAACAAGAATGAAGGCCTAGGGTTTTAAGAATCTACTACGAATGAAATAACAATAAACTAAAGATAGAAAACCTGGATAGAAAAGTTTGCTCTGATACCAATGACGCGAACTCGGATCGTCTTTCCTAGCCAGGCTAATGGATCCTCAACCCTTGAACTACAAACGTAGCAAGAACCTTGGAATACGTCGAAAGGATGGAAGATGGAACCTCAACCCAACGCTTAAAGAAGCGCGAACCTCGGTATAATGAATGACGCCACAATCTAGTGTGATTGCTAGATTGATAAGTCAAGAACAATTGAATTTACTCAATTCAACATGTTCAACATGCTCTTAAAGAACACAAAGAGAAAGCTCTCAATTTAATTAATCATCATAACTTCTTTCTTAAAACAATAATGTGCCTCCTTTAAATAGGAGTAAACAAAGCCTTAATCCTAATTCAAAAAGGAAACTAATTCCTACATAGAAAAGGAAAATAATAACTCCTAGAATATTCCTAATGCAATAAGGAAATTAATAAACACCCTAAAATAAGCCCAAAATAATTCTAAAATAATAATAACTCTAGAAAATAATTATCTATAATCCTTGGGCTTTAAGAAATATAAAATAAATAATTAAATTCTTCAGCCAGCCGGTCATGAGAACATGCAAGAACATAGAGCTAATATCTTGGCTAGGCTGGATCACATCACTAATGGATCCTCAACCCTTGAACTACAAACGTAGCAAGAACCTTGGAATACGTCGAAAGGATGGAAGATGGAACCTCAACCCAACGCTTAAAGAAGCGCGAACCTCGGTATAATGAATGACGCCACAATCTAGTGTGATTGCTAGATTGATAAGTCAAGAACAATTGAATTTACTCAATTCAACATGTTCAACATGCTCTTAAAGAACACAAAGAGAAAGCTCTCAATTTAATTAATCATCATAACTTCTTTCTTAAAACAATAATGTGCCTCCTTTAAATAGGAGTAAACAAAGCCTTAATCCTAATTCAAAAAGGAAACTAATTCCTACATAGAAAAGGAAAATAATAACTCCTAGAATATTCCTAATGCAATAAGGAAATTAATAAACACCCTAAAATAAGCCCAAAATAATTCTAAAATAATAATAACTCTAGAAAATAATTATCTATAATCCTTGGGCTTTAAGAAATATAAAATAAATAATTAAATTCTTCAGCCAGCCGGTCATGAGAACATGCAAGAACATAGAGCTAATATCTTGGCTAGGCTGGATCACATCATTCCCCTCTTCTTCAAGAAGATTCGTCCTCGAATCTGGCCTACCCATTCCTCGATTCAACCAGTCTTGAACAACTTCGGCATTCGGACACGGCTTTGGAACTTGAAATCTCCCATGCCAATTGAATAAGTATTTTGAATACTTCCCATTCTTCCGTTGAAACTTAACATGAGATAATTCTGTTCTTCCTTCCCATGAAAACAAATATTTCGAATATCTTCGACGCTTGATTCTCCTTACAAAGCAAAACTTCTCGAATTTCAAACAATATTGCAATGCGATCCTCCGCAACTTGTTGAAGAAATCTAATAACATAAAGTTTGGATGGACATCAAAGCGATCCACTCCAATGAAGTCTACATGCTCCACTTCATCAACTTTCAACATACTTTCCTTGTGTAACTTCATTTGATCTTCAAGAGCTTGCTTAGGTGGCAATGGAACTAGAGTAATAGTAGTTGAAGTCTCTTGCTTGTCAACTCGTCCCTCAATGGGAATCGATTGGCTTTGCTCAATGTAATTATCTTCAACTTGCACTATAACTTCTTCATCTTCTTCTTGCAAACTTGGAACTACACCTTCAACCCACAACTCGCCTTCTTCAGCCGTCACTTCAATTTCCTCGATCTCATCAATTTTCGGTTTATTCTCCGATAGTGGTGTAGATATGGTTAGCTTTTCCTCCTCTTTACAATGATTTGATTCGCAAGAGGATGAATTCGGATTTGGCTCTTCGCTGCGCCTCATATGGAATTCAATATAAGCCTCCATCATCTTCCCCAATTTGTGCCATTCTTTAGGATCATTCAAAGGAGTCTTCTTCTTGCTGCTACCCATATTGTTGTCTTCAACCCGACTTTTTCTAACCTCGCCACCATGTCTTCTATTAGTAACACCTGGATCCCATTCATCTTCAAATTTAACTTTACAAGGTTTACTTTTCAAGTTCTCTTCAGGAGCTTTATTCAACCGCTTACGCCGTTCAATCTCTAATTGCGTTAATCGCGCACTATCGCGTTTAATCTCCTCTTGAAGCCACCTTTCTCCATGTTCAAAATTTAGACAAGACATACTTGCTGCAAAACAAAGATTAGTGCAATAAAGATAATCCTCACTACACTCCCTTTCGTGTTTCGCTCAAAGATGTCACTCTGATTTTACCGCTCGTGTTTGTAGCTCAAGAAAGATATACTCACAATTTTCTCTTTGGAACTTTTAAACAAGTTGAATAATATGAATATCACAAGTCCTCAACAACCAATTGCACACCCACAATTAAATTGGACGCATTCAACAATGTAATACCAAGGACGCAAGAAACCAAAATTCTAGCAATATTAATGAGCCAAACGAATTTCTAGAATTGCTAGAATAAATGCAAGTAGATTTCCAAAGGATAAGCACCAATCAAATCCCTAATTAACGCAAATCAAATATCCTATGACTTTCTAGATTTTTCCCAACCAAACGGAATTTATATTGACCAAAATCACAAGATTAAAACCCAACAAGAAGTATATCAATGAATAATCTAGGTTTTTTTTGAAATATTTAAACCTCCACAATTGAAACTTCAATGCAACAATATTCGTAAACCAACCCTAACAATAATCAAAATTCAATTCTAGGGTTCTTCCAACAAAGAAAATTTCAATAAATAAATTTTTTTACTATTCACGCAGCACTATTCACAACACTTTTTTTTTAATGCAGGTGCTATCGTAAAACAGCAATAACTTTTGATCTAACCGTTGGATCGGGCTGATTTTCGGATATGTTGTTCGGAACGCAATTTTACAATGATTGGGCGGAAAATCAGGACGATCCGAGGTTGTTTCGATAGCAAAAACCACTAATTTCGACAGTTCAACGGGATTTTGGAAAAAAAATCTGATTTGCAACTTTTTTTTTTTTTTTTTTTTTTTTCAGAATCTATAAACCCTAACACAATTTTTTTGGAATGAGGGTCAATGCAATGAAATGGAAATACGGGGTGTTATAGTAGTTTTGCTCAACCGAAAGAGTTTTTTGAAAGTTTTAGCAAATTTGGACATCTCTTCTTCATCAAGATCAAGGTCCTCATGATCATCATCATCGTAATTTTCAAAATTTTCAGCTTTCAATGCATTGTTGTATTTCTTTTGTGATGAGGATTTTGAGAGAGTATTAGTTTCAGAAGTTTGAAGATATCCTAAAAGCTCTTTGTCTTTCAAAATATTTAAATATTTACGCTCTTCTATAACAGTAATTTTGGGAACGAATTGATCTGACAAAAATCGTAGAATTTTATTTACATTTCTATGTTCATGAATAATTTTATTAAGATTGTACAGAGAATTAACTATATTTTTAAGCATACTATGGAACTCTGTGATAGTTTCACTGTCTTTCATTCTAATTGTTTCAAATTATGAAGTTAGACACTGAATTTTTTACAAAGTTTGTACCTTTATAAACCAACTCTAAGATTTCTCACACCTTTTTTGAAGTCTCACACGTGGTAATCTTTTTAAAGTCGTCTTCCATCACATGACTTTGGATTAGATTTAGTCCTTTAATTATAGCTTCATTTTGCCGATTCTAATTCACCCGCAGTCCACAATTTAAAAGGAATGATATCAATTTTAGTAATATTCTCAACTGTCGTACTTGTGGTGGATTCTTTCCAACCATTCACTACTGCAAACCATACCATTAATCTTTTGATTTTAATAAAATTCGCATTCTAGCTTTCCAGCATGAATAATTAGAACTATCGACAATAGGAGCGATATATGTTTGATCTTTACTCATAATAGTCAAATAAGGACAAAAATACAAGCAAAAATAACGCAAACCTCAGTTATGACCTAACCCTAGCAACTTAAGGTAACATGCTTTAATACCAAGTGAAAAAACTTGAACGTGCGCGTGCGGAAGCAAATTTACAAATTAACCCTAGGCTTGTTATTTAACGGTGGAATTCTCAAAAACTAATTTTAATCGAATAAAAAAGTAAACCCTAAAAATCTATGGATTTTAATTATGCAAAACATGTTTAATCTTTTCTAGTACGCAACAATTAATAAAGAATTAAACATATAAGTAAATAACATAATTAATGCGGTATCTCTGCAGTGTATGACTAATCCTCAACAATCCACTATATACATCAACTTATGAGTCAATTTAATCATATGACAAAGCAAAATAAAGTAAAATAAAGTATACAATGGGTCAAATAAAGTGAAACAAAGCATCCATTAAAACAAAGCAAAGTGTACGTGTGGCGTAAGACTAGCAACATAATCCATAAATTATTTCTTCTCTTGGGATTGCAAATCATCATCATCATCACCACTAAGTGTAGCTTGCATGGCACGATTAGACTGATTCGCTTTCCTAAGTTTATTAAATTTAGTCGCACATTCTCAAGCTTGATGACCTTTCCCATGACATTCAAAACATTCATCGATTTTTGCACCATTATTCCCATGCTGCTTTTAGGACCCTTGATTTCTTGGATTTGATGTGCAATCATTATTTTTATTTATGTTCGGTTTAGAAGAATTTTTGGAGTTTTGCTCGATCGAAAGAGTTTTTTGATATTTTTAGCAAATTTGGCCATCTCTTTTTCATCAAGTTCAAGGTACTCGTGATCATCTTCATCAGAATTTTGAATTTTTTTAGCTTTCAAAGCAATGTTGTATTTCTTTTGTGATGAGGATTTTGAGAGAGTATTAGTTTCAAAAGTTTGAAGATATCCTAAAAGCTCATTGTCTTTCAAAATATTTAAATCTTTACTCTTTTCTATAGCAGTAATTTTGAGAAAGAATCAATCTGGCATAGATCGTAGAATTTTCTTTGTAATTCTAAATTCATGAATTATTTTATTAAGATTATAAAGAGAATTAATTATATCTTTAAGCTTACTATGGAACTCTGTGATAGTTTCATTGTCTTTCATTCAAATTTTTTCAAATTATGAAGTTAAACACTAAATTTTTGATAGAGTTTGTTCCTTTATAAACCACCTCTAAGATTTCTCGCCCCTCTTTTAAAGTCTCTGACATGGAAATCTTTTTAAATTCGTTTTCCATCACATGACTTTGAATTTGATTTAGCCCGTTAGACTTCCAATTAGCTGATTCTAATTCACCCGCAATCCACGATTTTGGAGGATTGATATCAATTTTAGTAATATTCTGAATTGTCGTACTTATAATGGGTCCAATAGTCCAATAACACAAATGTATATCGGTCCAAATGCATGGAAACCAAATTGTTGGAAAATCTTTAAATGCCGGACCGGTCCAACTTTGAACACCTTTATCGGTCCGAATTGGTCTTTTTCAAAACTCTTTGAAAATATTATAGAAACTTCCAACGTATCGCTTCGATATATTGGCTTGCTTGTTGTTCTTCAGATTTAATCTTGAACACTCAAACAATTTACAAGGAAAAAATTTAACACTTTACTGCAATTATACCTATCGCCGGGCATTAACTAACGCTCCAATTTAAGTGTATAACAAAGCAAAATAAAGTAAACTAAAGCATACAATTGGTCATATAAAGTAAAATAAAGCATACAATTAAAACAAAGCAAAGTGTACGTGTGTACTTCCCATAAACTAAAGATTACTAACGCCAAAAAGTCAAAAACAAAACAAATATAACAATTAGACTTAATAAAACAGATCCGGTCATTTCAATATTAATAATTCTGAAAATAAATTATTTTAAAAGTTCTGGAACTTTTTAAAATAAATCATAAAATAATATGTGAAGAAATTTTATACCTGTTCATAAATTCAGTTCCAAACTTTTACTTGATCCACCTACTAACTTAGACTCTAAAAATTACAACGGTATGTACTTTTAGACAACAACGAATTGATTCGAATATGTGCAATATTTTGAAAGCCGAAATGTGGCACTTTCATTATTCTCTTATATATTGATTGCACGGCACAACAAAGTTTATTTATTTATTTAATCATTTCCTAATTTTTCTTTAGAATTACCTATCTTAAACAATTAAATAATAACGAAGCATGAATGTGTGTTAACTTAGATTGCTCCAACTTGTGCTCATCATTCCTTTAAATTGCATTTAATATTGAAGTTGCAACATTTCTATAATTCAGCAAATCCACTGCCACTTAAATTAGTTATTGCATTTAATATATATATATATATATATATTATAAAGAAGCGTTTTTCAACCCTTCCAAACTCTAAAACCCATCTAATCTATGGGTTCAAATTACACAATTTGTTTTAAAGCTATCTGGACCACTAGATTGATTTTGAAATGTCACATTAACGTACTTTCATATTTCTCTGTCATCCAAAACTTTAACATATCACAATCTTAAAAATTATATATTTGAAATCTATTAGACAAGATTTATAAAATAAGATTAGTTGCAACTATTAAATTTATGTGAAAAAAAAATAACACTGAGAAAAACTATTGTCTATCTAAACAAACATAACTTTTTTCACATATAATTAAACTTTTGGGAATAATTTAGTCAGTTTAATTTAAAATTAGGATACTTTAAAGTTTTTGATGAACGAAAAAGGTGAAGGTTGATGTGAGCTTTCAAAATTTTAATAAAAAAAATTATATATTTAAAATCTACCCAACAAGATCGATCAAATAAGATTCATTAGGACTATTAATTTTTTTGTCAAAAAAAAATTAAAGAAAAATTATTGATTATTTATCTATACAAACTTAACATTTTTTTTTACCAAATAAATTTCCACATATAATTTAATCTTTAATATATATATATAATTCACTAGCATCCATAGAGAACTAGAGTCATACTATAAATAACCAAAAAAAATACAAAAATGGAGACTACAAATACCCGCCTCAAAGACTTACAAGAAGATTTTACAAAAAAACTAAGAAAATAGAACAACAAAACTTAAAAAATGAACTAAGTTTAGATAACAAAGTTTACTATCCAAGAATAATAAAAAGGTAGTGGGTTGCTTGGTGCTAGAGTGTGGGATCAAAGGGAGTCTTGTCACAATTCCTGTCAATGAAATTAAAACTTGGATGGCCCAGAGAATTAAAGGTTGAGATGGCAACCCCAATATGCAAAATTAAATTAAGCTTAGATCGAGGGCTCACTTTCAAAAGATGGAGATAAAATTTTGCATGGGCCAAAAAAGAACCCCAAAAACCATAATTTGGGAAAGGAATATACCCCTGTTCAAAGGAGGTTGAAGCAAGATAGCGCCTTTTTTTAAAAAAAAAATAAAAAAAAAAAAATTAAAGGAGGTCTACGTCTCTCTCTTAATCTTTTGAATAAAGAAAAACCCTCCCCTCCCACCCCATGAGTCGATCCCTTGACCTCAAGGTAAGGGTAGATGTTGCCTACCACTGGGCAAGGGTGAAAGTTGAAGCAAGATAGCTCTTTTATTCTCTAACTTTTGATTATGTCTTTGATATTTTTTGTGTGTTACTATTGACACACACCAAAACACTTTCTAACATTTTAATATTAACTCAGCTCGTAAAGACTGAGTATATGTACCACTACCTGATAAAAGGTTTTAAGAGACTGACTCTCATAGTCGCTTAAGACCTCTTTTCCGTCTCTTAAGTCTTAAGAGACTAACTATCAGTCGCTTAAGTATAGTCGCATAAACCTAGTGGCTGTAGTTCTTAAGCGACGGAGAAATATGAGTCCGTCGCTTAAGAAACTCTTAAGCCACGGACTCAAACTCCGTTGCTTAAGGCTTAGGCGACTAAAGGAAATAGATTAGTCGCTTAAGCAAGCCAGCTTAAGCGACTGACATTGGCTTTGTCGGTCTCGTAAGCTTGGTAGTTAAGCGACTAACATAGCATTTGTAAGTCTCTTAAACTAGGTCACTTAAGCGACTAACAATGTATTTCTCAGTCTCCTAAACTAGGTCACTGAAGCGACTGATAATGTATTTATCAGTCTCTTAAACTAGGTCCTTAAGCGACGGACATAGAATTTATCAGTCTCTTAAGTTGGCCACTTAAGAGACTGAGATAGCATTTATCAGTCTCTTAAGTTGGCCACTTAAGTGACTGACATAGCATTTTGATAGTCTCTTAAGTTGGCCACTTTAGCGACTGATATAGAAATTGTCAGTCTCTTAAGCTGGACACTTAAGCGACTGACATAGCATTTGTCAGTCTCTTAAGTGAAAAATAACCATTCCAGAAACATGAGCAATTCTAACAACCTGCAGGTTTGCCAAACCTGCAATTTAAATCAATTCAGATCTGCAATTCAAACCTATTCACAACCAAACTTGCAATTCAAACCAGTACGATTTCAACAATTGTTCACATAAAAAGTCAACACAAATACAAGTGTATAATTCACAAACAACATACAAACATTAATTGTAGTTCATTTACAACATTGAAAACCTGTTCAAAAAAAATACAAGTGTAATAACAAAAGTCGAAAAAGTACAAATTTAATTAAATAAACAAGTTCATCTCTGACTGGTATTGGAACCAGTCGCCGCCTCACGGGTCTCCTTAAGCTGCCTCACCATCTCATGAATATCTGCGTATTGTCCCTCAAGCTGGCGAATGCGCTCGTTTGATGTCGTGAGTTCCTCCTTCGTAGACTTGAGTTCCTCCTTCGTAGACTTGAGTTCCTCCTCCTGAAACTTGACCTTCTCTGCCAAAATCGACTGAGAAGCAAACACCCGAGCTCCACCCCTCTCTTTAGGCAACTTCCGACCTGATCTTCCTAAGCCGGAAATCGTCGTCCCTCTCGTCACACCAATCTCTCCTTCGATAACACTCACTTGTGATGCAAGTGGGAGAGCAATCACCGTTTCGTCCTCGCCATCCTCACGCAAAGGGTGTTCGACTCAATGTTCTTCTACGAGAGCCGTCACCCTAGCTCTCATTTTCTCCTGCAAATAACAATCCAATAACAATTAATGTAATAACTTTATTATTAAATTAAAGTCGCATCATTGTTATAAATAAAGAAAGAATCTTACCACTATTTCAGGGGCGTTCTTCTGATATGCTTCCGCATAAGCCTCAATGTGAGGGGCGGGTGCTCCATTGAGCTCGTGCTTCTTCGCCCTAAAAAAGAACGGGGTCGTCCCCGAACAATGATCTTTCTTTTTCACTGACCGCCTAATTTTTTTCATTTTTTCGCATAAAGCCTACAAGACATTTTACCATTTACAAAAAAATATACATCATTAATTATATAACATATTCCAAAACGCAAATAATAGAGACAAAGAGAGATAAAGAATTAAAAAACTAATACAAAGAGATAGAATCAGACATTACCACAAAAACGGGGTCTTTGAAGTGTTGCAACGGGTACTGCCACTGTTCCGGCCGATGAAGGAACTCAAGAGGGAGGTCCTCCCCATAAGTCTCGAAATGTCGCTTGCAGTCGCTTTTCCACTGCTTGTAACGCTCGGCTGCGGCGTCTTGAATAAAGTCGAACAACCGATTATCATCGAGAGGGATGTTATAGTTGACCTGCAAAACAGAACATAACATTAGTCGAAAACACAAAATTTTTGTAAGTAAATAAAATAAATAGTAATTAAGTCGTAAATGAACAATGAAAGTCATTTAGTAGCCCTTACCGAAAGGTAGTCGTACATAATCTGCTTATGGTCCTTGGGAAACTCCGCATATATCTCGGCTAGCATAGGAACTCTATCTCGCACGCAGCTGCCTATGTCATGTGAAATGAGGCTGTGAATCGCCTCAATCGCCGGCCCCCTGTGCTCATCGGAGTACTCGACAACAATCTTCCCCCCAACCCTGACCATTTGCTGGGTCTTGGCACCGATCACAGGACCTCTCCTCTTCTTGGAGGCCGAACCTACACAAAATGATGCAAAGTTAATATAATCACCATGTATATTAAAAGTAAGTAGTTGTAAAAGTTTATAACAAATACCTGAAACATTTAAATCCAAGTCTTTGCAGCGAATGCTGCGAGCAACAGAAGTACCGGTACTGGCGTTGCTGGCGGTGGTAGATGCTGTGGCAGAGGGAATGGTCGTATCGACGGGAGGGGCGGTCGCCGTATTGGGGGCAGATGATCTCGGCGGAAGGTCCCAGATCTCAAATGTTGGTGGCGGTGGTGGTGGAGACATGTCCGTCAATAGAACGAGTGGTTGTGGCTGTGGCTGTGGCTGTGGCATGGAGCGTTGCATCAAGGACAATCGCAACTCATCGTTGTCCTCGATTTGACTTAGTTTCTTGGATTTGCGACTCGGCTTCGGAGGCATCGTCAAATTCTGAAAAAAAAGTTATTATTATGTATCTTAAATATCTTAAATGAAAATTAATATCACAGAAGAAAATAGGTTGCATTTTTGCCTAAATGAAAGTTAAAATAAGACAAATCAATTCAACAGGGTAAAAGACCAAATGCACCGTACACTTTAAATGGAAGTCTTTGATATATGGTTAAGCAGTTGTAACCAAGATTATTAGTTATTTTAAATTAGTTTGATTTGTCAAATAAAGAATACATTTAAGCTTAATGAAGTCAATATTTGTATATTCACGGAATACCACACTTGTATTCCTATTTTAGTTATATGGTAAAACTCACAAATTGGTGTACAATGATGAAATAGTACTTCTGCCGAAACATAGGTAAGACATATATTTATTGAACCCAATTAATTAATGTATTACAAATATGTTATTTAGTTGTCTGGGTCAACAACAAATGAATTACAAAAAAAGTCCTTATGTGCACAACTAACAGTTACCAAACCTCACCTCCCATGCTAGTGTGTGTGTGTCTAGATTGATAGATATATTCTTATTTAGATGGAACTTTGTATATAGCATTCTAATAGGTTGATTCCAAATGCAAGAAAACCTCTCCAAAGTGATACTCTATAAAGTTGCAACTTCCATTTAGTATAAAAAACAGTTGGTCAGAGGAGCTCGGCCCCAACTTATATTTTACATAAACCAAATACAAATAATCAATCGTTACACACCAAAGATATATAGATATATAGTTGGATTATCCTACCTCTCGGTGTAGCTGTGGTGGAGGTAAAAGAAATCAATGAGCAAGAAGAGCCACTAGTGTCGGTGGATATTTCAGTTTTCCCGTTCAACTAACTGACAAAGTGTGCGAAGATGATACCTGTAATGGTAAGTTAGTTTTTATTGGTAATTATTGTGATTGCTATGAACAATCCTTTTATGTCCTATTTATTATTTTCTATAAGTGATTTTTTTTGGACTCATGATTTTCTTTTACTTTATTCAGAATTGGGGCACTGTCATTATGCAAAAGAAATACAAGGGACTTGACTATTTATGGGTTTTTCTAGTTACCCTTGGGTGTTCATTATTTATTTTATACCCGGTAATAGCGATAGTCCCACTCTCCTATAATATGTCTGGTTTTTACTATTTTTATGTTGAAGCAATGCCAAGCAAAAAGTTTTTAGCCCCAAAGGTGGGTCATGAATGCTCTGAGCTTTATTAGATATATATTTAATGAATTTTGGTTACTCATGTAGCATATATACAGATTTTGGATATGAATGATGCAATTTTTCAATAGGCATTGAACCTTGTACTTTGTTATCTAGAGTTTTTTTTATCCATGTTCTTATTTAGAAGAGAAATTGATATATGATGTCGTACATTTTTAACAACTTAATGGTTCAACAGTACTCTATTTTTATCAATGTCAATGATTAACTTGTGTCCGTTGTATTATCATAAAGTAAAAATTTCGGGTTTTGTAGGCAGCAGGTGATATTAGTCCTTACAGTAGAGGAAGGGAAAGCACAGTTTGGGGTCTTTCCCTGATGGGTTATCTCGGTTATTAACCGTAGCTCATTCCCCCTCATCATGTTTTCTTTTGTAACATTTTATTTTTTCATGCCAAATTTTTTTGCTTTCATTTTTGTTTATATTTTTATTTTTATTTTTATTTTTTATGCCTATTAAATAACTGTAAGCACATGTAATTTGCCATAATAATTGTTTTTTCGACATTGCTTTGCTTTCAACTGTAAGTATTCTTCATAACCGTCAACCTTTATACAGTACCTAAATATAACATATTGGCTCTCAGTTTATTGCTTTATTTCTTCTTCCTATTTTTGTTATAGACCCATTATATATTCCCCAAATACAAAATGAATTATTATGAACAATTATATTGTAGGTAGCCATAGGTAGTCAATTCTTTATTTCTTACAAAATCCGCATTTTTGGTGCTCTCGCATTTGCCACCATAATGACCACAAGACAGGTAATTAAAACGTGTCTCTGACTAAAAATTTGATCTTTTGCTCTTCACATTTTACGTATATGGTTAACATTGTTCAATCTAATTCTCTTTGTATACGTATATGTAGCTAATGAATATTCTGCTGTCACGCGTGTGGTTTGGCCACCCTCTCAGCTGGGAACAGTGTATCGGAGCTGTAAGTAACTAAGTATCACTCATTATCCCTTTCTTTTATAGTATCCAAAGTAATGTTAATATTGTATGGTAAGTAGTATAAAGATATACTTTGTGCCTTCCACACTAGTTTAACCATGAAAAATATAATTTAAACAGATAAGAGGGGCCTAGCTGAGTTGAAATTGTCTTACATGGTGTATTTGGTCTGTTTACTTAGAAAAGAATTGAGAATCATGGAATTGTCTTACATGGAATTTTTGTTCATGGAAAGCAAAACATACCGGAAAGATGGTTTTTGGATTTTATGGTTGTCATGAAAATTGACTCTATGGACAATGGGTGCAATCAAAAGGACCTATAATCTAGATTTACAGTGACCGCATCCTTTAAAAAAGATTTGGAGGACTGCATCCTAAAAAGTTTTTTCTCAGGACCGGATCCTAGTTTTTTCTTGAGATTAAAAGACAAACCAGGAAGTAGAAGACCCTTAGACAGCTTTAGGCATGGGGGTATCTGGCAACACAGACTTCCAGTAAGCTGCAGGAGATAGAGCTACGTAGCTTCCCACAAATGCTAGCTGAAATATTAAATGTAAAACAAACTCTCATTAGCTTCTCGTTATGTATATATATATACATGTGTGCATAGAGACATAGGGAGAGGATATGGAGTTTAAAAACTTACAGAAAGAAAAGTGATGATGTAGAGGAGATGGATCTCCATTGAGGCTGCTGCAAAAGGGTATGAATAAGAAATAGATTATTGTTAGCAGTAACAGAAAGCAAATGCTTTCATTGGGATGAAGAGTTAAAAGTGTCGGATGCTAGAATTTATAAAGTGTGAAATACTTAAGAGAAAGTGAGACACACATACGCATAGTAGGAAAAGCGACAGATGACCCATATAGATGACTGTTGAATTACTTTCAACTGTCTTTTGATTACTCAATTCAACGCAATCAGTAAAGGGGTGCAATTAGTTGTGATGTGCTGCGTTCATATTCGATTATTTTAGGTACGTGCAATTAGCCGAGTTGTTTACTCAAATTGTCTTATTTGAGTTGAGTAACATCATATTAAGACCCACTTATAGATTGATATATACATATATATATATATATATATATATATTAAATTTTGATGGAATCATATATTAAAAGGGGGAGACCTTTGTCATACGATTCCATCATATAATCATATATACATCATATTAAGGCAGGGAGTAACTTAAAAATTGTGTTTCGTCTTTATTCCATCGTACGAAAAGGGCAAACAAACTCCATTACAGCCCAATGTTGTCACTAATTCCGGCATTTAAATTTACACATTTGTCAAAACACAATAAATCTATGAAACACAACTAAGGAAAATTTTAAGCATATAAAATATTAGAAGAGTTTTGCAACTTTACTCACCTGGCTTTTGTGCATGGTTAGTGTGAGTTTTGAGATAATTGTTGCATCTTCCCTATAACTTGCAAGAATTTTTATGCCACTGAACATGGCACGCCTTTAATCAGTTTCTTTTACAGGGACATCTCGGAGGGATACCCAATGCTAAATCATATAACCCAGAAGTATTAACCATTCCTCCATTCTAAACTCTGGATAAATGCAATGGTTAGGCTTGTGTATGAATAATAGTAACATAATATGCGAATAACAATTACAATAACATAATCAATACTTAAAATATATATCATGTTAAGGCACTAATTATTTTACAAATACACGGTAGCAGTGAATTCCCTAGTTATAGAATTGGATAATATTTAGTTTTTTACTTGAAATCAATTATATAAATTTTGATGAATGAAATTAAATTATCATATTCAATTTTGACAACCGAACACAATTAAATGTGAAAATTGTAAACTGTCTAATTTATAATTTTATAAAGGGCAACTAAACGAGCCATAAGTATAACAATAATTTTTTTCTAAACTAATTTGTGAAATCTTACATCCTTTGTTAATTTTGTCCATAGACATCAATGTTAAGTATAAGCACTAGTTATTTTACAAATACATGGTAGGAGTTAATTCCCTAGTTATAGAATTAGGTAATATTTAGTTTTTTACTTAAAATTAATTATATAATTTTTGAAAATGAAATGAAATTATCATATTTAATTTTGACAACCGAGCACAATTAAATGTAAAAATCGTAAAATGTCAAATTTATAATTTGATAAGGTGCAACTAAACGAGCCATAAGTATAACAATGATGTTTTTCTAAACAAACATGTGAAATCCTACATTCTTTATTAATTTTATCCATAGACATCGAAGTTAAGTATAAGCACTAGTTATTTTATAAATATATGATATGAGTGAATTTCCTAATTCTAAAATTGAGTAATATCTAGTTTTTTACTTGAAATTAATTATATAAATTTTGATTAATGAAATTAAATTATCATATTCAATTTAGATAAAATGCATTATAACGTTTCAAGCTATTATTAATTTCTTAATCACCAAAAAACTATATGTTTACTTAAGATGCAAACCATATATTTAATTTTAGTGCGACTAGTTTTAAATTTAATTCAAGAATAATATGTAGAGATTATAAAATAACTAGATTATACAGAAAAAAAAATATTTTTCATTTTTAACAGCTAAACAAAAGGATTTGCAAATAAAAGTACTAATAGAAAAAAATATTAATTGCAAACTTTGTTCCTAAAAAAATATTTAATGTAAGAATCACTAAGTTATTGAATATTAATTATAAAAAGGATTAACTATACAATATGTAGGTTTTACAAAATAAAATTAATTAATTTTAAAATATAAATAATATAAATTTTAAATAGTCAAAATGGTCTTATTTTGAGAAAAAAAATGAAATATGGGTATTTAGGCATAATTTTCATTTTCATTATACTATTAGAAAGAGTGAAAAAAAAGTAATATGTTTTATTATATTTTTTAAAATAAAATTGAATATTTTCAAGTGAAATTATGAGCGGAATTTTCTAGAAATGATTTCAAAATTGGCTTTTCAAATTGGCGGGAGATTTGGTCAAAGAGGGGGGAAATGAAATGACGATAGGAACCATTTTGGCACTGCTAAAAACCGTTCCTATTTGGCTTTCCAAGTTGGCGGGAGATTGGGTCATCGGGGAAAATGGGAATGAAGATAAAAACTGTTTTGGAACGGATCGAAACTGTTCCAAAACAGGAACGGCCTAAACCCTTCCAAATACGTGTCAAACCCAGCCAAAATCTGGAACGGCTTAGAACCGTTCCAAAAGTGCGTGCCAGTTACCGAAATCTGGTGTAGTGAAGGTCGGAAACAACAGAGATGTTCCATCGAGGTGCATCGAGGATGAATGCATCTTGTGGGGTGTTAGGATCACCCAGATATAAATTGATATATGTCACACACTCATGCATAATGTATTGCTCAGCAATACATCCCTTTGGGAAGCGTGTGTTCCTTACAAACTTCTTATAATCCCCGAGTTGCCTGTAAAATTATATAGTTAGTACAAATATAGACAATTATATAATATTGTGAAATTACAATATTAGGTCCGAGTTACCTTTCTATGGGAAACATCCAGGTAAAATGTACAGGACCGGTAAGCAGGGCCTGTTCGGGAAAGTGAATCATGAGATGAATCATGATAGTAAAGAAAGCTGGAGGAAAAATCCTTTCTAGTTTGCAGAGAATCATGAAAATATCTTGCTGCATTTGGCGAACGACCGATTTCTTCAACTCTCGAGCACATAACATCTGAAAGAATCTGGACAACTCTACTAGTGGATCAACAACATAGTCCACCAAATATGGTCGGATAACCACTGAAAAAAGACGTTGAAGTAATACATGGCAGTCGTGAGTCTTCAATCCATAAAACTTTTTATCAGTCGCATTCACCTTATTCTTCAGGCTTCCCGCATAACCTCTTGGATACTTAGCGGCACCAATCCATTCAAATATATCGACTCGATACTCAGGGTCCACTGTATAATCTGCCTGAGGAATTGACGATTTGCCTGAGGACCCTTTTTTTAGCCAAAGTCTTTTGCGTATCCCCATTTTTTCTAGAGTCCCGCGAGCTTTTGCATCGTCCTTAGTCTTTTTTTCTAGACTTAGAACGGTTCCGAAAACATTGTCGCACACATTCTTTTCAATATGCATGACATCTAAGGCATGTCTCATTCTCGATTGTTTCCAGTAAGGTAGCTCCCAAAATATACTGACGTGAGTCCAACATAGTTTCTTTTTACCCTGTATCTGTTTGAATTTCGGATGCAAACTTAGCACAGGGTATTGATGAGAGATGGTAGCTTCAAAAACTTCACTTGCAGACCGAGTTTTTGGGGCATCTCTGAACTCGGCTTTCCCATTAAACCTATTTGCTTCAGTCCGCATACGGTGATCCTCACATAACCATCTTCGTGCGCCTTGGTATGACATTCTAGAATTACTATGGGCTGCATCAATATCGTCCAAACAGATAGGACATGCCTTGTACCCTTTAGTCTGAATGCCTCCCAACATCCCTAATCCTGGAAAGTCGCTAATAGTCCACATCACTGCTGCTTTCATCCAGAATGGCTCATTCTTATGTCGATCCCAAGTCCAAACTCCCGTATCCCACAACACCTTCAGCTCATCGATTAGTGGTCTCATAAACACATTGAGACACTTTCCCGGAGACTTGGGACCAGATATTAACATGACTAATATGTTAAATTCTTTCTTCATACACATTGAAGGTGGCAAATTGTAAGGCATCACAACAATAGGCCAAGTGCTGTGGGACAAAGCCGTAGCTCCAAAAGGACTAAATCCGTCAGTTGCTAGACCGAGGCGCACATTTCTAAAGTCAGATGCAAATCCAGGATATGACCTATCAAAATCTTGCCATGCTTCCCCATCTGCGGGGTGTCTAAGATAATCAGGATCTACAATCCTTTCCCCGTGCCATCGCATTTCCTTTGCAGTGTATGGAGACATGTATAGACGCTGCAACCTCGGCGTCAAAGGGAAGTAACGAACCGTCTTCCTGGGAATCAATTTACCGTTCTCATAATGTATCCATCTTGACTCTTTGCAAATGGGACATTCTTGTAGCTTTGCACCCTCTTTGTAAAATAAGAAGCAGCCATAATAGCATGCATGGATGACCTCATAACCCATACCGATGTTCTTCAGGGTCTTTTTTACTTGTGCGTATGACTCAGGGTACTTGTTTCCAGGAGGTAACAGATTTTTTCCATACAAACACCATTCATTGTAACATTTGTCTGACATTCTACGCTTTAGTTTGATCTGCATTGATTTAAGAATTGAACCCAACACAGTCTCATTACTACCCTCGTATAGTGGAGTCTGTGCTTCTGTTAAAAGCCTGTTATATTTGTCCATCGCAGCTTTGGCAATAGGGTCAATATGAATTTCAGTATTAACATCATTTACACCATCAACAAAAGTTGTATTGTAAGATTCACGAAATGGAAAAGCATCGCCTAGAATTTCCATAGTAGAGTTTATGGAAGAATCGACACTACTACTAGAAGAAGCCAAATTCTGTAGATATACCTCCCTTTGGTCCCATAATGAAGGTATATTTGAAGCTTCACCGTGTTGGTCCCATATAATATACTCCTCCATAATACCATTACCGGTTAAGTGCTTATACATCTCATTCACATTAAGCCGTCGTTTATGATTGCGACACTTTGTGCAGGGACACTTGTACAATCCGGTCGGTTCATTAGTATTTTGTACTACAAACTCCAAGAATTTAAGTACCCCCAAAATGAAAGGGTCCGAACCTCTACAGCACTGCATCCAACTCTTATCCATGTTCCCTATTATTTATTCACGAAATATATATACATTATTATATATATATATATATATATTATAAAATTTTATAAAAAAATTAATAGATGTTAAATATATTGATTAGACTATCTTCACAAAAAAAAAAGAAGACAAAAACACCTAAATGAATTGTACTTTTATAGATATAGACATAGATTGAATATATTTTATTAAAATTAAGACTTCTTTTATATATTTATATTCCCTATTATTTATTCACGAAATATATATACATTATTATATATATATATATATATTTATTATAAAAATTTATAAAAAAAAGTTAATGGATGTTAAATATATTGATTAGACTATCTTCACAAAAAAGAAGAGAAAAATACCTAAATTATTTGTACTTTTATTGATATAGATTGATTATATTTTATTAAAATTAAGACTTCTTTATATATATATATACATTATTATATATATATATATATTATAAAAATTTCTAAAAAATATTAATAGATGTTAAATATATTGATTAGACTATCTTCACAAAAAAAGAAAAGAAAAACACCTAAATTATTTGTACTTTTATTGATGTAGATTGATTATATTTTATTAAAATTAAGAATTCTTTATATATATATATATAAAGAAGTATTAATTTTAAGTTTCAAATCCTTAATTTTCAAAGATTCATCATATCCATAATTAGTGTAGTATTGTACACATAAAATACGTATTTGTGCTTCCTTACTTATTGTGAATATTTTATGTTTAATTTCTAATGATAATAGATATGAACTTATTTGAACAATTTGTCTTATACCTAAATCATCAAAGCACTTGATAAATATATAGTCCTTTATTTAATTATCAAGAATAGTGTAATGAAATTAACATACATGTAATAATAATTTATCCAAACTCATATAATAATAATAATAATAATAATAATAATAATAATAATAATAATAATAATAATAATAATAATAATAATAATAATAATAATAATAATAATAATAATAATAATAATAATAATTTATACTATATTATATAATTTTCTTTTATATATTATTATATTTTTCCAATAAATATTTATATATATAATAATAAATAAATATAGTATTATACATAATATATTATATATAAATATTTAAACCAACACTAAAACTACATGTTTAACACTAATTAACTCAACATAGATATTATGAATACAAAATTTAGTAACAAATTAAGATCAATAAGAGATATTATACTAACCTCGAGATCAAATAGGAGGCAAGACCAAAGCCTTTTGTGTTAAAAATGGTGATTTGCACTTCAAAATCGCCCAAAATCGCCCAAATAGCCTCTCCTCCAACCAAAATGCATTATGTGAAAAGGTTTCATACTTAACTAAAAGAAAATACACTTAAGCGACTGATAATACATTTTCAGTCACTTAAGTGAGATCTTAAGCGACTGATAATGAGCAAAATCAGTCTCTTAAGAAATCTGGTCAAAGTCTATTTGACTTTGACTAAAAACTGTCGGTGGAAGCTTTTAAGCGACTAACATATGAACTTCAGTCGCTTAAGAGCTCTTAAACGACTAACATAGGTCAGTTTCTTAAGTGTAGTCGCATAAGATTTCTTAAGCGACGAACATTGGTCAGTCTCTTAAGTGTAGTCGCATAAGAGCTCTTAAGCGACTAACAAAGGGTAGTCGCTTAAGTATTGTCGCTTAAGAGACTCCTAGGTGACTAATTAACGTTAGTCACTTAAGTGTAGTCGCTTAAGAATGCTTAAGCGACGGAATTTAATGTTAGTCGCTTAAGAAGTGCTTAAGCGACTGACGAAAAAAAGTCAGTCTCTTAAGATGATTTTTGGTGTAGTGTACATTGGCTCGGCCCTCAATGTAATTTTTTTTCACCCAATGGCTTGGTCCCTAAGCACTGAGCATGTGCACATATACTCGGTCCTTAGGGGCCGAGCAGATAGGACGGATTGTTAGAGAATGTTTGATATATGTCAATAGTGCCCACCATTTTGTATTAGCACTTTTATTCTCGCTCCATGTCTAATCTGCCGATATATACCTCCTACACAATCACGTAAAACCACATAAAGGATAGAACAGATACATTCAACAGATTCATCTAAGCAAATGGTATGAAACTATCTAAGTTTTATTTTTCATCACATGCTAATAGATATATGTGTTTTGATGATGACTACTGGTTTGTGCTCAGGCATCCTTGGAAGGAGTCATTTCATTGGGACCATGGGGAGGTTTAGGTGGCGACCGCTGGAGTTACAGGGCAAGCAATGGGATAACTGAGATAGTCCTCCGTGTAGAAGGAAATATCAAGTCCATTTCCTTCAAAGATGCCAGTGGCCTTGTTTCTGGGACATTCGGTGGCAGGGGTAGTCGGAAAAAGGTGAGTTTAGATATTCATCTATTAATACATTTACAGAGATTAGCAGCACTTAGATATTTTACATACCTTGTATTTTATGCATTGTGACATGTATAGATTGAAATCGATTGGCCTTCAGAGTACTTGAAATCTATAAGCGGAACTTATGGAAGCTACAAAGGACAATTAGTGATCGCTTCCCTATCGTTCATTACAAATCTCACTACTCATGGGCCTTTTGGAACAGCTTCTTGTGAACCTTTCTCTATCCCGATAGCAAATAGCGACGTGGTTGGATTCCATGGGAGATGTAGTTACTACCTTGATGCACTTGGTATTTTTGTGACACCAGTAAGTTCATTCAACTATATTTTATCAGTAAATAAGTATGGTAATAGATTTGGTTCTTAATTAGAATGGGAGCATTTGTTAGGAAAGGATTCTAATTATTATTGTTGCTTGTTTTCTTTTTAAGTATGCGTCCTCATCTTTGAGTCTTGAGATTTCACTTCTGTTTGGATGAATATAGAGGGATTTTATGAATATTGCTTTCTTTTTAGCTACGCCTCCTCTTCTATAGTTCTACATATCAATAAGCCATTTTGCTGTGACATTTTACAGCCTCGCCTAGTATTTCTTAGACATGTATCCTTTTTAGACATTTGCCCAAGTGTTGAAATGCAGGTGACTGAAGCCATATGGCCAGTAACAAAACAAAAATAATTGACTATGACTATTGGTTTTCGTGCAGACAAAATCACAAGGAAGCATTTCACTTGGGCAATGGGGTGGTCCAGGTGGAGGTCCTTTTAGTTTCAGGGTGGGAAGCTGGATAAAAGAGATAATTGTTCGTGCAGGGATCAATATCAATTCCCTGTCTTTTAAAGATGGAAATGACCAGGCGTATGGAAAATTTGGCGGCAATAATCCTAAAGACCCTGGTGAAGAGAGAAAAGTGAGTAATGGCATTTACAGCTTGCGTGGGATAGCATTTATTTTCTCTTCCTTATTTAGCTAAGCTAATACTATATACAATATCTATGATGCAACTTATGTGTAGATTGTGATTGATGGGCATTTAGAGCATCTAACATCCATAACTGGGACATACGGAGATTATAATGGATTGCTGGTGATCACATCACTATCATTCAAAACTAATCTTACCACATATGGACTTTTTGGAACTGCTACCGGTACTTCTTTCTCCATACCAATTGAAGGTTCGGTCGTGATTGGATTTCATGGAAGAGGAGGCTGCTACCTTGATGCAATTGGCATCCATGTGAAACCTGTAAAGTTTTCTTCTTCTTATTCTTTTTTTAAAAAAAAAAAAATTAATTTGCAGGTAGTTTGAATCCCAGTTAGAGCCAAAAAACAAAAAAAAACTCAGTAATTGTGGTTATTGGTAATAATGCAGAGGGACATAGAAGGAACTATTTCAATAGGTCCATGGGGAGGCCAAGGTGGGAGTCCATGGAGTTATATGACAAATCGAGGTATAAACCAGATAGTCCTCTATGTAGGATTAAACATCAAGTCTATATCTTTCCGGGATACAACTGACTTAGATTCTGCAACATTCGGAGGCAAAAACCGTAATGACATTGGTGAAAAGAAAACTGTAAGTATTCCCCCTTGCGGCATGTTAAGATTTTTTGATAGAAAATATTTCCAAAGAAAAAAATTATACTCAAATCAGTATAATTTCCATCTCCATATCTACTCAATTTGAACATATATTCAAAATTGTTGGTAAATAATTTGAACATGAAATTATTTAGGACTATTGTTTTATGTATTGAAACAAGCAATAGAAAATTTTATCATAGGCTGACAACAAAGCATTTATGGTTCATAAACTACTCATTAAAATATATCTATATTATCTGCAGGTTCTTATTAACTGGCCTTCTGAACACCTGATATCCATAAGTGGGAAATATGGAAATTTCGCCTCTATGATAACGATCACATCACTGTCATTTACTACAAATAGGACTACTTATGGACCTTTTGGAACCGGTTCTGGCACTTCTTTCTCCATCCCAATAAATAATAATACGGTAGTTGGATTCCATGGAAGAGGTGGCCACTACATTGACGCCATTGGCATCTTTGTTAAACCAAAGACGACAATCTAACTTCTTATTGAAAAAGGAAAGGGTGATTCTCTAAAATATCCATGGAAACAATATCAATGCGTCAATGCTTTGTTCATGATGTTGTCCTTATATAAATGCTCTAATCAATGTTTGCTATAATGTATGGATTTGATGTTTTTTTTTTTGTTTCTTAGTCTTGTTTACAAAGGCTTTCATAGCTCTCTGATTTTCTGGTTTCTTGATGCTTCGTTGTATCACGTATCAATATTGCGACTTTGAATAAAAGCATGAATAATGTAAACCCTAGCAGTGGTTGAAATCCCTTTAGTAACGAAAATTTGGTTTTCTTTTGAAGTGCAGTAGTTTCTTCGGATGTTCTAATTCTTGCAACTCTGGTCTGGAGTTATTTATATAGAGACATCAATCATAATAAAAGATCCTTACCTTGTAAGAGGCTGAACCGTAAAAAAAGTGTGACATATCAGAAGAATCATGGATAAATTCTACATAAAGGATTAAAAATGAAGATAAATAAAGTAACAAAAAAAAAAAGCCGTTTACCAATTCTTAATCGACTCCTAAGATTCTAATAAGTGAAAAACATTTTTGAAATTTAAAGAATCAATTAGGATTATTTCTCTCAGGCAGACAACCCAAAGACGCTTAAATTTCTACTTATCTTGCAATGAGGTTTTTATTTAAATTTTTCATTTCTTTCCACACAGTGAGAATCATAGGCAAATATTAATGAGGGAGCATGAAATTTTGTTATAGTAAATCGGGACAGCCCAGTACTTCAGAGGCCCATACATCGGGTACAACCCGGTAGCCCAGTGACGGAAGAACTAAAGGGAATAAATTGAGTGGCCGATGTAAGCACCATGCCGAGGACCACAGCTACTCGGGGAGAAGAAATGTGCAGGAGAATATCACGGAATCATATATATCACTACCAGAATTGTGTACAGAATGTACTGTCAAATTGTGGTGGTCCTTACCAAATTGTGACAGCCGTCTAATACTCAAATTATAGATAAGGAAAGAAGTGCAATTGTGACAGCCGTCTAATACTAAAATTATAGATAAGGAAAGAAGTGCTAGAGTGTTATCTAAGCCTTACCCTCTTCGTCATTTTACTGTAACCCTAATTCTATACGTATAAATAGAAGAGGGATAGCTCCATTCTAGGGGATTGATCTTTGAATTATTAAAACTCTGAACAAGGGCAGAAAGCTGGTAGCTTAACTTCTTCATCGTTTTCTTACTTGGAGATCAAATACAAATCACACATACAAAAGGTGGAGTATCTAGACCTACTATCCATTTGATAGGGGAACCATCCTGAAACAAAAATCTCTTGTCAATCCATATGCATTTACTATTCTCTTGAACTTACTAAGAACCGGATCTTCACTGTGAGTCAGGCCTAAAATTTTTGGTCACCTACAATTACTTTATGCTGCAGTAATTACACTGAATGATCATAAAAAAAAACTGGTCAAGCCCTATAGCTCATGGTTATGAAACAATTCATGTAGAGCACTTCTGGCTTCCTTTCACTTCTTTTTTTTTTTGGATAGTGAAGTATTATCATCTAAAGCAGCAATTTCAGTGTTGCATTATTTATTTTAAAAATTCTAGAACTCTTTAAAATAAATCATAAAATAATATGTGAACAAATTTTATACCTCTTCATAAATTCAGCTCCGGACTTTTACTTGGATCTACCTGCCAACTAAAAATTACACTGGTGTGTATGATTTAAGGCAAATAAGTAGGAATCGATCCAAATCCAAGCTAATCCCTTAAATATAGGAAAGTTTGTTGAAATCCAATATTTTAGGAACCGGAATTAAAACATTTTTTGAATTTGGATTTTAAAATTACCTAAATTAAAAGACTAAAAATTGAAGTAAACTAATTAAATTAAAGCAAACAAGTAATCAATATAAAGAAATCCCAAGGAAAGAAAATCCACCACCATGGACATAAATAAAAAGTACGTAACTATATTTTTAATATTCATCTCTACTATATAAACAAATTCAAAATCACTATCATTCTTTCTTTAAAACTAATGTAAATAAAAATAGATATCGCCAGTATCCCCAATTATGATGATCACCAAAGATCCTTCCTTTATTTTAAAAATAATTAAGCTAATAGAAAGAAAACAAACGTTATAATAATAATTTGAAAATCTATTTTAATTCAGGATAAATAATTTAAAGTTAATTGGAATTATATTAAGCACATTATATCCCTCCCATTCAGGAGAGAATTTAGCCCAACATATTAATTAAACAACACATGCAAATAAAATAATAATTCATCATTAAAACTAAAACTAAAATATACTAATACAAATTAAAGGGACATAAAATTATTATCAAGGTATATTGGGCCAGCCTAGCGCTCTAAGGCCCACATCACAAGTACAATTCGGCAAGATGATGGTTAAAAGGTCAACAGGAAGCCGATCTAGTAATAAGGCTAATGTTGTGCTCAGGAAGAAAAGAACTCGACCAACTTCAATGATGAGCACGTCAAGTGACCAGCACACGCAGGAAAACAGAGGACGTGCAGAAGGATGTGAGGGAACCTTATTCATCATGAGGCATACGTGCAAGGCTACCAACTTGTGATGGAAATCACTAACTCACGCTGTATCTCACTTGCTCGTGCAGAACAAAGCCACCAAAGCCCGACATTTGTGTGATGTAGAAGTGACCAATCTTAAATGAAAACCATTTCACGATTAATGCAGGGGGCACACCTTATCCTAGCTAGTTTTTAGTCATTTGTCTTAAGAGAACATTGTAACCCTAATTATATACATATGAAAATAGAAAGGGATAGCTCTGAACAAGGCATCGATTTTGATTACGAAGAAATCTAGAGATAGGTAGAGAGAGAAAGAAAATATTGCAAAAACCGATGGCCTATCTCCTTGTTCTTGACTCCATTGACAAAGCAATGAAAGCTCGCACACTCACAAAAGGAAGACATACTACCAGTAGACGTAAAAATCACTAGAGAAACCAACCTACAAACAAAAACAATGTTGTCTTATCACTCTTACTACTAACGGTGCATTCATAATAACGAAGAATTTCATTTATGTGGGTCCAACCAAATTTTTAAGCACCTACAATTGGCGCCATCTGTGGGAAGCGTTAGATTTCTCATCATTATTCTTCATGATTTAGTGTACCCCACCTCTTTCAAAAAGAAAGCACATTATGGTTTAGACGAGAAGAACCACATAAGGTACCCAGACCTCTACCTCATAACAACTCAGTGGAGGTAACAAAATGATTCCAAACCTGCCCGTAATAAATGAAGCAGTTCCTCCGACCTCTCTGGGGAGAAAAACAGTGGATAGTAACTATAACAACGAGTTTTGCAACCTATCTGGTGGCTCAGAGAGTGAGCTCATTAAAATAAGGATGGAAAATCAGGTTCTTTAAGCCCTGCTCAAGGAGCAGCTGAAAAAGTCTTCCACGCACGGTAATGCCTCATATTTCGTTTTCGCGCCAATCCTCCTCTTAAGCCGGTTTAAGGCCAAATCTCCGTTCGAAGAGCCAATTTTTTGTTCTGGAGCCTTAATAGTTAATCCAACACTTCTAGAAAGTCATTTTAATGATATTAAGTATGCAATTGTTTAGTCGATAAATAGAAAACTTTGTCGGGTAAAAGCTTTTCTACCGACAAAATAAATTTTGTTGGTTGAAAATTTGTCGGCTAAGACAAATTTTCTTGTAATAGGTTTTTCAGTTTTTTGAGGTTTTACGAATACAAGCTTTGTTTAGGATGTGGAAGGATTATATTTATCACATCCTATACTTGTTTTATCGTTCGAGTAGGGGACTGGTCCTAACATCAATTTTTATAAGTTTTTCCGACCTAGTCTTAAATTCAACCTTAACAGACTTAGCCCCTTCTAATTCTTTTTCAAGATTTTGAATTTTAAATATAAGGCTTTCATTGTCTTTTCCCAAAGAGGGAAGGTTGACTTTTAGCTTCTCGTTCTCTTCAAGAAACGACTGTCTTGAAATTTCAACTTTAGAAACTTTGACCAAGAGTACTAATTTTTTAAATTTTAACTATCCGATTAAACCTTCACACTTTCTCAATAGATCCATCTTTCATCAAAGATTTTTATTTTAGCATTTAAGTTGATGTTTCTCTTATTGGTCTTAACCGTCTCCTCGCACAGCTAGTCATAAGCGATTTGAAGATCAATTTCTTATTCTCGTTCATCATTGGATGCATCATCTGACTTGTTAGAAAAGTTAGAATCGATGTTATGTTCTTCCTTAAAACCTGAAGGTATTGATGATTGCCCTTGGCAAGCAACAAAAGCAGTGTATTGTTACTCTTCAAGGGACTATGGACCTCCTTCATTAACGCTAAGTGTCGCATTCATGGAATGATTTGTTTGGTTCGCCTTTCTAAGCTTGTTAAGCTTTGTAGCACATTCCCAAGCATAGTGGCATTTCCTATGGTATACAAAGCACTAATCTTTCTTAGCGCTATTATTCCTATACTGCTGTTTTCACCCCTAATTGCCTATGTGATAAGGTGGTCCTCCTTTTTTATTGTTTCCATTAGGTTTATATGGGTGTTTATTGAATTTCTTATTCAGCCTAAGGAATTTTTCAAGGTTATTGGCTAAAAGGGCCATTTCATCATCATTGATGTCTAGGTCATCATCATCTTCAACATCAGAATTATGGGATCGTTGAGCATTAAAGGCAATGTTCTTATCCTTCATTTGAGATGATGATTTTAAGAGCACATCAGCTTCAAAAGTTTGAAGTGGTCTTAAGAGTTCGTTTTCTTTTAAAGAATTTAGATATTTGCTTTCTTCAATAGCAGTTATTTTGGGAATAAAACGTTCTGGTAAAGACCTAAGTATTTTCTTAACATCTCTGGGATGACTTCATCTAAATTGTATAAAGAATTTACTAAGTCTTTTAGCCTGCTATGGAATTCAGTGATAGTTTCATTCTCTTTTATCCTAATTGTTTCAAATTCTGCAATTAACTATTGGATTTTAAAGTTTTTGACAATGCTAGTGTGACGCCCCGAATATCGTTAAGAGGTTTACACCTCCGAAATTCGGTTAATCACGGATGCCGTGCGCGACGGCGGGTTTAAATACATAAAAACACAACTGTTAAAAACTTTTTCTTAAATAAAACACGTTTCGAATCAAATCCCGTTTTATAGAATTTTGGCATGTGGAGTCTGTTTAAATGCCAAACCAACCTGTGAGGTTTAAAACCAAATTCATACAACAAATCCACAACCTTTTGCATTTTAGAATCCACTCCACATATAAAAACATTTACACAATTGATATACAATTTACACATAGATCTGAAATCCATTACTTAAATAAGAGTTTATATGCAATACAACCAAAGGCAATTACAACATAGTCCTTTTTATGCAGGACTAGAAAATGTGTCTCAGACATCAGAGGCTTCTAGTATCAGAACCACCACCCACGAACCCCAACCTACAAGAACTATTAAAAGAGGGAATGAGCCAAATCCAGGCTCAGTGGGAACTAATATACGTTTTATATAGAAAATACACGTTGGAACGCGCGTGCACTTTTATACAAAATAAGACTTTAGATATTCGCAGTGTTCCATGAACAAAAACAATGCAATGCAAGACACCCATAGCATGTCGAACCTAACCGTTAGGATACCCATCCTAGTACTTGGATACTACCCGAACGAGCTAAGTTAGTCCTACATCTTCAGCCCGCTTATGATTTGTGTCCATAAGGCTCATGGTTTAACGAGGTAGTATAATATATATGTGTATCATGTAACTAAGGTCATTAGCTTATTAGGATTCGTTATGCTATGGCAATTATTACTTTAATATTGATTATGATTTATTATAAACATCGTCAACTCATACATGGCTACAAGACTTCTCATTAATAATTTACTCAAGTTCTCTCATATAACATAGCCACTTAAATCCTTAGTTCTTTTTGTATGTCATGCAATCCCGCCATGTACCTCAAAAGGTTATACTAGTCCATTGACAATCACATAGGTCAACAATAATTTTTATAAGAACAATATACTAACAACTAGAGTTATGATGGCAACAATAATCATAATAATAATCACATAAGGGATTCACATCCTCATATCTTTAGTATAAAGTCTCAAGCTTACACCCCGCGGTCACTAGGCTTAGAGCATCAGTTCCCAAAGGACCCAAAGCTCTAAACTAGTCATGTCTCCTCCAAGTAGCGAACTGCCCAAGGACTCGGCCCTTACTTGTAATTCATTTGGAGAAAAACCCATGCAAGACATTTTTTCGGGGACAACACTCCAAATAATTAACAAGAAGGACACTCGTACAAGCACGTTCCTCCAAGGATAGAACTACCTTAGGATCTTTCACCTAAGTGTAGGGCTACTACTTCCGGGAACACACAGTCCCGTTGATAGAGCCACACAATTTAATCCTCAAGCTAGGGAAGCTCTAAAACGCAGGACTATGAAACTCATCCGCAGGAAGGCAATATGCGTTGATACGATAACATAACAGGCGGCTACCACTGCACTATACTGGGTAGTCATTTCCCTTGTCTGCTTTGGGTGGCTCTACTCTAGTTAGAACTAGGACCGGTACCCCCCGGCCTTAATATGGTGCACATGTATACGTATACAATGGTATTTATATCCCAGTACCTCCGGCCTGATGTTTATAGCCTGGTACCCCAGGCCTGGCATTTAAAGCCCGATGCCCCCAGCCTTATTATCATGAATTTATCTATGTAACTAGATTAAAGCCACTTACCTTATAATTATATCCCATCCATAAAATGGAAACATTCCTCATCATATTTATATTTTCAATCATGGGTTAAGTTATATGGAATAAGAATACAATAAGTTCTAAATCCGCCCAACTAGGTGGATATGTTTTATTCCCAATATAATGATTAACCGGGCAAGATTGCACCAATCTAGTGCTTAGTAACTCAACCCATGTGCATCAACACCATACCATATGTCTTGTGCATATAATTAGGCTCTACAACAATTTTACACGTTCCATTACCATCCTAGCGAGGCCAAGTATCAAACTCTAGGATTTCCACTTTTCAATATAGTTTTGGAACATTTGTCTCCTCAAACCAACACTATGGCGACCTACATCCCATCAATTTTCACTTATAACATATTTATAGTGCAATATAAAGGATTGCCACAATTTTTGTAGTCTAACTATTTTATATATGCTAATGTATCAAAAATTAGTGATAACTAGTTTATATCGTTTGGGGATTTTGTGCCAACACTCTAAGTTATCGCCATAAATGTGAAATTTATTCTACAATCATGTAATTGAAGTATTATCAAGCCAATATCCATAACTAATTTAAGGTTTATCTAAGCAAACCCATATGCAAGCAAACAAACCCTATGTTTGTGTAAAAACCCTCCAATATGTATCAAATACTAAATGCAACACGTAATAGTTAAGAAAACAAGTTAAATACTATTGTTCCCCCCTCTATTGAGCTAGAACCTTGAGTTTGGAAGGTTGAACCAAGCCAAAATTCCCTGAATCTCGAAATCACCAACTTGAAGCTTTGTGCCCTAACAATGGTAGAAGATGAGATGAAGCAGATGAAGATCAAAAAGATGAAACCTTGTTTTAGGATGAAGAATGAGTGAAAATCCCTCTCTAAAACCCTCACAATGAGCTCTCAAGTGTCTCCCTCTCTCCTATGGAAGTGTATGAAGAAATGGGGAGTTTTGGGTGTGAAAAAGTATAATAATTGGGTAAAAATATCAACTACACGACTCCAAGATCGATCTTGGTCCTCCCAAGATTGATCTTGGGAGCTCTCAGCCAAAGCTTGTTTCCCACAACACTAACCACTGTTGGTATTTTAGTCATAACTTCTTGCTCAGAACTCGGATTGGGGTGATCTTCATATCCACGGAAAGCTAATTCAACGATCTACAACTTCCTAAGAGAAAGTCTCCCTAAATTCTTGATGGATAATTCCCAAAAATCCTCCAAAGATAGCATTTTGCCGAAGCACTACCGAATGACCAGATTTTACTAACCGGCCTACTTTGGATGTTGTTTTGACCAACAAAGAATGCGAATTGGCTTTCGATCAAAACACGAAAGTCATAGAATGTTATGAAACCTAAAAGTAAGCATAAATGGCAGCCAAATTGGATAAAATACGATAAAGTTATGGTACCCCAAAGTTAGCTATAAACAAGAAATCGCGTAAGACAACTTACGATTTAGGAGCCAATATTGATTTGGATCACCCGAATCGCTAAACGATCACTCACACGAGTGTAGGTAGACTGATATGACTAATACGGAGTGCTAGAACACTACGAGGCTCCTCAATACAAGATTTCACCACCCGAGGTGAAATTTATGAACTAATGAAGGCAACTACGAGGAAACGAAAGAACGGGGTATTACAGTTAGTGCCTTCATAAATCAACTGTAAGATTTCCCACACCTTTATTAAGATCTCACACTTGCCAATCTTTTTAAATCCATCCTCAGTCACGTGACTTTGGATAGCGTTTGA
The DNA here is from genome assembly GCA_021464415.1 of Lonicera japonica. NCBI lineage: Eukaryota > Viridiplantae > Streptophyta > Magnoliopsida > Dipsacales > Caprifoliaceae > Lonicera > Lonicera japonica. The sequence goes on along the minus strand of CM038466.1, from coordinate 45,762,075 downwards.
ACCTTTTGAATTCACTTTAGGAAGTTCCAGTTTGTCTTTTGACCATTGATCCACTAGTTCGGAAGTAGTTATAATAACCTTATTAATAGTGGATGTGATTATGGGGGTTGTCCAACCAGTTTCAACTACTAACCATATGCGTTCATCCTTTGATTTGATATAACCACGCATTCTAGATTTCTAATAGGGATAGTTAGAACCATCTAAGATAGGTCTATACTAACAACAGTGAAAACCTAGGTCGGAATCTTCCTAACAAATTAAGGAAACCTCTTCTAATACCAATTAAAAATTTACAAATGCGAAGTAATTAACCTAGGTAAATTATTCTCTAATTATTACGAAATTTTATGATTATAGCAGAAAATATACCTAAGAGTCTACCAATTTTAATTATAGAAAATATATTCAATCTTGTTTAACATGCATCAAGTAATTTAGTCAATCACAGATAATCAAAACCAGAATTGATGAGGCTGATTATGGCTTAGGCTCATTATCAGCCCGGAACCTATTTTCCCAGCTTTGTTAGTGACATAGAAGCCAAAGAGTTCATCACTCGATAGTAAAAAGTGAAAGTTAATTGTGAACACAATGTGAATCTTATGGCTTTCAAACCCTCAACAAAAGGAACACCACTATCCCTCAATTAGTTTATAATTGGTTTTTGTCACATCACTGGGATAAGGTTGTTCAAGAACATGTGTGCTACCCCCTTCATGGTACAAGAATTTTGTTCCTATGTTAATCTGGTCAAATATCCTAATGGTCATAGGTTGGTTGCTCGAATTCGAGGTGTTAATACTTACATTGATGCCAATTCCCTCTGTCAAATTTATTCGATTCCCGTAGTTGAGAATCCATAACATCCATACTCTGTTTTGAAAACACCCAATATTAGTTTTGTCTTATCCAAACTTATGGGTAGTTCGCATAAATGGGATAATCTAATTTAGGTTGCCATGGGATTCCTTCGTCTAGATTATCGCATTGTCTAGATTCCCATCATTTTGAGGTTGGTCCTAATTTCTTTATTGGGTTAGAATGGGTCATACAATGCCCAGGTTCTATTTTCAAGAGTTGTGGAGTGTTTAGCTCGTAGGAAGGAAGGTCAACATTTTCCTACAGGTCTGGTGTTAGGTTCCCTTATCACTTGGATTTTGACAAAAATTTGGAACGTCCAATTTTTCAAATCAAAACCAGCAGCTCATAGCTCTTGGGGTACTAACAATTTCACCTAATAGAAAAAGTCTTTATATCAAGCCCCTCGTATATACTCGAGCTACAAGAGATGAAGATGATCCTTTTTTTTACAAATGAAGGCTCAAGGAGAAAACGGTGCAAAAGGAAAGGTAATTCAAGGTTCGAGGCGCCAGCGATCCCAAACTTACTGCCCCTCGATTCAACCGGAGGAAAAAGGTTTCAAAGGGATGCTTAAAAGGATTCTAGCTAAGATTTATTACCTTTGCCACAATCAAGTCAAAATCCTTCATAATCAGCATGTTATCGGCAAGCAAGTTCATCTGAACTGTTAAAAGAAGAAGTTCAAGAGGGAACACAAGTAGAATACGAAGAAGCTGAAGAGGAAGATGAAGAGGCTGAGGACAATGACGATGATGATTCAGAAAGTTCTGGTTAAGAATATGGGAGTGAGGATTGATTTTAGTTCTATTTTAAGGCTAGCTAAAAAGTTGCGTGTCCCTCGTTTACTTTAGAACTTAATCCTTATATTTTTTCTTTTTTGGAACTTAGCACTTGGTTATTATCTTAATATATTATCGTTTGCCTTATTATCATTTTCCTAATTCTTCATGCATATTTGTTTGATAATTCATTTTCTTTAGTAGTCCCTCACAAAAAAAGGGAGAATGATTTCATAGGTTTAGGAAGAGATTTTCTGGTTGATTGATTCAATTTGCATTATCTTTCTTATAACCCCAGGTGCTTCTCAATGTATTTGTTTAAGTTGTGAGGCTTCAAGTTTAATTTCAAGTACATCTGCTAGAAATTTGATGTGTTGTCATGTATCGAGTTTCTAGTTATTTTGTTTAGGCTCAAGTTGTCTCTGTATAATTGTAATTTCATTTGGGATTGAGGTATTATAGTTATTGAGTCATTGAATCTGTTTAGGATGTATTGTGTTTTGTCTTGGAATAGCCAATGGGGGAGTTTGTAAGGTCTATTTGTTTTGGCTTTATTCCTTCAACAAAAACACATTTTCACTTCTAAAATTGTTGAGTCAATCGTATTATTCTTTGAATACTTCAAGTGACAAATTACCAAGAATCATGCATTGAAGATCAATCTTTTATTAAGCTTGGTAAGTTTTTTGAGTTCATGCAATTTATCTCAAATGTTTTGAACTAAAGCTCTTTAAATAAAAGTTGTTTGTTCATTAAGATCAATTGAGAATCCATGGAAGTATTTTCAAAAAGATATTTTCAGTTTCATTTGTGAATAAAGTGGACCGGTACACAAATTCCTCAGTGGATCGCTCCGGTAGTTGTTCAAGGTTCCCATGGAATCTCTCTTCCCCAGCAAGTGGACTAGTACACCTAAATCTCTTTGGACCGGTTCGGCAATAAATGGTAGACCAATACACATTTTGCTAATGTAGACCGATCCGACAACAATTTCTGGACATCAAATTTTTATTGTAAAAATTAATTTTTTTAGCTATCTTTCTTAATTCAAATAGGAGTCTAACTTTATTTCCCTTATGAATAAACTCCTATAGCTAGAGATCATTCTACACTCTTTTAATATCAATTTTAACACTTTTCAAAGAGCAATTTTGCATCACACCACTTAGGGTTTGAATCAAACTTCATGCCAAATTAGTTGTTCTTCATCAAAGAATAATAAATTCCTAAACCCGTTACTGAGGCGCGAGGCTGCCAAAGAGATCGGAGTGAGACTGAGGCATATGATACATTGTATTCCAAATCAAACGATTCAAGGAAAAAGTTGTTGCACTAGAGGTTTCGTCTAAAAATTGTTCTTGAGCCATTCAAGATTTGTATGTCTAAATTGGTTAGTGATTAATCAAACCTGTACCTCTTGTGATTATTATAGTGGAATTTGTTTGTTGAGGATTATTCCTGCACTACAGGGATACGTCATTAATGCTGGTCTTGATTATCTGAGATTGATTAAATTAGATGCATGTAGACAAGATTGAACAGATTTTCCAGAATTAAAATTGGTAGACTTTTAGGTTTATTTCCTGTTATAATCACAAAACAATTTTTTGCTAATAATTAGAGAATACATATCTAGGTTAATTACTTCGCATTCATAAATTTTCAAAGAGGAGGTCCAAAATGTGACGCCCCTAATCCCGTTACGATATTTTCATCTCCGAGAATCGGTTAATTATGGAAGCCGTGCGCGACGACGAGTTTAAAATGAAAAATCATAACTTTCAAAAAGTTTTCTTTAATCAAGGTACGATTCAAATAAAATCATGTCTTATAAAAATTCGGCATGTGGTGTTTATTTAAATAACAAGCCGACCTGTCACATTTAAAACTATTTTTATATCATACTAATGTAACAATACCAACCGTATTTAAAATCCACTCCACATATGAAAACCATATACCAGTCCATTAAACATCAATTATACAACAAAACCAAAGCCCTTATATAATACAAAGAGTTTTACAAAAACAAAAGATGATACAGCATGATCCTTAATCTAAGGACCAAAAAGTACTATGGATATCATAGGCTTCTAGATGATATACCGCACTCCAACCTAGAAGTTTATCTTGCAAAACTGTTTAGAAAAGGGAATGAGCCAAATCTGAGCTCTGTGAGAACTATATAAGTTTTGTATATAAAGTACACATTGCATATGCAAGCATGTGCATGTTTATATTGAAAGTAAATACTTTACTTTATTACATGCAATAGTTTGAAAACAATGCCATGTAATGCAATCCACACACATGTGCAAGCTGAACCTCACTAGGACTCTTATCCCAGCCCTCGGAAACTCTACCCAACTAGCCGATCTCGACCCTTGACGTTTTGTACACTAAACCTCCAGTGTACTTCCACATCACAAGAGGATCATTAGACTAAGATCATCTCCCTACAACACTAGCTTCCTAAGGTTCGTCATGCTACAGTGGATTAGCTCACAAGTGTGATTCAACGCTGTACTATAGTATCCGTTACTTATACCATAAATCGATAACTAATAGCCAAGCGTCGATCGTTTCCTCTTTATAATTAGTTCATTATGAAATTCTATGCTTGGCTGACTAATAGGCATCGCCACTAGACTATTCGTCTAAGGTGTTATGTTACGTTGTCCTCATCTAATTATTCCATTAATCATGCTTGCCACTTTGATTGTTAATATATTATGTCCATTATGATCCGGGCAACTACTTCCTCAATCACCACTCGTTCTTACATCCATATGTTATATATAAGGTTCAATAGTTACTAACTTTTCCCACTTTACGTATTAATACATTATGAATAACCAAATGTTTTTCTACGCATATTATGATCCGTACAATCGTGTCCTCAATCATGTAACGTAATTCCTATCACATCCAAGGTATTATATATAAACAATATAGACATGACAACAACAATAATAATATTCAATCACATCACATTACATCGGTTCGTATCATATCTCTTGCATAATGCCTCAGTTTCATCCCATGGTAGCCTAGGCCCAAAACAACGGATCCCGAATGGTACAAAGCTCTTGTCCACGTCTCCCAAAAATGAGGAGTGGCTCAGGAACTTGGTTCTCCAAGTGAGTCATTCGGAGATAACCCTCAAGACATTTTTTCGAGAATAACACTCTGAATAGTTAACGAGTAGAACACCTCATACAAGCCACGTCGTCACTTGGAAAGAACTACACCAGGAGACACCCTAACAGGGTGATGTCTATTAGTAGTAGACTACTTTCTAGGAAACTCACCAATTGAAAAGTAGTGGCACACGGGACCTACTCCGCTGTCTGGGGAACTCTATAGACTAGGGACATATAGTTAGCCAGAAAACAAGATACACAGAGTAGGCTTTCCTTTTGTGGGATTTCAACCACCCGGTGGAGTACACCGATCCTCTTTTCCCATGCACAGTTTAGGGAATTTCACCTAGGGACGGCAATTTGGCAGCCTATCTTCGAGTCACCGGGAACTACTCGATGCTTGGCTTATCATATCCAGCCCTTATATGTGATCACATAACCAGGAATGTTATCAATCATTCCTCAACCACATCTATATATCATTCATCACACATATGGCAACCATCATATACATATATATACAAATATACAATTTCCCACCATTCATTTATCACAACATGAGCATCGTTCTCACTCCTTATATCCGTAGCTTTATCGTTACTTGCTTATTCACATTCTACAGCCAATTAGTGTATTATCGGCATCTCACATCATCTAATGTCTTAAATGTGTAAAACCAAGGCCGGATAATTTGTATTAATGTTCTCATGTTATCCTACCTAACCATGCATTGGTTATTGTGATTCTCGCCAAATCGGTATATTTAAGGCACGCTTATATCTTGAGATTATGGCTATATCAACCTACGCCCCACCAAGTTATATGTTTCACTTTATTTGAGTGTAACTAAGTAGGATTATAATCACTAATGTTAACTATAACCTACAATAGGCTCTAAACCCAGATATTATTGTATATAGTTTCGCCTTAGTGGGTTTAAGGTGCAAATCTCTTACATAAGGCTCCACACTCAGAACAAATGTTATATCTATGTAAATCTATTGCTTCTAACCCACAAACAATCACTTATTATGCATAAACCTCAAAACCCCCAATTTTTAGTCCATATGTATAACAATAATATGGGTTTTGTAAGGACTGTTGTATATATGAGGTATAACATAGATCATATTGAATCATGCAATTGAAATTATATTCTATCAATACCAACCCTTAATCGAAGCTTTATCGAGCCCAAACCCCATGATATGCAATCAACCTATGGTTTTAGAAAATCCCCCAATTTGAGTTGAAAACTCTAATACGGCGCATAATCATTTGAAAAACAAGTTAAGTAAGTGTTCCCACCTTAGAGAAGCCATATCTTGAAGTTGACGAAGTGTAGACATTGAATTAAGGAACCCTAGCTCGAGCTCGAGCTCAAGCATCAATGGAGGAAAAATGAGGTAGAAGATGATGAATAGTGCATAGGATGTTGGTTTGGATGATTTGGAACCCAAATCTTAGGTGTGGGAGGATAGATGGGTAAAAATATCTTCTCCCCTCTCTCTAGAGCCCTATAGAACCCTCTAAATATGTGTGGAAATGTTTGGCTCGAGAAAGGGTGAAAAATAAGTGAAACCCACTTAAAATGTAAGGTTGGTGCCCAGCAATTCTGGCGAATAGGTATGGCCAAATGGGAGACAGGTCCGTGCATACCAAACCTCATATTTTATAAATGGTGCACCGATATGGCAAATCTCTAGACTAGCTGGCATGCAAATTTGGCTCTAGTGCACTACTCGTAATTTAGTCAAAACTTTTCGCTCAGGACTTTGATTGAAGTGATCTTTATGTCTTTTTTATGTCTACATAAATGTAATTCAAAGATCTACAATTTTCTAAGAGGAAGTTCCCTTAAATTTTGGATGAAAATTACCAAAAAATCCTCCGAAGACAGTGCTCTGCCACTAAGCTACCGAATGAACAGATTTCGCTAACCGGCCTACTTCGTACAACATTTTGACCAATAAGGAGTATGAATTGGCTCTCGGTCAAAACATGAAAGTTTTATAATGGTATGGAACCTAGACATAGGACCAAATAGTGGCTAAATTAGATTAAGGACGAAGAAGTAACGACTGCTCGAAGTTAACTAGAATCATCAAAACATATAAGACTAAAATGTACGATTTAAAGGCCGATATCGATTTAGACCACCCGAATCACGAAACGATCACTCACACAAGTGTAGATACACTAATATAACTAATGGAAGATGCTAGAACGGTACGAAACTCCAGAAATCGAGATTTCACCACCCACGATGAAATTAGCGAACGAAGATCAACGTGGTGAAATGGACGAACGAGGTATTACAATCTCCCCTCCTTAAACAATTTCATCCTCGAAATTTTGGTAAGAGGAGTACGAGTTAAAAGAATGTATAAGTTCTAAATTCGCACTTGGTCTCCCCTCCTTAAAAGAGGAATCACATCCACAAACAAAACAAAACTCACTTCGATAGTCAAAATGAAAGGAACAATTTCCAATTAATAGCAAGGAAACAAAACAACAAAGCTAGAATGTTCTTGAAGGAATAATCCTCACTGCTATAGAACCAACCCATGATCTAAAGCTCTAAATGAACTCAGTCACTAAACACACAACATGAATTATCAACAGAAGAGTTCTACGTGCCAAAATCCATAACCCTTAATCCACAAATCAAAGGTATCAAATACCAAACCAAAACAAGCAAAGCGCTTAAGGCGCATCCATAAATCATAATGTTGTCAAAAGCATTAAGTACCACAACCTAGTTCCCTATGAACCCAAATATGACGATGTTCGGGAAAACAATTAGGATCATGCTAGATCAACTAACCGAAAACGAAGGATTTTCAAATTCAAGATTCACCCATTCGAATCAAACAAACATATCAGATGAATAAAAGGAATAGGACTGGCTACTAAAACCAGTAAGCCACATTTAACTTTTCGTTGGCGACAAAAGATTGTTGATTTATACGTTAGTCATCCGTTGATCAAGCGGCTGACTAAAATATAACTCGACAATCTCCCATTGCTAACTTGGTAGTAAAACTCATCCTGACTAGAAATCGTATTTTAAGAATTGTACTACCCCGTTCGTCCATTTCACTGCGTTGATCTTCGTTCGTTCGCTAATTTCACCGTGAGTGAGGAAATTTTGATTTATGGAGTTTCGTAGCGTTCTAGCATCTTCCATTAGTTATATTAGTGTATCTACACTCGTGTGAGTGATCACCTCATGATTCGGGTGGCCTGAATCGATATCGGCCTTTAAATCGTACGTTTGAGTCTTACACGTTTTGATGATTCTAGTTAATTTCCAGCAATAGTAACTTCTTCGTCCCTAATCTGATTATCCACCATTTGCTCCTATGTCTAGGTTTCATACCATTATAAAACTTTCATGTTTTGACCAAGAGTGAGGTGAAAAATAAGTGAAACCCACTAAAAATGTAAAGTCGATGCCCAGCGATTTTGGCGAACCGGTATGGCCAAATGGGAGACCGATCCATGCATACCAAACCTCATATTTTATAAATGGTGCACTAGTATAGTAAATCTCTACACCGGTCCAGGTCCAAATTTAGCTCTGGTGCATTGTTCGTAATTCGACAATAATTTTTCGCTCGGAACTCCGATTGAGGTGATATTTACATCCACGAAAAAGTAATTCAAAGATTTACAACTTTCTAAGAGGAAGTTTCTTCAAATTCTAGATGGAAAATTCCCAAAAATCCTCCGAAGACAGTGCTCTGGCACTAAGCAGTCGAATGAATAGCTTTCGCTAACCGGCCTACTTCGCATGACGTTTTGACCAATAAGGAGTATGAATTAGGTCTCGGTCAAAACACGAAAGTTTTAGAATGGTATGAAACCTAAACATAAGTGTAAATAGCGGTTAAATTGGATTAGGGGCGAAGAAGATATGATTGCTCGAAGTTAACTCAATCATCAAAATGTGTAAGATTGAAATATACGATTTAAAGGCCGATATCTATTCGGACCCCTGAATCACGAGACGATCACTCGCATAAGTGTAGATACACTAATATAACTAATGGAAGATGTTAAAACGCTACGAAACTTCAAAAATTGAGATTTCACCACTCACGGTGAAATTAGCGTATGAACGAAGATCAATGCGGTAAATGGTTTGGGAAAGGGCCCACAAGAGAGAAACACATGCACTCATTTTTACAATTGTGCGTAGGAAGTAGGTTTAGGGCCTTTTCTCATCATCAAAATGCAAGAATTTGAAGATCATCAAAACACAAAAGTTATAACCCTTTAAGTCTTATTTCCAACCATATATAGCAAGAAAAATTCTGAATCCGAGCACAAAGTTATGACTGAAATACCGAGCTGGTGCCTAAATGATCAAAAGCATATTTCTCTTACACTTCAATATTAATGCACTTCTTATTGGATTTGGACTTCCACGGCTCTCAGAATATGATCAATCATCAATTTTAAGCTTTACTAACCACCAGAATAGTTGCATTTTCTTCTTGATACATCTTTGCAATATTATTAGTTAAATTTGGTATAAAATTGTGCTCTTTTTACTTTTTATTTACAAAGCAAACAAAATATGATATTAGCACAATTTAGGAAATAATAATGGACTACTAAGAAGCTTTTTAGGGTATAAAATATGGCATTTTTTGGTATTTATCAACATCGATTGCAACATGGCCGATGAAGACCGAAATCAAACCTGGACACTACTCATCGATAGCTCATCAACCAGAAAAAGGTCAAGTGTCGGCATCGTTCTTAAGTCCCCAGAGGGCTCACTAATAGAGCAGGCTACCCAACTGGGATTGCAACCTCAAACAATGAAGTCGAGTATAAAGCGTTGATATTGGGTTTAAAAAGGGTAAAGGCACTGGGCGTACGGAATCTAGTAATCCACTGCGATTCTCAGTTAGTAGCAAATCAACTGGCTGGAGAGTACACAACCAAGAACCAGATAATGGAAGCTTACATGAAGCTCGCCTACTAATTATTCAGAAACTTCGATTCGGCGCACATCAAGAGGTTTTCTTGAATGGATAACAGCCACGCTAACACCCTGGTGACCCTTACCTCAGCAATGGATTTTAATTTAAAGAGAACTATTGAGGTGGAACTTGTTCTAGGACCAAGTATTAATGCCGAACAGAATTACCACCTGGTCTATAAGGTGGAATCAGATTTAGGGGTCTGGTGGATGGACTCGATCGTCTGCTATCTTAGGGATGCTCTCTCCCTGAGGATAGCAGTGAAGCGTACAGAATTAGGGCCCAAGCAAGTCGGTATTGGCCGTCACCGAATTTTAAAATGTATAAAAGATTATTCTCAGGTCCCTACTTAAGATGTGTCCACCCAAGGAAGGTCTAAGAAATTCTCTCCGAGCTCCAAAAAGGGAGTTGCAGAAGTCACACCAGAGGCCGATCATTGGTCCACTTAACCAAAAGCCAAAGCTACTGGTGGCCCTACATAAAGAAAAATGCCATGGCTTATGCCAAAAAATGTGACAAGTTCCAGAAACACGAACCGATCATCCACCAACTTGGCACCTAGCTCCTCCCTCTGACAAGCTCGTGGCCATTTGCCCAGTGAGGTTTGGATATATTGTAACACCCATTTATGGAAAAATCGTAGGTGTGGGAGGCAAGATGTAATATCCTGTATTTTAATTAATGTTAATTATGTTATATTAACTCTTTTATATATATGAGAATGATCGTTCTATGATTCGGGTGGTCCGAATGAATTTCGGTTAGTAAATAGGAAGTTTTGGGTTCTTTGTGATTCATTAATTTGAGCTAACTTTGGGCTATCGTAATTCCTCCGTTACTTATTCGATTGAAGTTTTGCTTGCACAAGTCTCTAGTATTTGCATCATTCTACAACTTTCGTGTTTTGGCCAAAAGCTAATTCGCACTCTTCGTGGATCAAAACAGGGCGCGAAGTAGGCCCATCGCTAAATTCTGGTTGTTTAATAGTGTTCGGCAGAGCGCTGTCTTCGGTGAATTTCTGGAAAAAATGTGTCCATAATTTGAAAAATCTTCCTCATAAAAGTTTTAGATCTTCGAAATACCTTTCCGTGGACATAAAGAACGCCTCAATTGGAGTTCCGAGTCAAAAGTTATGGCTAAAACAAAAACATTACTCCAGAACCAAAAATATACGCGTGGTTACTGTAGCAACCGACTTAAAGTCGGTTGAAGCTCGTTTTAAGGTATTTTTCACCCATTTTCAAACCATCCACTTCCACTAAACTCTGGAGAGTTCTAGAGAGAGAAAGATAGGTGTTTTTTAGCGACTCTTACCTATTTTCACTTCCGATCGAAGGATTAAGCATTGAAAAACATCAAAAACACTTCCTAGCTTACTATTCATCATCTTCTACCTTAAGGATTCTTTGGGAAAGGCTTGGAGCATCAACTTTCTTTCTTCTTTCTCACTCATAAACTGAGGTAGGGGTATTTTCTTTGTTTTTGAAACTTAATAAACTTGTTTATATGTTTTCAAATAGGTTTATATAGATATGTTGGGTTCTTGCTTGATTATTGAAATCGGTAGTTAAATAACAAATCTTGGCCACTGTTTTGATTAAATTTGGAAAGATTGGTAATGATAAAAGTGAAGTATCAAGTATGTATTTTAAAATATAGTTTAATACCTAACTTATGGCTTTGGAATTACCTAAAAAGGATAAGGAATGAATTTTTGGTGAATTTTACAAGATTGGTGTGCGGTATTGATTCCTACGCGGGAATCTTGAACATTTTCTTAAATATTCCAAAGTCCACTCCATAATTTGAGTAAATTCATTTGGTTAATGAATGGGGTTACTATGTTAATATTTGATGATTAAGAAGTTTAATTAAGTTGTTATTAGAGGATATTTAATGAGGATGATGATGTTTTATGATTCGTAAAACCATGAGCATGTGATTTGTAACAAGATATGCCATTTGAACTTAACATTTATGTAATATAGACTTGTGAGTGATGTTCCTTAGATATACATGCTTGGTGATATTCAAATGGATTATGTATATACTAAGGAACATGGATACATGATGAATGAAGTTTAAGTGGCATGTATTGTTTTTAGTTGTCATAAAGAGCATATATGCATGTTGTGCATCACTATTGTGTCAACCGCACTCTTGAAGATTCTTCTGCAAGCTCGAATTCCCTTATGGCCTAGCGAATGGGTATTTATCTCTTATCATGATGCTGAGAGCTCCTTTATATCTATATATATCTGTTCGGAGGTTACATGTCATTGAAATCCAGGGAAGCTTTATTTTTATCTTGATATTGTCTTATCGGATATGATTGGTTAATTGATCTCTTGGAAATGATTGTACTTGGTCGTGGATGACCAAGGGTGATGTGAATATTTATTTTTATAGTGCTTGCCGGGATGGAAAAAATAGGCAGGGCCCGGTGCCCTTGGGTTGAAAAGCCCTAAACCCCTAGGGGAGCAACGTTTGGCCGCTTATAAGCCACCGGTGTGGAGCCCGGGAACCTAGGTAAATTGGCAAGGCACTATGGTTTTGCAATTATCTGTATTTATATGGGATCGAGGTGAATAATCCCAGGGTTATTGTTATCTATACTTGTGTGGGATTGGGACAATTGATCCCAGATTATGATATCTTGGCAGCAGTGGAATCTATTCATCACTCAGGCTTTTTATTACCGTAATCGGTTGACACGGGAGGTAACCTGCATTAGCACGTTCATGCATGATCACTTGATGAATTTTGGATTTTCTGTTGATATTATTGTTGGTCGGATTTCAACCCTAGAGGGGGGTGAATAGGGTTTTTAAAACTTAATCCGAAATTTAAAAACTTTTGGAAAATGTTTAAGTAAAACAATTTACTAAACAAATTTATCAAGGAATGTAAGCAAATAAACAATCAAGCACAAAAGCAAATAATTAAGCAATCTCAAACAATTTAAACAATCAATAATAAAGAGATTGAGTTTGAAAGATTGAACCGATTTGAAGTCCAAGGCTTTTTGTCCACACGGTTTTGGTTTACAGAACCATAGTCTGCGCTCGATTAGTTCCCCGAGAATTTCCACTAAAATCAATCTCCTTCCGGGTGAAGATCAAATCTCTACAAATGTTGTTTCACACACTCTACAAGTATTGCTACACCACAATACTCTCACAAGATACCCTCTTGCTAACCTTGTGAAATTTACCTTTCACAAAAACTAAACAAGAATTTACCTTCTTGTTTTTCCTATGAGATTTACCTCTCACAATTTGAATATAAATGTTTGGTGATTCACACCAATTTACAATAACTCTCTCAAGTGTGTATAGAATACAATTTGATGCTCACACTAGAGTTATCCTATTTGATCAAGATGATATAGCTCAAAAGATGAATGATTGATCAAAAACAATTTCTTGAATCTTTGAATAATGAAGATAGATGAAGTGTATGAATGATTCAAGGTGTTTAGAATGAGTCTTGGAAGTCATATTTATAGTCCCAAAAGTGATATAGCCGTTTGAGGTGGAGAAATAAATTAATGGGGCAAAAATGCACTTTTGAAAAATTTCCAACGGCTATTTTTGGCAAGGGAGTCGGCTCCCCAAGTCTCCATGGAGTCGGCTCCATGAGGGAGTCGACTCCATCAATTTCATGGAGTCGGCTACATGGCACCAGAGATGGATTGCTGCAGACAGCAAATTTTACAATTTGTTTTGATCATATCTCATTATCCAGCCGTTGGAACTTGATGAAATTTTGGATATAAGTACTATAATGTGTTAAATAAATTCTATCCAAATTTCAAAATGATCGGAGTCCGGGAAGGCCTCCAACAAACCGTTAGATCAAAACTGCGCAAAAACGGAGCGAGTCTAGAAAGGGAAAAATAAACATTTTTGCAATTAAGTTCCAAAATCAATTTTGATGCTTGGGATAGGTTAAATATATTATCCTAAGACACCTATTCTCATGAGAGCTCAAAAAATGCTCAAATCAATTTAATATGAAATTATTTGAAAACTGGTTTTTGCAAGATTGGTGTTTTCAAAGAAATTTTGATTCAAACTGATTTTGATCAATTTAACAATGATGCAAGTTCATGTTTGAGCTATATTATCAATCAATTAAGAAATTTTACATTAATCCTAAGCAAGCACTCAATTACCGAATAGGTGAGTCTTCGAATGCTTCGATTTGTTTCTTCAAATTGATTCTTCCCTTGAAGCTTTTCCCTTGAAGCTTTTGCATAAGATTCTTGATCTCTGTGTTCCATGGATTTGCATTGCTAGCATGTGAGTGATGAGAATAATTTTCTTTTACTTGTCCAACGCTTGTAGAAGAATGATCTTGATTCAGATAGATCGGTTTTAGTCCAATACTTCGTTGACTAGATCGGATATTGATTGAATGATCCTTGTCAAACTTCCTTTGAGCAATCATGCTATTCTTGATTTTTCAAATAAGAAATCTATAATCTTATATCAAGAACATGTTAAATTACACATGATTGATTTATTGTTATTATCAAAATAATATTAAGACCTTCAAGGTCAACAATCTCCCCCTTTTTGATGATGACAATAAATTAATGTGTGTTTTCAATACCAAGCATAAATAACATATGAATAATTGAAATATGCTCCCCCTCAATTTATGCATAGATAAAATAAATGATTTGTAAAAAGCGTTGCATATATTTGAGATAGTTTTAAAACCAATAAAACAATTTTGATCTCAAATAAAGTTTTCAAAAGAAAACAATTATCAATGTTAAAGACATAAAGCATTTCATAGTCTTACCAACATTGATTGCCACCAACACACATTTTCTCCCCCTATGGCAACATCAAAAAGGGCCAAGGCCACGGAGAGAAAATGGTAGCCTCCATGAGTGCTTCATCGATGAGGCCAAGATGTGTATGCCTCTCCATCTTTTTCCATAAGGCAAAGGTGTGCCATCTCCTCATCACTTGACTCGATATCGGATTCGTCTTCATCCGATTCACTTGAATGCCTTTTGAGAGCATCTTTCAACATCTTGTACAATTCTTCCTTCTTTTCTCTCTTCTCCTTTCTTCTAACCTGACAATTTGACTTATAATGTCCTGGTTCATGACAATGGAAGCATTTCCTTTCCTCGTTATCAACTTTTGAGATAGTTGATCCATCATTGAAGTTCTTTGAGGATGAGGGATAGTTGTCGAGCTTCCCTTGAGAGAATTTCTTCTTTGCTAGGAATTTTTTAAACTTCCTAGAGAGAAGTGCTATGTCTTCATCTTCTCCCATTGACTCAAGGCCATCCTCATGTTGGCTTGTTTTGAGGGCTAGATTCTTTTTCGGTTTTGCATTTACTTCATCTTCTCTTTCCAACTCTTTCTCATGGGTTTTAAGAGAACCTAATAGCTCATCCATGCTCAAAGTCTTGAGATCCTTGGCCTCTTGTATGGCTGTCACCTTAGGTCTCCATTTCTTAGGAAGAGTCCTAAGAATCTTTCGAATTTTCTCTTCATTAGAGTAAACATTGCCAAGAAGGTCCAAAGCGTTAGTGAGAATAGAAAATCGACTATACATGGAAGCAAGTGATTCGTTAGGCTCCATCTTAAACAATTCATAATCATGGACAAGAATATTAATATTGTCCTCTTTCACTTGAGAGGTTCTTTCATAGGTAACTTCAAGCTTATCCCAAATCTCTTTTTCCGTTTTGAAACTAGAGATTTTGTTGTATTCATCCATAGTTAATGCACAATGTAAAGAGTTTAAAGCTTTGGCATTGTATTGGATTTTTCTAATATCATGCTCATTGTATTCGGATATAGACTTGGGAATAACTTTTCCCTTATCGTCGATTTTTGTGATCTCATAAGGTCCAATAAGTGTGACCTTCCATTGTTCAAAATCATTAGCTTGTAAAAATGTACACATTCTATTTTTTCAATAGCTATAGTTTTTGCCATCTAGCAATGGCGGTCTATAAGTAGAAGCACCTTCGGAAAGGCCGGTTCCTTGATAATAAGACATGATCGTAAACTCTAAGATTGTTAAATCAAAATAAGAGTACAACCTCTGATACCAATTGTTGGTCGGATTTCAACCCTAGAGGGGGGTGAATAGGGTTTTTAAAACTTAATGCGGAATTTAAAAACTTTTCGAAAATGTTTAAGTAAAACAATTTACTAAACAAATTTATCAAGGAATGTAAGCAAATAAACAATCAAGCACAAAAGAAAATAATTAAGCAATCTCAAACAATTTAAACAATCAATAATAAAGAGATTGAGTTTGAAAGATTGAACCGATTTGAAGTCCAAGGCTTTTTGTCCACACGGTTTTGGTTTACCAAACCATAGTCCGCGATCGGTTAGTTCCCCGATAATTTCCACTAAAATCAATCTCCTTCCGGGTGAAGATCAAACCTCTACAAGTGTTGTCTCACACACTCTACAAGTATTGCTACACCACAATACTCTCACAAGATACCCTCTTGCTAACCTTGTGAAATTTACCTTTCACAAAAACTAAACAAGAATTTACCTTCTTGTTTTTCCTATGAGATTTACCTCTCACAATTTGAATATAAATATTTGGCGATTCACACCAATTTACAATAACTCTCTCAAGTGTGTATAGAATACAATTTGATGCTCACACTAGAGTTATCCTATTTGATCAAGATGATATAGCTCAAAAGATGAATGATTGATCAAAAACAATTTTTTGAATCTTTGAATAATGAAGATAGATGAAGTATGAAGTGTATGAATGATTCAAGGTGTTTAGAATGAGTCTTGGAAGTCATATTTATAGTCCCAAAAGTGATATAGCCGTTTGTGGTGGAGAAATAAATTAATGGGGCAAAAATGCACTTTTGAAAAATTTCCAACGGCTATTTTTGGCAAGGGAGTCGGCTCCATGAGGGAGTCGACTCCATCAATTTCATGGAGTCGGCTACATGGCACCAGAGATGGATTGCTGCAGACAGCAAATGTTACGATTTGTTTTGATCATATCTCATTATCCAGCCGTTGGAACTTGATGCAATTTTGGATATAAGTACTATAATGTGTTGACTAACTTCTGTCCAAATTTCATAATGATCGGAGTCCGGGAAGGCCTCCAACAAACCGTTAGATCAAAACTGCGCAAAAACGGAGCGAGTCTAGAAAGGGAAAAATAAACATTTTTGCAATTAAGTTCCAAAATCAATTTTGATGCTTGGGATAGGTTAAATATATTATCCTAAGACACCTATTTTCATGAGAGCTCAAAAAATGCTCAAATCAATTTAATATGAAATTATTTGAAAACCGATTTTTGCAAGAATGGTGTTTTCAAAGAAATTTTGATTCAAACTGATTTTGATCAATTCAATAATGATGAAAGTTCATGTTTGAGCTATATTATCAATCAATTAAGAAACTTTACATTAATCCTAAGCAAACACTCAATTACCGAATAGGTGAATCTTCGAATGCTTCGATTTGTTTCTTCAAAGTGATTCTTCACTTGAAGCTTTTCCCTTGAAGCTTTTGCATAAAATTCTTGATCTTTGTGCTCCATGGATTTGCATTGCTAGCATGTGAGTGATGAGAATGATTTTCTTTGACTTGTCCAACGCTTGTAGAAGAATGATCTTGATTCGGATAGATCGGTTTTAGTTCAATGCTTCGTTGACTAGATCGGATATTGATTGAATGATCCTTGTCAAACTTCCTTTGAGCAATCATCATATTCTTGATTTTCCAAATAAGAAATCTATAATCTTATATCAAGAACATGTTAAATTACACATGATTGATTTATTGTTATTATCAAAATAAGATTAAGACCTTCAAGGTCAACAATTATTAATATTACCGTGGTCTAAAAAATATGTTTACAAACTTGTTTTTAAACATATGCCTGGTACCCCCTCTACTGAGCAAATGGCTCACCCCGATTTTTTCTTTAAAAATATTTCAAGTACTCACGAGTCCCACGAGGACAAGAGACGATCGAGTCAGGGATGATATAAAGGTTCTGATACTACGTGTATATTTTGGTTTACTGTGATGTATGTATATTTTTCCGGGAAGCCACGGCTAGCCCGAGGAGTTTATATACTTTGGTTGTTCGTATGGTTTGGATTATGTGTACTTGATACATGCTGGAATGTATAATATGTTTGATACCCAATGTAGTGTGATACTTGTTATATCTATTGTTGTTGACTTATTTCTTTGTATATACCTATCTTAGTCTTACTAAGGTAGGTTAGTAACGCTCCAGGCCTTAATTACAGGCGTTATCCTGTACATTAAGGCGGGGGTGTTACACAAGATGGGGTTCATGTGGTAGTTGAGTGGTTTAGGCCTTTTCCACACTCCATTTATATGTTATTACACTTGCCTAGTCAGTCACAACCCATTTTAGGTGGTCTGAGCAAAATTTAAAAATTCAACGCCTAAATTACATTTATCAAAAAGTGACCTTCCTACCTTGGAAAATCCATAACTTATTCATCCAATGTCCAAATGAGTCCCATTTGCACCATTGGAAATTTCATTCGATTATCTAAAACATTCGTGTTTCAACTGAGACTCAATTTTCACTCCCCGATGGCCAAAACTGAGCACAAAGTAGCCAATCTGCCGAAAACAACACCAAAGATCATCAGTTGGCTAAGAAGGTTGCCTCAGGCAACTGATGACCTTCTGATTGGTTAAAAATCAAAATGTCTAGTTCTTTGACTCCATTTTTATACAACTAAACCCTCCTCTCTCCCCATTTTCGAGCCACACACCATCAATACACCCAAAGAAAGTTCTAGAGAGAGGAGATTCTTGAGGGCTTTTATTGATTCTTCATCCCTATTTACAATTTAAGCCCTAAATCTCCATCTTTTTTACTATTCATCATCTTCTACCTTAATTTTCTCCATGGAAGCTTGAAGGGTAAGCTATGGTTTCAGGCTTTTGGCATCTACACTCATTCTCGTTCTCAAATCTTGTGGGCTATCATCAATAGAGGTGGGAACACTAGCACTCAACTTGATTTTTTAACTATTATGTGTTGTATTAGTGTTTTCTACAAGGAATTAGGGATTTTCTTAAAAATCCTAGGTTGTGTTGATTCCATGTGGATTAGGTTGAATAAATATCCAATTTATTATTGATAATAGTTTACTATCATTTGTTTTACATGATTGAACAAGTAATCACACTTTTGATGCTAGCATACTTGAAGACTCATATGAAACCTAAATGTGTAGACAATAATTTGGGCCTTTTGAGTCGTACTCACAATTGATGATTTGTTAAGGGTTATAATCCATAGATATATACATTTATACAACTAATTTCACATATAGGTCAAAATTCTCGAGGTGTGCATTAAAACCAACTGAGATGGAAGCGTGTATTATAGTCTTAGGTCTAATTGCATATGTACGTCATTGCTGGAATTATTGATAGGAACATGATGCTAATACATCCTAAAAATGCATAGTAATGGATTTGGAATGATGTAGTTCAAATAAACCTGGTCGAAATAACGCATGTTGCCTCGTAAGTACCCATTTATATGGGATTTGGGGAAGTAGATTATATTATGTGTATTATGGCCTTATATAACACATGTGACTAGTTAGGCATTTGGTAATCACTTAAGATTCACCCATAGCATGAATTGATTAGAAATAAATGGTTATCTTACAAAGGTAGATTGTATAATGAAAAGGTGCCATGGTTAGCCATTCATGTTGGACAAATTAAGAACTATGATCAAACTAGAGTCTTGATTACCATAGTGATAAGGCCATGTGGTTAGTAAATAATGGTGTGGCATTTAACTATGCGGTGAAGTAAAGATTTATGTGTTTGGCCTTATATTTACTTATCGTTGTTAACGATATGTGTGTTGTGATTGTGAGTGAGCTGGTTATATAATTGGATTGGATACATGATATGCTTGTGAAGACACATATGGGTTGGATTGATTATCGAACACACTTGTCATGGACAGTGTGAACTTGGGGTAACATGGGACACAGGTCTCTTGGGTGAAAGGCCCAAAATTGTGCACAACAAATACACAAAGGCCTCACTACTGTATAGCCGAGAGTCCACAAAATGTAGACCACGAAAACTATTGTAGGTGTCCATCCTTGTGATTGAAAGTCCATAGAAAGATGATAGCCCACTTAATGTATACTATCTTCCCACGGATGAGTAGCTTTAGTCCTAGGTTTAGTAGCTTCCCCAACTTGCAGATTAGTTCACGTAGCTCCATTAATCGGATTGTGTATCCCGGGAAGTAGTAGCCCTACACTTAGGTGAAATACCGTAAGGTAGTTCCATCCTTGGAGGAACTTGCTTGTATGGGTATCCTTCTTGTTAACTATTTAGAGGGTAGTTGTAATAACCCGCCTATAAAAGCATGTGATACTGGATGCTATCCCTATGCAACAGCTAGTACAAGAAATAATATAACAAAATTTACTATACTAAAGTGTGGTACATTCAACAAAATTTCGGCATGATGTATGCGTTTCCTCAATGAAATTCAATCATCTTCAAAGTCTAAAAACTTTACGGACAACTTTTCAATACCATAAATAAGTCTTAATCCAAATACACACTTTTCAAACTCCAAATGTCAAGGATAGCAAGTACAAAGTCTCCAGAGTATAATAATTATACAACCATAAAAAAAGTCTTAAACAACTATCGAAGATACAACAAAATACTTAATAAAATAACAAAGTTGATTCAACTTCCATAGGGTATCAGAGATGTTCTAATAAGTACTCGGACTTATTTCACAACCTTTACCCAAAACTTCTGTAGTACCTAAAAAGGAAAGATGAGGGAATGAGCCAAACTGGCTCAGTGGGAACTATGGGAAAAGGGAAATGTAATACAAAAATTATAATAAATAAATAAGCGACGAACTCAAAAAGTAATGCACAATACAGAATTTATAATAAAATTTGAAAATTTGGAAATTTGCTGTCAGCCTGCCCTGGCACACTAGCCTACCTCACGACCTTCCATAAATATGTACAATAATCCAACCACCTCATCCTCCTCCTCAACCTAACACTGGTACTAGACAGAAACACATATCACATAAGCACCAATCTTACCATGGATCAATGCACTGGTAACCAGATTTAATAGGCACCCCATCTTACTATGGGTCGGTGCAATATATATAAATATATATAACTCATGCATTTCTATATCGGTGCCGATCCGGTCTCAACAATATGCCCACCGTCATTCGTATCTTGGTAGTAATAGTGCTCAAGGAAAATTTTATTAAAACTAACAAGTGTATCCCATATGAACTTAATAATTTTATCCACTAGATATAGGTTATCACATGCTTAAATAATTATAAAGTTTACCTTTAATACAATTCATGGATTAATTACACAATTTGCCACTTTAATGCAAAAATTTAGTATAATAGAACTTTTCTTTTATAATCATGTTATTATACCGAAAAAGGCCAACAATAAATCATCAATAATAATAAAACATAATCTAAAATTTTAGATTTTTCAATGAATTTATACTTGTCTTAGTCAAAATTTCTCAATTTCTACAATTTAGCAAAAACTGGTAAAATAAGTAATACTAGACCTGCTAATAACCTTATCAAACGCCTCATGCATGTTTAACCTCAAGCTTAAGTATGATTTTAAGAAGATTAACATTCTAGAATTTGGTAAATTTTGATGAAAATTCTATTATTAAATATACATGTGACGATTTTAGTGATTTCAATACCAGAATCTTAAAACAACCCATGAATACCAACGCGCACTACAATCAGCCCTTAACTCCATCATCAACAACTCATATAATAACTAAAAACATGCTCAGATTATATATATCAAGCATGAACCACATGCGTGCAAAGACAAGTAAGATTTTGATATCGATAATCTAGTATTATTACTCATACAACAATTTCCAAGCAAAGAATGAAGAAATGAAGAGAAGTTCCCACCTTGATAACCTCTGGACAAAAATATAGAGCTCCTAATAAACCACCTACAGCAATCGAATGAGAAAACCAAACCTAGAATTGGATTCACCACTCGAAAAGCTAGAGAAATTCAAGATTTTATGTCAAAATCCTTGAATTTGAGCTATAAAACCGACATATTTCTCCCTCAATCACTCTCTTTCTCTCTCTAGAACTGTGGAGCTTGAAAATGGACTAAAATTGAGGTGGAAAATGTTTAAAAAAAGGAGTCAAAGATGGTCAATTTGTTAAAAACAATGTTGGGACCAAAATGTAAAAATGGTTATGTCAGCTTGGAACAAATTGTAAAAAAAAATGGCAGCTTGGACCAAAATGACATTTTCTCAAAAAATAAAAAAACGGCCGAACTGGCTCATTTCATGTCCGGATTACGAAGAAACTTTTCAGAATTAATCTAATAATATATATGACTTCTTGGAGAATGTAGAACTTAATTCGGGGTTTAGAAGTAATAGAAGTAAAAGTTAGTACTTGATACAAATTTTAAGGTTTTAAATCAAAATTTTCAAAAGTTTAAAACACGAAATGTTACAGTAGTTCCCGAAAAAATGTCTTGTGTGGGTATAACTCCAAATGAAATACAACTTAGGACAAAGTCCCTGGACGGTTTTGTAAGACCCTATGTTCCATTTTCCGCGTTAATCCTTATTTTAAGTCTGATTAAGGCTTACTTTCCCTTAGAGTGCGAGCATTGGGTTCCGTGCCCTTCGTTGTGACGCCCCAAATCTTAAATTTGGCTAAATACCTTCAAAATTTGGTTAATCATGGTTCCGTACACCTACGGCGTAAATAAATTAGTAATTATGACTATAGAACGAAATACTGTTAAAAAAAACTCTTGTAATTATCAAAACAGTACCCATCATGAATAATACCAACTCATAAACGCATACTTCAAAAACTTGAGTTATAGTCACACCATACAGGTTTATAGTAACACATATTTTAAGTATTAGTACATTCAAGACTAATAATAAAAATACAATCTTAAATTTGGCTAAATACCTTCGAAATTTGGTTAATCATGGTTCCGTACACCTACGGCATAAATAAATTAGTAATTATGACTATAGAACGAAATACTGTTAAAAAACACTCTTGTAATTATCAAAACAGTACCCATCATGAATAATACCAACTCATAAACGCATACTTCAAAAACTTAAGTTATAGTCACACCATACCGGTTTAGAGTAATACATATTTTAAGTCTTAGTACATTCAAGACTAATAATAAAAATACAATATGCAAGTCTTAGTTATACAACCGTACAACAACACTAAATTAAGAAAATACGTCGGGAGGCACTAGTATGAGGCAATCTAGGATTCATCGGCCTTTTCTTTCCCTTTCCTCTATCCCGGCATAGACGTACTTATGGAATTTTATAAACATAAGCCAACCAGGCCCAGTGGGAACTATACAGTTGATTAAGAAAGCACGATTAGTAAATCACATGCACTTATATTTCCCATCCGTATACATGTAGGTCAAATGTTGGCTAATCCTACCTGTTTAGCACTATCACTATTTACTCTACGTTTCGAACACAGTCGAAGTTAGGAAGAAACTTACTACAATCAAACATTGATATCTGTGCATCCCCAACTTGGTTGAACTATGGCGGTTCAACTACTCCTGGTCCTTGGAAGACACCATGCTCATCGTAAGAGCATAGGCCACTTCTAGGTCATTAAGCGCAGAATCCTCTACGGTCATGGACCTATCCTAGCAGCAAAGCCTTGGCTCCACTATAAACACATTTTCTTTACCCTTACTAGTATAGGCAATGGAGCTGCCTTCTCCCCCAGTAAAAATCGGCTAGGGCGTGCACATTATTTTGAACGCCAACTTTCGTTTTGGCACAGTAGGGCCTGTCACCCCCACCAAACTCCATGTCGCTTGTGTTTTTGAGCATCGACAACAGGTTTAGCAGCAACAACAACATTTTCGAGAACCACGCCCACCGCTGGGGCATCGATGGTTGTTTGGGCGGTCTCGGCAGGCACCACATTCACCACAACCTCTTTTAAAGAATCCATTTTTTTCTTCATCTTAGAAGGAGAATTGGACAACTGCACTACATTAGTGGTGGCCTCCGCTTTATTTTTGCCGATCAGAATGACCTACACCAAGGTCATACGCTCCACCCGCTTTGACGTTTTAGCTTTCAAGGCCAAAGAGGGTGCATTAGGAGCAACTTGTCACGTCCCGCTCAATTTTGTCCAAGAAAACCGAAAAGTTCCATAATACTACGGAGGCTTATGGAATTTTCTAGAACCTTATGGAATATTGGAAAAAAGCCTCCAACCTTCTAGAGTATTCTAGAAGAGCCTAGATGTAGAACTTCTAGAATAGCCTAGTTGTAAATAATCTTGGTAAATTATTCTAGAGTATTCTAGTTAAAGATATTTGTATAGAAAGTTTTGGAATGCAAATCTAAACCATTGGATTGGATCGATCTCGACTGTCCATTCAGGAAGGCCTCACCTATAAATAGGTGGAGGGTTCATTTGTGTTAGGCATAGAGAGTGAGTTGTATTAAAAGTATTGTAGAGTGTTCTTGAGTAATATAAAGCTTCTTTTATAAACTCTTGTGTTCTCTCTTTCTTAAGTTTCATTCGGTGTGTTCGTTATTCTAAAGCGATTATGGGAAGGCTAACTTAGTGTAACTCCATAGGCGAAAGTTTGAACGCACTAAGTGCCGCACGTGTCTTGAAGAGGTTCAAGCCCGTGACAAGTGGTATCAGAGGTAAGGTTCAGTATAACCGTTACCATGGCGAAAGAAGGTGTCAAAACTCTGAATGTCGTAGAGGAGTGGGGATGGAAGGAGGACTTTCAAACAAGCAAGAAGACTAGAAGCAAGAGTCGCCCACCGATTCCCTCCACTGAGTCGTTCGACGAAGTTCTCGTCAACATGGGGGAACGTATTGAGATGGTGGAAAGTTCACTCTCAACCTTGGAGTCCACCACCATGGAACAACTTGACACGGTCAAGGAGGAACATGGTTCTTTAAGGGATGACTTCACGTTACTAGAGGCTAAAGTGATGGATGCCATAAAAGCAATCCAAATTCAGGTAAACAAGCTTAGCGATGATTTATCCAAAAGACTCGATGCTTACAAGAAACCTGCAACTAGCTCGAGTACAAATATAGTAGTGGTAACTCAAAGTGCCGACTTACCTAAGCCCAAGGAGTTCAATGGAAAGCGGGATGCAAAGGAGCTTGAAGACTTCATTTGGAGGATAGAAAGATACTTTGAGGGGGCCAACATCACTGATGAAGCAAATAAGGTACGAACATCAATTATGTATCTTACGAACACTACTGCTCTATGGTGGCGTCGTAAACAAACCGAAATAGAAAGTGGTTCTTGTAAGATAGATAGTTGCAATGATTTGAAAAAAGAACTTAAAAATAAATTTTATCCTACCAATGTTGTCTATAAGGCCCGTAAGAAACTTAGGGACTTGAAACACAAGGGCACTATTGTAACGTCTCGTAATTCGTTTCCGAGTTAATTCTCCTCTTTAGCCCGATTAAGGCTTTACTACCGATTAGATCATGAACATTGGGTTTCGAGCCTCTTGTATTTGAACCGGCACCTCCTCCATGTTATATTAGGTATATTAAGTTTGTAAGATAACTTATTTCATTATTCGGGTGGTCCGAATCAAAAACGGGAAGTAATCGCGTATTTTAAACTTTTCGGAAAAGTTAATTTTTAGCCAACTTTGGAAAGCCATAACTTTTTCATCCGAGGTCCAAATGAGTCTCTATTTACGGCCATGTCTTCATCTCAATACCTTCTACAACTTTCATGTTTTGACCAAAAGCCAAATCACGCTCCTCAGTGGTCGAATCAGCTTGCAAAGTAAGCAAATTGTTGAAATTTGGTTGTTCGGAACACTTCGGCAGAGCGCTATTTTCGGTGGATTTATGGGAATGATCCATAGATAATTTGAGAAAACATTATCTTATAAAGTTGTAGAGCTTTGAATTACCTTTCCTTGGACATAAAGATTATCTCAATCGGAGTTTCGAGTAAGACGTTATGGCCAAAATACTAACGGTGCACCAGATTTTACCCATCAGTCGACTAATGGGATTGATCAGTCGACTGAAGGGGTCCTAAGCACGATTATAAAGCTAAAACAAAGCACATTTCTTCCCCAACACATACACCAACATAAAGAGCTTCAAGGGGGCGATTGGGGGGCTGTGCGTGGAGATTTTAAGAGGATTTGATCGCCCCTACATGAAATCTATCATTTGAATCATCACCATCATCATCTTCCTCTTCAATTCTTTTCCTCCATTAATGAGGGTTTCAAGCTCTACCGTGGGGATTTCGCAATTTCTCGAACGACGGCTCAATCCATTGCTCTTAACCTTGAGGATTTGCTTAATTGAGGTCGGAACACTATTATTCAAACCTATTTTCAAGTTATATTGTGTTATTTGTTTGATTCACACCAAATTGGGGGGTTTTAGCTTAATTTCAAAAATTGCATGTTCATGGGGTTTTGGGTCGTTTTCTTGCGATTCTTTGCTTGATTCTCATTTCGTACAACTCCAATATGATTATTATACAAGAATCCCCAATTATATATTCATTTTAGTATATATTGGTTCAAAACCCTTACTTACAGATACTATAGCAACTGTTAAACCATGATATGGTTCTATATTGACACACAGATGGGTTTAAAAGTATGATTTGGTTATGGGTACTTATGATTGTGGTATTATTGTTGTACTTTAACGTTACTCCCTTATTTACGTGATTTGTTAATTACTTGCCAGTCCATAACTATGCTGGGCGGATTTATAAGTTTATTATATATAAACTAAGTACCGAAATCACTTGGGGAAGTTTATATTGAACTTAAATCTTATAAATTATATATTATATATTATACTTGGCTTGGAGCTTATGTGATGAAAACCTATGAAAATTCCCACCTGAGTATTATTTTTAACTAAGCCAATAGTTAACGGACTTGGCGAAGCGAGTTTAAGTGTGACGACAATACTACTATGTAATCTACGGCATATATACACACAAGTCATATATATATACATATAAGACATGTACATATATTTTGGAATATACATTCTTATGGTTTATACATGTTTGACAAGATTCTTATATTTACATGTGAATGAGATTTCTTGTGTGATATTTGGAAACGTAGGTTTGATATATGTATATATATCTTCACTACCAAAAGTCTTGAAGGGCACATGTATGTTAGATACGAATCAAAAGGTGTATATCTATATGTGTGTGCGTGTGCACTATGAATAAGTATATTTTTTGGGAGAATAATTTATATTGTTTTCCTAGTTTTGTAAGGCACTAGTGGTCAATGGGGTTGACCTAGCCCTGGATGCTACATACCCTGGTCCGTGTAGAGGGACCCCGCTGTTAGAGCGGCATACTCTATGGTCCGTAGGGAGACCTCGCGATGCGGCATACCCTACACCATCTAGGTGGTCCACGGGGGGGATCCAGCCTTGGGGGTTGCATACCCTAGCCTTGGGGGCTTAGATCCGGATCGCAGTGCACTATTGAATAAACCCTAGATGTTAGATGATTGGATACGAGATGAGTAGTTGGAATGAGATTAGTGCCAATGTCTATTTTACGACTATACTCTCTTATGCTCTTTCTTAATATGATATACTTTCTTATTTTGGTTTATCGTAATTTGGAGATGTGTATACCTTGTTATTACGATTACGATTATCTTGGCAATACTTTTGAATATGTGTTTTCTCTTGTTTTCAAGCATGGGAGAGCATTTGGTACGCATTGCATGAAAAATGGTTTTCATTGCATAAAGATTTATATTTATATATATGTATATCTATAGATATCTATAATGAGTTATAGGAATGACATATATATATATATGCATGATCATAAAAAAAACTATTTTCATTATAATGCATCGCAGGTATGGTTTTAGAAATTATTTTGTATACCAAAACCTTATAGTTCCCACTAAGCCCGTGTTTGGCTCACTCCCATTTCCCAACAGTTTTGCAGGTACTTCCTTGGGGCGGCACGAGCACGCGATAGAAAACCTCTGATGACCGTATAAGTTGTGGTCGTCTGTGGACGACTTACATCTCATGAGCCATATATATATTAATAGAAGTTGTACAATTTGTATCATTGTTGTATTCAATTTTATATATAAGTGATGTACAAGGCCTTTATAAACTATTGGGGCCTAGTTGGAGGGTTTGAACTTTGCAAAATATAATTACTGTGAATGTGGAGTTGATTTTGAAGAAAAGAGATTTATAGCTTTTAATTGTTTATTTACAGGGTGGTTTTATTATAAATACGAACTCCACGTGCCAAAATTTTCTAAAATAAGGCCTTCTATGTAAATTACTATTAGATAAGTTTTAATTTATGCATTTCATAGCCCGCCGTCGCGTATGGCACCGTGATTAACCGGGTTCCAGAGGTCTAAACCCATAACGGAATTCGGGGCGCCACAACTATTAAGGAGTACGTGAAAGAGTTCACAACCCTCTATGCTTCAAATCCCGACTATGAAGGATGAGGACCAACTGTTTTACTTCATCAACAGGTTACAAAACTAAGCAAAGTAAGAGGTGTAACGTCAGGGAATAAAAACGGTTGACAATGCCATCACGGTGGTCGAATCCCTATCCGAGTTCCAAAGGGGCACAACCGACCATTCCAATCCTTCAAAAGGCTCCAAAAGTAATTTGGGCAAAGGCGGGGGAGAAAAGAAAGACGGCACAAAGAAATACTTCAACAAAAGGGAGCATGCTTCCAAGCCCTTGGGTTCCCAAGGCATGTACGACGAGAAGAAGAAAGGCACGTTGGGAACTTGAGCGTGCTTTGTGTGCAAGGGACCGCATCTAATGAGGGAGTGTCCTAAAATTAGTGTCGTTGGCGGCTATGACAGAGGAATGAGGTGCATCCTCTAGCCAAGAGGAGAAAGAACAATTTAGTTCGTTGTAACTACTCAACGCCCTTAATGTAAAGGTTATTCCACCGACCAATATAAACAAAGGATTGATGTACGTGAAAGCCAAGGTGAATGGATAACCCACATTAGCAATGGTGGATACGGGAGCCACTAACAATTTCATCACTGAGGATAAAGCTAGACGATTGGTACTCAAAATCACCAAGGGAGGTGGAGTCCTGAAAAGGGCCAATTCTCCTACCACACCACTTGATGGTGTAATTCACGGAGTGAAAATCCAACTAAGATCATGGAAGGACCGAGTAGATCTTTCGGTGGCAAAGATGGACGGTTTCAACTTGGTTCTCGGGCTAGACTTCACGAGGAAGGTCAACGCCATCCCAATGCTTTCTTTCGACTTAGTTTGCATTCTGGAAAAGGGGTCTTCATGCATGGTGCCTACCTTGTCCAAGGCAAAGATTGTGGGTCAACTTTCAGCCATGCAAGTTGCAAAAGGGTTGAAGAAGGGGGATATGATGTACTTAGCATGCCTAAAGATGGAGGACCAAGATGAGACCGCAATCGGGGAAAGGGGCGAGGAAACGCCCGATATCATCAAAGGCGTCCTTAAGGAGAATAAGGACGTGATGCCGCCGGAGCCACCAAAAAGGTTGCCTCCTAAAAGGGAGGTGGACCACAATATTGAATTAGAACCGGGTACGAAACCACTAGCCATGGCACCTTATCGAATAACACCGCCGGACTTAAAGGAACTTCGAAAGCAATTGACAGAGCTACTCGACAAAGGAATGATACGGCCTTCAAAAGCACCTTATGGCGCCCCAGTCCTATTCCAAAAGAAACATGATGGATCGTTAAGGATGTGCGTGGACTATCGGGCACTTAACAACGTAACGATCAAGAACAAATACCATATTCCTTTTATTGCTGATTTATTCGATAGACTTGATGAAGCTAAGTATTATACGAAGATGGATTTACAAAAGGGCTACTACCAAGTCTGAATAGTAGAAGGAGATGAGCCCAAAATGGCATGCATCACTCGGTACGGCTCATTCGAGTGGTTAGTGATGCCATTCGGCCTGACCAATGCCCCGGCCACATTTTGCACGTTAATGAACAAGATCTTTCAACCATACTTGGACAAGTTCGTTGTGGTCTACCTTGATGATATAGTCATCTATATAGCCAAACGTTGGAAGAACATGCCGACCACTTACGAACAGTGTTCAAGCTTTTGCGAGAGAATAAGCTATATGTCAAGAAGGAGAAGTGTTCGTTCACAAAAGAGGAGGTACACTTTCTTGGTCACGTTATCGGCCATGGAAGTTTAAAGATGGACGAGGCAAAGGTGAAAATGATCAAGGAATGGGAAGTGCCAACCAAGGTAACTAAACTTCGTTCTTTCCTTGGCTTAGTCAATTACTATTGACAATTCATCTAGGGGTACTCTGCGAGGGTCGCCCCACTAACGGACCTGCTAAAAAAGAACGAGGCTTGGGATTGGTCCGAAAAATGTCACACGGCATTCGAGGATCTAAAGGATACCATCATAAGTTAGCCAATCTTAGCGTTGTCGAATTTCACTAAAATCTTTAAAGTTCAAATGGATGCCTCCGACTTTGCTATTAAGTGGGTTCTTATACAAGAGAGGCATCCCATTGCGTTTGAGAGCTGTAAGCTCAACGACACCGAGCGTCGGTACACGGTTCAAGAGAAAGAAATAACGGCTATTGTTCATTGCCTACGAGTGTGGCGACATTACTTGTTGGGTTCCAAGTTTTTTATCAAGACAGATAATGTTGCCATAAGTTACTTCCAAACACAAAAGAAGCTGACTCCCAAACAAGCAAGGTGGCAGGACTTCTTAGTGGAGTTCGATTACGTGTTAGAGTATAAGCCGGGCAAAGACAATGTCGTTGCCAATACTTTGAGTCGAAAAGCTGAGCTTGCTACCATAAGCCAAGCCAAGGGGACTTTTCTGGACCTGATTCGAGAAGGCTTAGAGCACGACTCCGTAGCTAAGGACTTGATAAAGGCTACCCAAGAAGGAAAAACGAGGCGATCTTTGGTAAAGGATGGTTCACTCTACACAACCGGGCAGCGGGTATACGTGCATAAATGGAGCAACTTGCGACGAGATATTATCAAGGAGTTCCACAATACGAGATGGGCTAAACACCCCGGTCAAAAATGCACTTTGACACTACTTGAACGGGCATACTTTTTGCCGCAAATAAGGGACACGGTGGAACTCTATGTGAAGACTTGTCTTGTGTACCAACAAGACAAGGTGGAATCAAGGGCACCATCGGGGTTGTTAAAACCCTTACCAGTCCTGGAGCGTCCTTGGGATTCTATTTTCCTGGACTTTATCAGTGCCTTGCCTAAATTCGAGGGGTTCAAATCAATTGTTGTGGTGGTTGATCGATTCTCTAAATATGGCATATTTATCCCGGCCACCAAGGATTGCACGGCAGAAGAAGCAGAAAGGCTCTTCTCTAAGAATGTGGTAAAGTATTGGGAGTTACCTCGGAGCATCATAAGTGATCGTGACCCCCGTTTCATGGGAAAGTTGTGGACGGAGTTGTTTAAACTCCTAGGATCAGATTTACATTTCTCAACAAGTTTTCACCCACAAACAAATGGGCAAACAGAACGGGTGAATGCCTTATTGGATTGTTATCTACGACACTTTATGGGTGCGAACCAACGGGATTGGGGCTAAACTCCTAGATGTTGCTTAATTTTCTTACAATTTACAAAGGAGTGAAGCCACGGGAAGGAGTCCGTTTGAGTTGGCGACCGGGCCCCATACATTGACCACTTCCATAGAAGGAGGGAAAAGCCCCGGAGCATATAAGATGGCAAAGTCATGGGAGAAGCATGCCGACTTAGCTCGTTCGTGCCTTAACAAAGCCCGGAGGCGAATGAAGAAGTGGCGGGCAAGAAAAGGCGGCCGATGGAATTCAATGTTGGTGACCAAGTCCTTGTGAAGATTCTCCCTCAACAATTCAAGGCATATCGGAGTGTACACAAAGGCTTGGTGCGAATATACGAAGGGTCATTTCTGGTGATTGCTAAGGTTAGCAAGGTATCGTATCGCCTTGACCTTCCTAGTACCTTAAAGATCCATCCAGTCCTTCACGTGACCATGCTAAAGCCATACCATGAAGATGTGGAGGATCCTAGCCGAAGCATGTCACAACGGGAACCATCGATTGTGAGCAAGTCATTTGATAAAGAAGTTGAGGAGGTCTTGGCAGCTCGTGAGGTTCGAAGGCGTGGAGTACCTCCTTGCAAAAAATTCTTAATCAAATGGAAGGGATTGCCTAAGTCCGAAGCAACGTGGGAATCGCAAGCCGACTTATGGCAATTTGAAGACAAGCTGAGGCAGTACAAGGCGATGAGGACATCGCCAGATTAGCGAGGGAGAGTGTCATGACCCGCTCGATTTTGTCCAAGAAAACCAAAAAGTTTCGGAATACTACGGAGGCTTACGAAATTTTCTAGAACCTTATGGAATAATAGAAAAGAACCTCCAACCTTCTAGAGTATTCTAGAAGAGCCTAGATGTAGAACTTCTAGAATAGCCTAGTTGTAAATAATCTTGCTAGATTATTCTAGAGTATTCTAGTTAGAGATATTTGTATAAAAAGTTCTGGAATGTAAATCTAGACCATTGGATTACATCGATCTCGATCGTCCATTCGGGAAAGCCTCACCTATAAATAGGTGGAGGGTTCATTTGTGTTGAGCATAGAGAGTGAGTTGTATTAAAAGCATTGTAGAGTGTTCTTGAGTAATAGAAAGCTTCTTTTATAAACTCTTGTGTTCTCTCTTGCTTAAGTTTCATTCGGTGTGTTCGTTATTCTAAAGCCATTGTGGGAAGGCTGACTTAGTGTAACTCAATAGGCGAAAGTTTGAATGCACTAAGTGCTGCACTTGTCTTGAAGAGGTTCAAGCCCGTGACAAACTACTCTCATCTCCCTGTTTCAAACAACAAGTGCTTGGTTTAGAACCAATTATAATACGGTATTCCTTAATTGAGCGCCTCCTAAAATCGATAAGCTAAGATGGGAACTCTTTACAGAAAATAATATCAGTATAAGAAGAGGGGAGGTCAGAAGTGGCACTTTGTTCCTCAACTTTCCTTTAAAAAGAGAAAATTTTGACAAGAGGAGAGGAGCCAGTCGCCTAGCTGACCTTAGCGGCTTCAACACCTGAATCAAAAAGATGCTCAATTTCTAGATTTTCCCCTTCTTTGTAAACACAAGGCTCATCCAAACCTTTGATAGGAATAACAAATCATTTGGTTTCCTGCGAAGGGGGACTGCTATTGGTGTACTTCCAACGACGGTCACAGGACCCGATGGAGGAACTTGGGCAATCGAAGCTATTAGAGCAGTAGGAACCTCACTCACCACTAAAATAGTCAGCGGGTTGGGGCCTGGCTTTTCTTCTGCCGCTTTATTTTCTCGACCTAGACAACCTTAACGGGACCCATTGCAGGAGCATGCTCTGAGGATTGAGGCGGCGCAGCCTGACCTGCTATCCTCTCATTTTCCCATTGCACCTCCCTGTTGAGAATATTGTAGTAGGAAAACAACTAGAGTTTGGCAGGCCGGTCAGGGAAATCCTTCCCAATCCACAAAGTAGGGGAACTCCTCTTTATAAAGGGGGTACAGTTCGTAGTGTACCCCAAGAGATTATTGGCAGCCCTAGGGTAGTTGAACTCTGACGAGTCGCCAAGATTGGTGTGGGGAGCGATAGCGTTCAGCTGGTCATAATGTAGGGTCTCCCAAGCGGGCCTCTTGAACAATTTTTTGTCTACAAGGAAATGAAAATTATAGCCATAGAGGAAAGATAAGAGAAAATATGTCTGAATTCAACAAGGAAAGAAGCCATAAATCGAAAGTGCCGCTGTGTTTGGGAACTAGGTATTCCATGGGTTCAACCCTTTTATTATCACAGTGTCATTTTACATGTACTTGTAGGAGTCCGACAAACCGAGAGCCAGGGTGGGAGCTCTTGCTCTACTCTTCAGGTTCCACCTACACTCAGACTTGAAGTAGATGATGTTGTAGTAGTACCTGATGTCCCAAAAATCGAGCTGCATGCCAAATCATTGATTTATTTCAGTAACTCCTAGAATAGTCCTGATAGTGTTAGGGGCTAAGTAGGTCATCTAAAGGTGGGTCTTCCTCAGGAAATCAGTCAGAAGATGGTTGAAAGGGATCTTCAACCCCGCCTGAAAAAAATAAGAAATGTAAATGGGGTACATGCCTTGGTTGAAATTGAGCATCTCGGTAATGATTTTGCTGTCCCCATTACGTTCCTCCCACTTCAATCCATTTGGAAGGAATTCACTTTGGAATTTCTTCTTCCTATCATCATTGAACAACACCTATTGACCCATGGGGAAGTTAGGGTTTGAAGTTAGTGCAACTGTGAAGAAAATGAAGGCGAAATAGGGAAAGAAGAGGCAAAATGTCCTAAAAAGGGTAGAAACAGCGAATGAAATGAATTCACTCTGAGTGGTAAAGATTAAACGTGGTTTTGAAGGCGGGATTTTTTTTTTCTTTTTCTTTGAGATAATGGAGAAATAGTGGATGGAGAGTGGATACAACCTTATATACAAAAAGGTTGGTTTAATGTAAGAAAAGTGGGTGTCACTTCAGTCACGGCACATTGCGCCAGTCGCTACATGACACGTGCACTAAACCCAACCACATATGCCTAAATCTTCCTTGCAAAGACAAGCGCTCACTATGGGTTCACTTCGGTTCATAGCAGATAATATCCCTCTTTGGTCCAAGCGCATAGACTCAACTCGATGGTTAAGCCCACGCGCTTGGGGGGCAATTGAGGGGACATAAAAATTATTATAGGAGTACTGGGCCAGCCCAACACTTTAAAGCCCACAAGTCAGGCCCGATCTATCGGTGTAACGGTCAAAAGGTCAACGGATAGTCATTTGAACATTAAAGTCCACTATATGCCGAAAAGGCTGGGATCTCAGCAATTCTTGATATCGACTGCATCACGTGGCCAACACGTTCAACAAAACAGAGAACATGTGGAAAGATGTGATGGATCCTTATGATGGAATACGTGCACAGCCACCAACTTATGATGGAAGTCACCTACTCACACCGCAGTTTACCCACTCATACAGAGCACAGCCACCAAATCCTGACATCTGTGTCATTTAAAAGTGATTGGACTTTAATGCAAATCATTTCACAATTAATGCAAAGGAACCCACGTCTTACTCGGCTGTCTTTTAGTCATGCACCCTAATAGAGCATTATAACCCTAATTTTATACAAGTTTAAATAGAAAGGGATCTCTAAAAGGGGGGGGGGATCAATTTCTTTAGCCAAGGAATCTAGATAAAGGAATTTAGAGAGAGGAAGATATAGTAAAAGCTAGAGGAACCTACCTATAAAGAAAATATCGTTGTCTTACCTCTTATACTACTAACGATGCATTCATACCTACAAAGAAAATCATCTCTGTGGGTCGGGCTAAATTTTCGGCCACCTACATTTGTCTCCACAAAAAAGAAAAAAAACACTTAAGTTGTTCGTACTTTTATTTATAATATAAATAGATGCAGATATAGATATGTAAGAATATATATTCTTCCACATTTATAAATATGACGTTCATTTTTTAAGATGAATCTTTGGCAGAGATAGGAATTATTGTTGTGGGTCTATCTGAGGCAATTTGTCGAGGTTGCATTATAATTGTATATAATTGAAATTGATGCACTTAATTTTATTTAACTCCTTGCTGATGGGTCATTATTATAATATTATGTAAAGAATTGGATACACTTTTTATTTATTTATTTAATATAAAGGATGACATATCCGGGTGATTCTTGGGGGAAGGGGTAGGAGAGAAAATTGAACCGTGGCGTCTTGTATGAATTATCACACTATTAACCATTGGAGCAAAACTCGGATCTAATTGGGTACTGTTTTATATGAGATAGAAATGTTGGCCTAAGGTTGCTTGGTGTCGTCTGCTAATTTTTTAGATCGTATGAACGTAGAATTCCTTTTTTTCATTTTGACTTTTATCTTTACTAGAAAAAAGATTCACACATGATGTGTATGCATGCGCAAATTTTATACACGCATAAATGTAATTTCAAGTTAAGGTTCTTACTTAAAATTTCTCATATATATATATATATATATATTATATACCAAAAATCATGTTACTAATAAATCTCGAACCCACAATCTGAAGATGTTTTCCAATTTCGTCCTTTGCGATATTATATTGAAAAAAACATATTATTGATAAAGCTTAAAACTTGTCAACGAGAGTTGGTTAAGTTCATAAGGCTTAAGTTTGAATTCCGCTATCAACAATTCTTCTTAGAGGGTCTTTTGTATTAATCAATTTATGCAGTCTCCAAGCTTCACATGGCATTTCCTGTACCTTGGACAGGAAAAACCTCTATATTAAAAAGAATAAAGTACGTTCATTCAACTTCAAGTTCAAACCTTCAACTTCAGCTTCAAGATTAAAAGTAAGATCATTTACCCATTAAAGCCAACAATACAGTATATTTTATTTTTATTTATATTTATTTTAAATTACATTTATGCGTGCATGCACATGTGTGTTTCTTTTAGTAAAGACAAGTCAATTCAGAAAGAAAGACTTTCTGACCCTTACTCATTAAGCCAATATTATAAGCATGTGGCATGATTTTCGATGAAATTTTATGGACCGGACTATTTCGCACGTTTTTTGATAAATTTTTTTGATGAAAGTTGTTAGAGATATTCTTCATCATGTGTAGAACATCTCCATCAAATTTTATCAAAAAATTCAACTGAAAAATTGGTTAACTACGAAGTTGAAAAATATTAGTCTAGAAATAAATATATAAAATCTAATATTTTTTCAATCCTATAATTAACTCAGTTCTCAAATAAATTTTTTTATGAAATTTGGTAAAGATATTCTATACATAATAAAAAACCATTTTCGCAAAATTTCATCAAAAAATTTCATTAAAAAACATGCCAAATAATCCGATCTATAAATAAAATTCTTAAATTAAAGTCCTTACTTAAAATACACTCTATATATATATACTAACAAAATTAGAAAACACTTAAAAAAAATTAGTGTCAGAATTGCATTGCGAATCAGTTAAATATAGTGTACTCCTGATCCTGATCTTTCTTAATTAGGCGTTTCTGAGATTAAAGTAGTGTTAAGACAAATAAATATTGAATTTTCCGCTTTAAATCTTTAGAGAACTTTTATTTTTAATTTTTTTACTCGAAATGAATTTGGTATAAACGAAGAAGAAAATCATTGCTTCGGGGTTCGAAAGCATACTCCCCTGAACTACGTAAAGAGAATTTGGGCGTTTCTCTCTCTCTCTCAACAAAATTTTCGAAATTGGATACTCCGAGGCAAGTATTTCTCATTCATTTTTCCTTTTTGTTTGATCGGTATTGTTTGTAAATTATTGATTGTGTGTTATGTATGTGATCATAAAAAACATTTCATTCACACACTCGATATATATATACGAATTATTTCGGATTATGTTGTATGATTGTACCAGAAATAGCACAAAGAAAATATCACCCCAAAAAAGTCCAGGTGGGATCTGGGTGAATAAACCCTAAAACAGTTGAAATATAGTTATTGTAGCTAACGGGAGGGGTTGATCATGGGGTTGTCCACCACCGGATTCCTGGGGTATTGATTCGTTTAGCGGGTGTAAATTTCCTAGTGGCCAGTGGTACGCTTAGTTCTGCGCGAGCGGGAATTAGTCCCACATTTAGTATAGTGTGGGGACTCCTTGTGTGAAATCAAAAGGAAAAAAAAAAATATATATATATAGTTATTGCAGCTGGTTGTGTATATTCTTCATTTTAAAATTTGTGTGTTTTAGTTATAATTTATCCCAACAAAATTCAAAAATAGGTTATATGTTGTATGATTCTACCAGAAATATCATGGAGAAAATATCACCAAAAAAAGTCCAGGTGGGATCTGAGTGAATAAACCCTAAAACAGTTGAAATATAGTTATTGCAGCTAAACCGCAGGGGTTGACACTGGGGTTGTCCACCACCGGATTCCTGGGGGTTCAATTTGTTTAGCGGGTGTAAATTTCCTTATGGCCAGCAGCAGGCTTAGTTCTGCATGCGGGATTAGTCCCACGACATCTGTAGTTTGGACAGTGAAATCAAAAGAAAAAAAAAATATAGTTATTGTAGCTGGTTGTGTATATTCTTCATTTTAAAGTGTGCGTTTTAGTTATATTTTATCCCAACAAAATTCAAAAATGGGTTTATATTAGATGTTTTGCACCCCTTTAATTTTTTCAAAATAATACTATTAGTCTACTAGTATTAATTTTGCCCCCGTCGTACTAAAATTGGCCTCCTTTAATAAAATTTCTGGTTCCGCCCTGCCTGATCAGGCAACAAAGAAGCTAATTAGTCTTTTTGGAAGTATTGTGATTCCAAGGGATATAGTTCAAATCAGTATTTTGTTGGTTCCTTAGGATCTTTGATCATTACAATGACTTTGAATGGATCATCTTGATTTCTCTTGTTAAGACTTTGTAGAAATCAAAAGAATAGGGCTCCATTTGGTGAGAAAGTAGAAGTAATAGAAATTGGAAGTATTTGAAAGTGAAGTAAAGGGGAAAAAAAAGTGAAAAAGAAAATGAGATTTTCTAGGAAGCATTTTGTTATCATGAATTTGAAGGAGATATGGATTACTACTGACAGGATGAAATATACATACGGTTAATCCTTCCTATTCCCTGCTTTGATGCACTTCACCCATCTTCCTTAATGTTTGTTCTGAACTTCTTGTGGATTAGTGGATGAGCCCTTGTGTGAGGCTTTTGCTCCGCATAAAATGATTTGGAACATGGAAGGGTGTTTCCCTCAAAAGTATAGATATTCACTTGGTTAGTGGCTATTTATAATCTCTTGTGACATGCTTCAACTTAGGAGACTTCTATCTTGCTTGAGTGTATTCTTGGAAAAAGGACGGCATGAGTTATGGAGGAGTTGGATTGACAATAGCTTTTCCAAGTTCCAACATGGCTTAATCATCATGGAATGGCTTCTTTTTTGGGGGATAAAGAAGAAAGTTAAATGCCTCTGGAGATGCATCATTATGGGCTTATGGCTTTCATGTCGAAGGAACAGAATGATAGCGTTTCATGTATAAATTGTTGGAGAGTGTTGAAGTATGAGAGGAAGTTAAATCTCGGTGTCTTTTTTCAGGCTTTGGTTGCAAAAGTTATCAGACTAGGACGGGTTATGCATATCTACCGGCTGGCAAGGTGTAGTTTTCTAGTTGGAATGGAACAAGCTTAAACTCGTTTGAGTCTGGAAGTGGAATTTGCTGCTAGCCTTTGTCCTTTTGTAATGGATCAGATATATTTTATTTATTTTTGGTTCTGTTTCTGCTAGCCTTTGTCCTTTTGTAATGGATCAGAATTTGCTGGAAGTCACTCGGTTTAAGTATCTTGGATCCATTATACAAGAAGATGGGGAGATAGAGGGAGATGTAAATCACCGGATTCAAGCAGGATGGTTGAAATGGAGGAAAGCTTCGGGTGTGTTATGTGATAAAAAGGTACCACTCAAGTTAAAAGGAAAATTCTATCGTACCGCGGTTAGACCAGCAATGTTGTATGGGACTGAGTGTTGGGCGGTCAAAAGCCAACACGAGAATAAACTAAGTGTAGTTGAGATGAGAATGTTGAGATGGATGAGTGGCAAGACTAGGAAAGATAAGATCAGGAATGTTACCATCAGAGAGGGAGTTGGGGTGGCACCTATTACAGAAAAGATGGTTGAATCTCGACTTAGATGGTTTGGGCATGTATGGAGGAGACCTGCAGATGCCATGGTTAGGAGAGTTGATCATATGGAGGGAAGCCTAGTTGTTAGAGGCAGAGGAAGACCTAGAAAAACTATAGGTGAAACTATTAAGAAGGATTTAGAGGCGAATGGTTTCACTAGAGATATGATTCACGACAGACCACTATGGCGTCGTTTGATCCATGTAGCCGACCCCACCTAGTGGGATAAAGGCTTGTTGTTGTTGTTGTTGGTTCTGTTTTCTGCTACAGGCTTTCTGCACTATGTGTATATTTGTACCCCTTTTTTCTCTATTGATTAAAACATAGTTTCATATTAGAAAAAATATGACTGGGAAGATAGTTTATGTTGTAGTGATTGGTCACCACAACTCTATAAAACTGCTTTAGAACTTTAAACTGAAAAGTCCGGAAGAAAGAGACTTTTAATCTTTCATCATATTGGGCCTTCTTTTATAAAGCCTAGCTTAATGAACTTCGGCGCATATTGTGACATGCTTCAACTTAGGAGACGTCTATCTTGCTTGCATGTGTTCTTGTGAAAAAAAGATGGGGAGTATAGATAATGCACATCTACATTATAAGTTCCACTCAAGTTTTTTGGGCAAGAGTTCTGAAAGAGTTGGATTGACAATAGCTTTTCCAAGTTCCAACCTGGCTTAATCATGATAAAATGTTCTTAAGGGGATATAGAAGAAAATTAAATGAGTACAATTTAAAATTATATTGATAATTATTGTTGTTACAACTGTGTTATTACAGATACTCCTAAAGTTGGTATATATAGGACACAGAAATAAACTGTAAGGTACAATATAGGAAATGAAAGAAGATAGGGAAGTTGAGGAATTCTTGGAATTGTTGGGTTTGGTTTCTAATTCTAGTGTGTCTAGAACCAACAAAGAGACGGGAAAATCGGGGATATTCTCTTGTAAATCTTTCTTTCACTTGCTCATCAATTCACCGTTGGACCCTATCTTTGTGCCCCACAAATGTATATGGAAAGTAATAAAGCTGCCCTTAAAATTTGAGACTTATAAGTCCAATATAAAGGGATTTTCATCTTTCTGCTTCTTTTATGAACTCTTCGTTTATAGAGACCAGATTAATGAATGTAGGCACATATTGTATTAGCTATACATGTATGTACCAAATCAAGAATGAAATTTAAATATATTTTCTGTGACCCCCATATTCCAAGCAGTCTGTCCTCTGCATGGGTTCAGGTTCAATTGCCTGAATTACTGATGTTGCAATGATTTTAGTTGTAGCTAATTTTGGTAGGTCATAACCTTTCAAATAGTGAAAGGTGAAGTGATTGGGCTGCAAGGTAACTTGGATTTTGGAACTTCAATTATATCTTAGAAGCTAGGTTTAAAATTTTGTTTGTTTAGGATAAAAAATTAAAAATAACACATTTATAGTCAAAGATAGTTGCGTATTAATGGTAAATGAGTGATATCTTCCAAAGAAAATATTTTATGCCTGGGTTTTTGGTTACCCAGCTCATCCACTCATTTATTGACCTGGACAATATCCCCATATCTGAAAGACCCACCCATATCTGGTCCAACCCGCAGAAGGCCCAATCGGCTAAAACCCCAGTAGCGTATTGGACATAATTACTACCGAACTTGTCGGACACGTACCCAAGGCACGGACATGTACCGACACAGGTACTTCACCCTAACTGAAGTGTTTGTGTTTTCCAGAGCCCCACCCACCCATGCCTGTCTAATTGCCGTGTCTACTCAGAGTCTGTTTCTTCCTGACGCAAAAGATCAACTATTTACCTTTTCATCCTCACCTACTTTCCCGTCATTTTGTTCTCTACCTTTCTTTCTTCAACCGCTGCTCGATTTGTCGCAGGGCTTCATTAAAACAAGAAAAGCATGTGCATCTCATATGGGTGGAAGAAAAGTTGGTACCAACTCGTGAAGATGGCTAGAGAGACAATTGAGTTGTAGGCGTTTTTTCTATACTTTTGCTGCTTCAGTGTGTGCAATTGACATGGACTTTTTCCCTAGAGAGGTTGATCATTGAGGTATTTTTAGAAGTTTGAAGGTTAAATTGAATAGTTTAAGGGATTAATTGAAATTAGTAGTATAATTTAGGGACAATTTGGTAATTGACTCCAAACTAGGAGTAGCACTCGGTCGTCTGTTGTCTGCATTCTGCAAATCAGTGGTATCATATTTTACTCTTGGGGATTTGTATCTGGTCCCGCTTTCTGCAACTAATGTATGTATTTTTACCTTCATAGCATTTATAAATTATATTACCTGCCCTTTTATGTCTAAACCCTCTCGAATATATATTATAGCCAGAAAAAGTAATCTATGATCCATTTGACTCTTTTGATTTTCTTAGAGGGTTTGGCTATTTCAAGGGTTGATTCACATTACCAATTGTTCTACAATATCCATGCTTATACTTTTGGTTATATTAATTTAAATTCTTATGTAGATTGACGATATCCACTATTTGGGTGGTCTTGTGAAATTTTGTGCATTGGTGAATCCGTGAAAGAGAATGGTATTGGTGTTAGCAATTGGGGATCTTCATATCCCACATAGGGCACCCGATCTCCCTGCCAAGTTCAAATCCATGCTTGTTCCTGGAAAGATTCAGCACATCATATGCACTGGCAATCTGTGTATCAAGGTATCATCTTTATTTCAGCTTTGAATTATTTATTTCAATTTCTGTGAGTTATTTTTCTAATTTCTGGGAATGGGAAATAGCATATATTTTTTAGTTGTACAATTAAGCTCATTTCCGTGGGTCATTATTATCAATGTTCTAAAAATCGCTAGATGTTCCTAGGGCAGCAAGGTGGGGACTGCGCCTAGGGCATCAAGCGGGGAGCCGGGGACTAGTCGGGGATTTAATCGGACAAGTGATTTTTATATTTATTCATTATCTAAAATATATTATACAAATAAAATCAACTTTACTTCTAAAAATGACATTGAGAGCTTATTAAAGAAATATTCTCATAATTCAAACATGAAAAATAATAGAATCTAATATAAAAAGGAGTGAAAGACTCGTTATTCCTGCCGAATCACCATCTCACAAGAATAGGTGGTTGCCTAGCTAGGCTAAGCTGCAGACCACTGCCTCCGCCTAGGCGGGGTCACGGGGACTAATCGGCCCTACATGGGGATTTTTAGACACTGATTATTATAGTGCAAGACTTGTTCATTATAGCAGTAGCTTTGTTCTAGTTGGGAGGAACATGCCAGTTAACTGCTTCATAGTTCACGTTAATTGAACCACCAATTTAAGTTGAATTCATTATAAATTAACTTCCTATTGAACCGTGAATTAAATAGGCTTAATAGCTTAAATCTGGCTAGATTTCGGGTTGTGATATTCCTGCTTCTTGTTTTCAGAATTTATCATTTCAAACAAAACTA
Source organism: Lonicera japonica (assembly GCA_021464415.1). NCBI lineage: Eukaryota > Viridiplantae > Streptophyta > Magnoliopsida > Dipsacales > Caprifoliaceae > Lonicera > Lonicera japonica. The sequence goes on along the minus strand of CM038466.1, from coordinate 45,718,943 downwards.
TTTTCCTATCATGAGTTTTGCTAAGTTGATTCTGTTGTGAAAAGAAAGTGGACTCTTAATTTGGCACATCCCGAAATGGAATAGTGACTTATAATTTGGGACGGAGGGAGTATTAGATGACCCTGGTCGGCCCTTTGCTCACATTGTGTAGGAATCTAAGGCATGTTTACACCATTTTTCTGTTTCTAGCCATATTTATTATTGGAAAATTTTCCATTCATCTGCGACACAGTAAATGGTTATTTAAGAGAATAGTTACTTATATAATAGCATCCACAACTTACAGGACTATAGGTAGGAGGATAAGTTGGCGAAATTTTTCCTTTTTTTTCGTTGCAATGGGTGATTGTGTGTATGTGTGCTGGGTTTCAAAAGGTGGATGTGATGAGGAACGTGACAAGAGAAGTGGTTGTGTTTTAAGTGCTGTGTATAAATTTTATGTAATAATTTTATTTTATTTTTGGTAATTGTAATATTAAATTAGATAATTTAGGAAATTGGGATTACTCTTAGTATTAGGGTTTTGATGAGTTTTAGTAGAAGTAGAAGCTGAGTTTCATATGTCTTTTAATAGTATTAGGATCAGGGTTTTTAATTCTATTATAAATATGATGTAACCCCTTGTAGAAAAGGCAGACTTGAATGATTGAATAGTATTATTTATATATATTTTTTTTTTTTAGTTTTAGTTCTCAATCAAGCAAGTGCTAGGGTAGATGTCTTAACGGCTGCCCTGCATCAGGATGTCCAAAGATAAAAAGACATAATTAACAAAAATAGAGTTGAAAGCGAACGAACTCTAGAAAGCGAGTGGGTTGTCATAGTGGCAAAGAACCCCCCAACCCAAACCTTGGGGTCCATGTTCGAGTCTAACCAGCTGCGAGTGCAGCATTAATCCTTGACCACTTTTGATGTAATGGTGTAGATTCGTTCAAAAGAAAAAGAAAACTTTAAAAATCCATCTAGCCCTTTTTTATCCTACTCGTTGCTCATAAGGTCAAGAACATAGGATAAAATTACCACTAGAATGCTCTAACAAAGTAACATGTGTATAGCTAAAAGCCTAAAATTGCTTTGTGATGCCAGTTTCCCTTTCACGTAATATATGCCATTGTACCTCTTTATATTCAGATCGCTTTTGCTACTGCAATCTTCAGGCGATTTTTTTAATAATTTTGTCAGTCGTCTCCTTTTTTCACTTATTGTTTACGTATAGCAGATTAGCGTCCGGCTTTGGTATGCAAATGAACTTTTACCCTTTAATCAGTTAATATTTTATTTTTATTTTTTTTGATAACCATGGGTATCGGGGCCCCACCCCCACTAATCCCATGAGGCCCTGCGTGAAATCGAACCTGAGACCGTGCGCCTACCCACACAGTCCCAAATTCGCTCTTACCGCTGTGGTGTGAAAAAAGTTGAAATATTTGTGATTTGGATAGAAACTGCCCTTGGATAATCGTGGCAACGGTTGATAATACCTAGAACTCCTCAGCCAGCCTAAGCTGGAGCTTGTTTTAGTTTTATTGAAGCTCTCTCTAGTATTTTATCATTCTAATATATGTTGTGGGCCAATGTCTTAGGGTGTGTTTTATAACACTGCTTTAATGGAAAATGCTCAACATTTCAGGTGCGTTTGATAACGACATGGAAAAGGAAAATAAAAGTAGTTGATTTTTGGGAGAAGTTGGAAAATAAGTTGAGACGTGTGAAGAGATGTCTTCTTACTTTGTTACTTTTTCCATGAAGAAATTTTCTTTGGTGGTTGAGGAACAAAAATTTTCCACAAAAAATTATGAAGGATATAGGACATTTACTCATAAAATGAGCATGGGATGAAGAAATTCTCATTACATGACTTATTTTCCAACTTCTTACCCAAATCAAGTGTTTTTATTTTCCTTTTCCATGTTATTATCAAACAAAGCCTTCATGTTTTCCATCTTTAGTGGTTTCTGATTGCATAGTTTTTCATGGAATCAATTTCCATGGTGGAACTTGGTTTAGCCTACTTTTGTCATTTTTACATGTAATCTTAAAGTCCACCCTAAGTTTTTGTTTCCATGGATTTTTTTTTGTCATGTTCAAATTATCAAACGCACCATTAAAGTTTGAAAATCCGAAGTTTCTTCTTTAAATGAATAAGCTTTTGATTTTTGAAAATACATTTTAGTTACCCTTGCAATATTCATATGCTTTGCTGCTTCAGTTACGAGTGTATTTGTGGAGTTATTTCCTTTGTCTATGATTTACTTCATTTTTAAGGGATAAATAATTAAAAGCTGGATGTATTAGGTATACTAATTTGGTTTTTGAGTTGATTGAATGCACAATATTTATCCATTTTGACTTGGAAAATATTCATGCCATTTTTAGTTAAATATTCTTATTAACCATAAGATTAACCACTTCTATTTAGCTCACTGTTATGTTTGCCACTGTATGAAGGAAGTTCATGATTACTTGAAGAGCCTGTGCCCCAGCTTGCATATTACGCGTGGTGAATATGATGAAGATGCCCGTTACCCAGAGACCAAAACACTTACCATTGGACAATTCAAGCTTGGGCTATGCCATGGTCATCAGGTTAAATATATCTCTCTCTCTCTCTCTCTCTCTCTCTCTCTCTCTCACACATACACATATATATGTATATATGTTTGTATTAATCTTCATATCATGGTTTTCTGCTCATAGCAATATCGTTCATATTTAGGCCACAAACCCATACCCTCAAATTTCTCATGCCTCCATGGCTAGAACCGAGGACCAATACTTGATGCTCAACAACTTTGTATTCCCAATGATTTGGTTTTATTAGTTATGCTTCTGTCTAGAGAGATTACTTGTCCTCTATCTCACCCTAAACCACGATGCAATCCTTTTTATCAGGAATAGAAGTGTTTTACCATGTTTGGCAATTCAGTGAATTGCTTCTTGTCTCATAACGAAATGTACATCCCCTGGGTGCATTGGATTAGTTGGTTATGTTAAAAAGATGGAATTCCAGTTGAATTGTTTTACATGAAACTTTTCAATGGAACGTATAAACTTAAGGGTGAGTTCGTTTTTGGATTCTGTTGAAACTACTAGACATTAGATTCTTTTAAAATTATACTCCACCATGGAATTTTTTTATTTATTTTTCAAGTGAAACTGGCAGAGCCTTTTATTAAAGAAAAAAGGAAAATGGGATCAAGAAAAAGAAAACTAGAGACAAAGAATGAACAAAACTAACAAAATGTATACTTGGGACGACTAAGCTTGTTATCAACAAGTTTGGCAGCAATTTCAGGAGTAGTGGAACTCCACCAAGTAAAACTTGAGCAGCGAAGGCCGATTGAAATTGTGGAATGTGGGGTATGTTTCATGCTAAAGAAGTCTATTCACAAGCTCTAAGCTGTACCATGTAAATAAATAAAAATTGTGCTTTCTTGTTAACTTTGGACCCCTATTCTTTATGTGCAATTGGGCTTTATCTCCCTGTATCCAAATGTGCCTCGCTGCATGCAGGGATTTCTCAAAGAATTACATAAAAGCTGGGGTTTAAGTCAAAAGGATTATTTATATATATATATATAATAGCTATCTTTTCTCAAAACATTTTAACAAATATATATTCCAATAAAAAGGTACCACTCAAGTTATGTGATAAAAAGGAAAATTCTATCGTACCGCGGTTAGACCAGCAATGTTGTATGGGACTGAGTGTTGGGCGGTCAAAAGCCAACACGAGAATAAACTAAGTGTAGCTGAGATGAGAATGTTGAGATGGATGAGTGGCAAGACTAGGAAAGATAAGATCAGGAATGTTACCATCAGAGAGGGAGTTGGGGTGGCACCTATTACAGAAAAGATGGTTGAATCTCGACTTAGATGGTTTGGGCATGTATGGAGGAGACCTGCAGATGCCATGGTTAGGAGAGTTGATCATATGGAGGGAAGCCTAGTTGTTAGAGGCAGAGGAAGACCTAGAAAAACTATAGGTGAAACTATTAAGAAGGATTTAGAGGCGAATGGTTTCACTAGAGATATGATTCACGACAGACCACTATGGCGTCGTTTGATCCATGTAGCCGACCCCACCTAGTGGGATAAAGGCTTGTTGTTGTTGTTGTTGTTGTATATATTCCAATAATGCCCCCGTTGTGTAGGTTGTACCATGGGGAGACCTGGATTCGCTAGCGATGCTGCAGAGACAGTTAGACGTGGACATCCTTGTAAGCGGGCACACCCACCAGTTCAAAGCCTACAAACATGAGGCGGGTGTGGTCATTAACCCAGGCTCAGCCACTGGAGCCTACAGCAGCATAACCTATGACGTTAACCCTAGCTTTGTCCTCATGGACATCGACGGCCTTAGGGTCGTCGTCTATGTCTACGAACTCATCGACGGTGAGGTTAAGGTTGACAAGATTGACTTTAAGAAGACTACCACAGCCACAACTATTGCTTCTCCTGCTGTTGCTCACTGAACTACTAATCTGTACTTCTGTTTGTTAACCTTAGAATTTATTTTTCCTTTTTGGGTTACTTTTGGTGTACATGATGAATGGTGAACTTCTGATTTTGTAATAAGTTTCTATTTTGCAATGTGAGATAGAGATTGATCCATCATCTAGTTCATTTCTTTTGTATTTGACAATTTATGAAATAAGCCAGAGTACAAGGATGTCCTGGGTTCAATCAATTATCGAATTATCTGTTGTATTCATCCTTTAGTGCAGTGGTTGTAGATTCATGAATTGTATAAATTAAAAAAAAGATAAAAAAAAGAAGAAGAGAGACTGATCCATCATCTAGTTCATTTGTAATTAGTGGCCTATGGTTACTTGTTTTTTTATGCTTATCTATGAGTGTTTTTCTTTTGTATTTGACAATAAAAGCAAATTAATGTAGTAGTAGTAGTAGTAGAATCATGGCATGTACCCAAAAAAGGTGTGATGTTCACCTGAAGGTTGTGGTATCATTGCTTGTATAATACACATGGCCGTTTTTATTGGTTGATGTCACATAAATAAAATAACGTAGAAAGGCCTCCCCCAGTCCCCATGTGCGCATTTGCACGGAATGATATTATTGGTCTGGCAATGTACCACGTGTTGGTACACTAGGTGTTGAAATTGGCCATGTGTAGTTGGCACTTTGTATCTTGTATCCGTAAGGAATTTGAAAATGGTGGTGACCTGAGGCATTTTTAATAGACTTGCTATCAGGTGTTCATCATTGAATTAATTAGCTTCTGTTTAATAACAATATAAAAAATGATAAAAAAATAATTGCTTTTCTTGAGAAGTTCAAAAAATAAGTTGAGGCATCATCTCATACTTATTTTTACGAATAGATGTCTCCTTATCATTTTGTATGTTTTTTGGAAAAAAAAAATTTCCTCATCCTCTGAGGAAAAAAATTCATGATAAAAATAAAAAGGTAAGAGTTAAACTCACCATACGTTTCAATTTATTTTTCAACTTCGATTGTAAATTAATTGTTTTTCTATTATTTTTCTTATTTCTATCAAAAGGAGGCTAATTGTTTTTATTTTCTATAAAATATATAAAATTAGAGTTCTTAAAGGTGTGTTTGGATCATTAAAAAGTTGATTAAATAAAAATTATTTTCAATATTAATAGTTTTTCCTGTAAATACAATATTTTGGGTCTTTGGTTACTTGTTACCAATTTTTGTTGTTTAAACTTTTTGCGGTTTATTTGCATTAAAAATATTTATTTATTTATTTATTTTTGCCAATAATTTTGTAACTGATATTGTCCTCACAACAACGAGATCCTGTGTTCATTCAAGATGTACATAGGTATTATACCGTTGCAAAATTATTGCTTCTATATAAAAATGCAAAAAAAAAAATAAAAAAAAAAAATTCTTTGAAAAATTAGTTATATTCCGATTATTTAGAAAATCTAAAAATCAAACAAACAATGTTATTAATTGCTGGCAATCGAAACCGAGCCAACCCGGCAGTAAATAAATAAAATTTTAATTTGCAATATAAGGAATTAAAAAAGAAAAAGAAATCAAAGACGCCCATTTGGGGTGCAAAAATTTAATGGGGGCCGGTAAAAATACTCTAAAAATTTAATGTTAATACCGATTTTAATACTTGAACATAAATTTTAAAGAGCACCCTTAATATTTAAAGCACTCTAATGAAACGTGTCTACAATATATTTATACACTACATGTTAAACATGCATATGGAGTTTTTTTTGGTCACTAGCATGGAGATTTGGTATGTATAGATTATTATCAAAATGTCCCTTAAAGCGGGACTTAAAATCTTGACCTTCTATCTAAAGTACACATTTGCTTACCACCGAACTAAATGTGATTATATATTATTGTTAAGAATTACTAAATATTCTATTGCACACACGTAAAACATGCCCCATAAACTAATATATATATATATATATATATATATTCACCTTATTATTATTTCGTTACTAAAGTACTACCATCTCTGCAACAAACATTTTTCTTCACTAAAAAATAACTTTTTCCATTTTTCAATACAGCCATCTATTTTCACCGGTTGATCCATTTTCCATCCTTTTTTTTTCCTTTTTTATAATATGTGGTTGATCTCATCAGTTAGGATACATTTGATAATAGCATGGCAAAGAAAGATAAAGATAATTAATTTTTGTAAAAAGTTGGCAAATAAGTTAATACATATGGTGAGATATTTTCTTAGTTTGTAGCTTTTTCAATGAAATTTTTTTTCTTTGATTGTTTAGGAAGAAAATTTTTTCACAAAAAATAATAAATTATGGACATTTACTCATAAAAATGAGTATGAGATGAAGAACATCTCGTCACCTGACTCAACTTATTTTCCAATTTCTTACAAATAAATCAAGTGTTTTAATTTTTATTTTTCATGTCATTATCAAACACACCCTTAAGAATGATAAATTGAAATTTATGGTATGTTTGGTAGTAAACATAGAATTTGCATAGAAAAAAAAAATAAATTCTAGGCAATTGAATTATCTAGAATTTTTAATTCTTTGGAAAACACCATTTGAAAATGTTTGATTATCCTTATTTTCAACATAAAAAATGTAGGTCGGAAAATATCCTAGAGGGGGTGAATAGGGTTTTTAAAACTTAATCGGATTTTTAAAAATGATTTAAAAATATTTGATGTCTATATTTATCAAGCAATCAAGAATAAAGTTAATTCCAAACACAATGAATAAATAGCACAATATAATAGAGCAAGAGATAGAAAGATTGAACCGATCGAAGTCGAAAATTTTTTTGTTCACACGGTTCGGCTTGTTCCCCTACTCCGCGTTCGGTTAGTTCTCCGAGAATTTCCACTATAACCGATCTCCTTCCGAGTGAAGATCAAACCTTTACAAGTGTATTCTTCTCACACACTCTTACAAGTATTGAAACACCCTCAATACTCTCACAAGAAATCCCTCTTGCTAATCTATGAGATACACCTCTCACAATTATGATTCAAATGAGTTTTGGTGACAAACACCAATGTACAATATCTCTCTTGTATATGACAAAATACAAATGAGGCTCACACTAAGAGATATCAAAATTGATCAAAATATATAGCTCAAAAATGAAAGATTGATCAAAATGTGTTATTAAATCTTTGTATATTTGAATATATGAATAATAGAGTATTAGAATGATTCAAGGTGTGTTAAAACATGTCTAGGACCTCATATTTATAGCTTGCAAAATCATATGGCCGTTGGGGATGATTAAGAGAGGTTTTGGCTCCAAGGTATACTTTTTCAAATTTTCCAACAACTAGTTTTGACAAAAAATTCAATTTTTTTTTGTTAATTTCTCCCAATTTGACTGTTGGATCATGCTCAAATTTTAGTCACAATTGCCAGGAGATGTTGTCTAACTACTGTAAAAATTTCAAAATGATCGGAGTTCGGGAAGACCTCCATCTTTCCGTTAGATCAAAACTGGAAAAAAATTGAGCGAATTTTAAATGTAAAATAAAAATATTTTTGCAATTTAACAATTTAGTTCCAAATAAAATTCTAATGATTTTTAAACCTCAAAGATATGTTTCTAAGATACCTATTTTTATTATAGCTTAAAAAATGATCATTTAAAATTAATATGAATTTATTTTGAAACTCGGTTTTTGTGAAATGATGTTTTTCAAATAAATTCAATTTCAAGCTAGTTTGAATCAATCTTTAAAAGATGCAATAATATGTTTGAGCTATACGAATTTGATCAATAAAGTATCTTTACATAAAATCTAAGCACTCACTCCATTTAATGATAATTCGAGTCTTCGTGATGCTTGATTTTCTTGTGCGTATCTTTACTTGTTTGATGTTCTTAATCATTTCTTGGTTTTGATAACTTGTAGAACATGTGAAGATCATTCTTGTGCATATCTTCACTTGCTTGATGATCTAGATCTGTTCTTGACTTTGTATAGCACATGTATATCACTTGAGTTCATTTCTTGTGAGTAGAGGCGTTTGTAAAGCTTGTGTGAGATTTTGATTGCTTCGGTTTGAAGTTACACTTGGTCGGAAGATATATCAGTTAAAATGGATATCATTATTGGAACAACCGAGTTAAATAACACTTTATTAATTTATTGTAATTATCAAAATAAGATTAATTGACTTTAATGGTCAACAGAAAATTTTATATTCTTATCTTTTAATGTTTGATTGACATTATTTTCTTGCTAAAAGTTCATTACTTCCCATCTTTTTCTTTCTAGCCGTAATTATTTTCAGTCATTCTTTTCCATGCAAAATCTACTTTTTTAGAAATAACACTTGATTCTCCCGCCCCGGAAAGGTGAAAAAACCTATATATGAAAAAACAATTGAGAGGGAGTAAATCAATTAATTTGGGCTTATTTGGTTGCATGAATTATTCCATTTATAATTATTTTATCGTAAATTAATAAATTTTAAGAATTTCATTTCAACAAAAAAAATTGTAGTGTAATTTTTTCCACATGAACTTGTATATTAATTATAAGTTATATAATTTTAATTATGTTTTTACGTTTCTTATTTAATGTCTTAAGTATTAACTTAATTTTATGACTTTATATATTAGTTCATTTTTACAACCGAACGCTCAAATAGATAATTCATGAATAAAGCAATTTTAAATTGTCTAATTTATAAATTGAAGGACAATCAAACGGACTCTAATGAAAGAATAAACATTAATTGTATATATATAAGCATATATAGACATGAAATGGAGTATGGTGGAATGTTAAAGAAGAGAGTTCGGAATTTTTTTAATTGGGTTTATCTTTTCAAGTGTTGGGGTATGTAAACCCGTGCGTCTGGCACAATTAAATGATAAAAATTTTGATTAGATGAATATAAAAACAACCGGGTATCCGTTGGTGTTGGTTGGTGGTTGAATTTACTTACCTCCACGTCACGAATTCAAAATGGCACAGTTTGATAGGTCTTTGTCTAGCCTCCCGGTCTAAACTTTTGTTTGAAAATTTAGCCCCTGTTTGGTAGGGGTTATTTTTCCAAATTTTAAAAAACTTAACTTAAAATCAATTCTACTTTTACACGTTTCAAATTTTATTTCACTTTATTTTTTCTCTCTAATTTTTTTTTAAAACACCATAACTTTAAATCAAAAAATCAGAATTAGATAAAAAAAATGAGATCTATAAAATAAGATCCATTGTGACTATTTTTTGAAATTTTTTTATGAGATTTCTTAGTTAATTGAAAAAAACTCAAAAAAAAACCAAATTTACTTTTCAACATACTTTTAAATTCTACCAAATACCAAATTTTAAAAACTCAACTCCAAATATCACCTTAATTTTGGTATTTTGTTTGTAAATGTCAAAAATTGAACAGGACGACAAGTACGGTGAAACAAATAACCGGACCTAGGTTTGCATTACAAATTTTATTGGTAGTCATATGACACCAAAATCCTTTGATATGAATTTTATTTTGTTTAACATGACCAAATATTTATGGGTGGTGATGTTGGCACCCCCAAAATCTCTTGAAAACACTCCCACTTTTTATTCGGTCCTTAACAACCGAATATAAACTTGCAAAAATTTGAAAAAACTTGAAAATGCCTTACTCGGTTGTCAAGAACCGAATATATAGATCTATATTCGGTCCTCAACAACTGAATAATAGATAATGACCGAATTAAAGTGGAAGTGTTACCAAGTGTTTTTGGGGGTGCCAACATCACCACCCATATTTATAGGTTAGCTAAATTAAATATAAAAATTGATGGTGTTGACCTTGAAGGTCTTAATCTTATTTTGATAATAACAATAAATCAATCATGTGTAATTTAACATGTTCTTGATATAAGATTATAGATATCTTATTTGAAAAATCAAGAATAGCATGATTGCTCAAAGGAAGTTTGACAAGGATCATTCAATCAATATCCGATCAAGTCAACGAAGCATTGAACTAAAACCGATCTATACGAATCAAGATCATTCAACTACAAGCGTTGGTCAAGTCAAAGAAGATCTTTCTCATCACTCACAAGCTAGCAATGCAAATCCATGAAGATCAAGATCAAAGATCATATGTTAAAGCTTTAAGGAAAAAGCTTCAAGTGAAGAATCAATTTGAAGAAACAAATCGAAGCATTCGAAGACTCACCTATTCGGTAATTGAGTGTTTTCTCAGGATTAATGTAAAGTTTCTTAATTGATTGATAATATAGCTCAAACATGAACTTGCGTCATTGTTAGATTGATCAAAACCAAGTTTGAATCAAAATCATTTCAAAACATCATTCTTATAAAAACCGGTTTTGAAATAAATTCATAATAAATTCATATGAATGAATTTTGATACAAAAACATATTTGGGAGTCTTAGAAACATATTTGAAACACTCCCCAAGCATTAGAATCAATTTTGGAGTCATATTGCAAAAGTTGAAAAAATTGCACAAAACCTCCACCCACCAGAAGCATGTAGTCGACTACATGATTAATGGGTGAGTAGACTACATCACTGTTGAGGGTCATGTAGTCGACTACATGGGCTTCAGTGTAGTCGACTACATTGCCAGAGTATAGCCGTTGGAACTTTGTTAAATGTGCAATTTTGTCCCATAAACTATTAAATCCACCTCAAACGGCTATATCACTTTTGGGACTACAAATATGACTTCCAAGACTCATTCTAAACACCTTGAATCATTCATATACTCTATTCTTCATCTATCTTCATTATTCAAAGATTCAAGAAATTATTTTTGATCAATCATTAATCTTTTGAGCTATATTATCTTGATCAAATAGGATAACTCTAGTGTGAGCTTCAAATTGTATTCTTTACACACTTGAGAGAGTTATTATAAATTGGTGTGAATCACCAAACATTTGTATTCAAATTGTGAGAGGTAAATCTCATAGAAAAAACAAGAAGGTAAATTCTTGTTTAGTTTTTGTGAAAGGTAAATTTCACAAGGTTAGCAAGAGAGTGTCTTGTGAGAATATTGTGGTCAAGTAATATTTGCAAAGAGTGTGTGAGACAACAACACTTGTAGTGGTTTGATCTTCATCCGGAAGGAGATTAGAATTAGTGAAAATTCTCGGGGAACTAAGTGAGCGCGGACTATGGTTTGGTAAACCAAAACCGTGTGGACAAAAAGCCTTGGACTTCAAATCGGTTCAATCTTTCTTACTCAATCTCTTTATTTACTTGCTATATTATTGTTTGTTTGAGATTGTTTATTTGCTTGATTGTTTATTTGATTACATTCCTTGATAATTTGTTTTGTAAATTTGTTTTACTTAAACATTGTTAGAAAAGTATTTAAATATTAAGTTTTAAAAACCCTATTCACCCCCCCTCTAGGGTATTTTCCGACCTACAGATAGGACAAATTTGTAAATAGTCTAGGCCAATTGGACGGACCAACCAAATTGGTCATGCAAAAACTGAAGCGAGCTAATTTGATTTAAAGCCATAAATTGGTTCGGTCCATTTTTCGTATTTCAAAACCGACCGGATACACTTTAAAAACCTGGATGGTCAAACCATGCACACCCTTCGAGGCACGTTAATACCATTTTTTTGGATGGCTATTATTGACACCCCCAACTTTGTCAGTAACACCACCATCTACAATTTGATAAAAAACACATTTCAACATCTCATTTTTTTATCATAAACACTCTCCCACTTAACCATCACTTAACTTATTTACCCAATGGTTAAAACATTAACCTATCTATTTATTCATTTTTTTAATAAACTAATATAATATTAACTCAAATAATTAAACCTATATCTCTCATTTTCCCCCATTCACAATCACATTTCATTGTTTCAAGTAAAACAATTAAGAGAGAAGCAACTTACTTCTTTATCATTCGAGTTCTCAAAATCAAGAAATTATAACCAAATCGAAGCACAAACATTATTGGTAGGAAATTTGAAGCTTGAATTATGATAAATAAGAAGCATTGTTCATGACATGATGAAGAAAGAAGAAGTTCAAGAAAAAGTTGGTAAAATTTCACTTTAAAATGAAGCCAAAGATGTATTATAATTGTTATTATTGGTGTATTAATGTGTATATTAGCTTTCATACATTATTCTACAACATTTAAATTGAAACAAAGATATAATCTCCAAAACAGAGTATGAAACGGGTTCTATCCAGGCTTGACTCGCTTTATATAAGGAGAGTAAGCTAGTTACAACTCTCCTCAAATAAGACGAGTGTGTACAGACACACTCACCTTATGTGACGAGTGTGTTATTAGGCAAGTCACTTACAATACATTCACCTGATGTAGGGTGAGTGTGTGTGAATTCACTCACTGGTCATTAGGTGAGTCTAATTTAAAAATACTCCAGTACACTCCGCACTCCATTATCTTATATTAAGCGAGTCACTTACAACACATTCACCTAATGTGGGGGTGAGTGTGCGTGAATTCATTCACCTGTCATTAGGTGAGAGACATAAATGTCTTATTTCTTTTTCAATGTTAAGTATTTTTATTTTTAATTAATGTTTATATTAACTTTTAATTGGGTGGAGGATGTTAGTGACTAAAAATTGACATGAGATGGGCGTTTGTGACAAAGGTGGTGATAGTGACAAAATTTGGGGGGGGGGATTGTAAATAATAGCCCCCTCTTTTTTTTAAGAATAAGAATATAATATCCTTAATGATATAGTTCGAACATTACAATGAGAAGAAAGAACCGCTTTGAAGAGCTTACAAAAGTTTTAAAGACAATAACCACATCAATCAATGGTATTACAATATAAGGGAAAACCTTAAAAAAGTGGGGGGGACATCAAAGAAAAATATCCATAAGAAACACCTCAAAATAGAAAAGTACGATCAAAAGAAGCCTTCTCAAAATAGTCTTCATGCATTCAAGCCAAAATGCCACGGAACGAGCAAGAACAAATTTTCATAATTTTCAGTCAAATCTTCACCAAGGGAAACAAATCTGCACATCTCCACTCCAATTCATGTTGCTCAAGACACACTTCCATATCAAATAGGAAAGAGGACAAAAACTCTCACAAAGGAGAGATGAAAATATCGTAAATCTAAAAAAAATGTCCAAAGACGCTCAAATTTAAAAGTATTATTATATATAACATAAAACGGTAAAGAAAAATGGGTTCCCCCACTCCTCCCGGAGGAGAAGAAGGTTTTTTTTTTTGGAGAGAGAGAGACTTGGATACCATTTGAAATAACAATCGATTCATAAACACATAAAGTATATCCATAAATGTAATATTTAACAGTTTTTCTTGAAATTTTACATACATAATTTTGCAGTTACAATGAATTTTGTTTTATTGATCTTAATTAATCAAAATTTGATTTTTGGATTTAAAGGTAATCTAGAAGAGTATGTGGAATGGATTGTAGGTCTTGGATTTGATTTAACACTTTAATGAGAATGAGAACATATCTAAGGATGTGAGTTGTATGTACAAAAATGAGAAGAATTTTAAGCCATTAAGTGAAGGATGTCTTTTGACTATTGCCTGATGGTCATTTTTCATCCATATAATTTTCTATATTTGAATGAGAAATTCAAAAAAATATTC
>CM038466.1:44993834-45104744 GCA_021464415.1 Lonicera japonica | reverse complement strand
TACACATGAATCGTTAATACCATGAATTCAAACGAGGCCTCATATGTAATATTATACAATGTCCTTATACTTCCTACTTATTTAATTTTCTTCCTTTCATCCATCAATGCCTACAGCACTTATTTATAGTGTACAAGAGAATACTTTAGTTTCTTAGATATTCAAGTGTGCTCTAGATTTTTATTTGGACTTAAATCTATTTGAAGTACAAGATGTTTCCTAGTAATATTTTAGATATTCCCTTTTAGTCATCCGGAATCCGTCTACAATCTTCATGGCCGCCTCTGTAAAAGTGGAAGCTCCTACAGGAAGAATCATAAATTCCTGCAAACACAAGCTTATGATAAACTCAAATACAACAGATGACTAAAAGGAAAAAGATATATTAAAAATTAAGTATTGCAAAACCAACCCTCTGAATTCTAACAAGATTGTATCAAACCTTTACAATCTAATCCATTCAAATGAAAATTTAGGAATATTGGGCAAAAACTATGTTCATTCTGAAGCATCCCAAAAGGGAAGTGTAGATATTAAAATTGAATGGGAGGTATTAAAAAAGGAAAAAGATATATGAAAAATTTAGTATTTGAAAACTAACCCTCTGAATTTTAACAAGATTGTATCAAACCTTTACAATCTAATCCATTCAAATGAAAATTTAGGAAAATTGGGCAAAAACTATGTTTATTCTGAAGCATCCCAAAAGGGAAGTATAGATATTAAAATTGAATGGGAGGTATTAAAAGAGGAGACAAAATGTTCAACTACTAAAATGAGAAAGAATAGGAAGCATGTTCTGCTCTTGTTCGTTTGCTCATATGAACACTGTTAGTAAAGTACTTGTCCAAGGACTGAAAATTCGAAAAACGTTGTTGGTGCCAATAGATTAATGAAAATTCAAGTTAAGTTAGAGTTATATCAACATGATACATACTTTACCTTATAAATGGGGAATTTTTTTTGACCGTAGCACCAACCTTGCAAACTGCAAGAGACACTGGCAGTATGGCATTTGCCCCCAGCTGAGCAACAATAATTGCTACACGGTATGTTGTATGATAAGAACTTAAAATTACAAGAAAATAATCTGTTAAATTACCTTTTGCTTGCACCAACCCCAATCATTTACCCAGAGAAACAATGTACGATAAGGTTCATATATCACTAGACGCATTTTTGACAACTGATCCTTTGCGCCTTTCTTGACTACTGGTGGATTTCCTTTCCTATGAGAACAATTCCTGTTGGACTATCAATTCTGCATCAATTACTCCTTATTTGTTCATTAAATGATATAAGACAATTGTATATGCATGAAAATGGTAAACCATATTCCGTGCCCCTCCTCCTTGATCCAGGCTGGGTACCAGATCTAATTGTATTTATTAAACGCGAGACATCAGAATCACTTCAAACGCTATGACCCTCCTCCGTTATCCAGGCTTGGTAACGACTGTGTGAAAGGACGTACAGGCGGAGTTGGCTTATTAAATATAGTGGACTACAAACTCTAACCTCAAAACACCAACAAACGCTATTCATTCTAAAATAATAAAACAGATTCAATAAATTTGGAAAATAAAAGAAATTATGAAACTGGAACAAGACCAGAGGATAAAGAAAAGCATGCTAGAGTACATAATCTAAAGAACACTGAATTATTCAAGATAATATGATAGGATGGATTCATTTACATATTGCACAATATTTAAAACTTCTTGAAGAATGAAGAAAATCAAAGTAAAATTACGCGTATGAGAGACATAAGCAATCTTTTTTATGCAAATGTAAGAAGACGAAATTGTGTAGTATTCAATAGTGCTTAAGAAATGGAGAGATCAAGCATAAAACAAGTTACAAGAAAGATCTAAGAAAGTACCATCACATAACCATTTCCTAAGCATCTTTGTCCAACCCAGGTGTTTTAAACATAATCTTTTCTGGAGAAATACCCTCTTTTGTCATTTCCTCAAACCCCTCATAAGCTCTATCCGAATATCCAAGCGTACGGTACCCAGCAATTAATACATTGTAAGTGACTACATCAGGTGCAATATTCGGTCTTCTCATGTTATTTAACAACATATTGGCAATATCCATTTGGCCCTTCTTAGAATACCCATCAATTAGGCAAGTATTAGTAACAACGGAGGGTAAAAGGTCTCATTGCAACATGTCCTTGTAGAATCCCCAAACCTCCTTCACATATCCGGTTTTACAAAAGCCAGCTATAATTGACGTATACGAAATTGTACCTGGATTAAGACCCTTTCCCTTCATTTCCTTGAACAAACTATAGGCTTCAAACATTGTACTTCTATATATGTTGATGAGAATTGTATATGTAACTGTGTCAGGGTTTAAAATTCTTGCATACACATTAAGGCCTTCAATTCTATGTATCCCACTATTTAGCAAACCATCCATGAGAATTCTGTTAATTACAACACCGGGAAATACATTCCTCTTAAGCCTAATGTCACGACCCACTCGATTTTGTTCAAGAAAACCGAATGTTCCGGAATACTACGGAGGCTTACGGAATTTTTCTAGAACCTTATGGAATAATGGAGAAGAGCCTCCAACTTCTAGAGTATTCTAGAAGAGCCTAGTTGTTGAACTTTCTACAAATAGACTAGTTGTAAATAATCTTTGTAGATTATTCTAGAGAATTCTAGTTAGAGATATTTATATAAAAAGTTCTAGAATGTAAATCTAGACCCTTGGATTGGATCGATCTCAACTCGTCAATCGGGAAGGCTCACCTACAAATAGGTGGAGGGTTCATTTGTGTTGGGCATAGAGGGGAAGCTGTATTATAAGCATTGTAAAGTGTTCTTGAGTAATAAAAAGTTTCTTTTATAAACTCTTGTGTTCTATCTTGCTTGAGTTTCATTCGGTGTGTTCGTTATTCTAAAGCCACTGTGGGAAGGCTGACTTAATGTAAATCCGTAGGGATGGAAGTTTGAAAGCACTAAATGCCGCACGTGTCTTGAAGAGATTTATTCTAAAGCCATTATGGGAAGGCTGACTTATTGTAAATCCGTAGGGACGGAAGTTTGAAAGCACTAAGTGTCGCACGTGTCTTGAAGAGGTTCAAGCCCATGACACTAAGCTCGAAAGCTTTTTCTGATTTTTGGTCTTGGGGGCTGAGGGGTTTGGGGGTGGAATTCCCTTGTTTGTATAAGTTGCAAGGCTTCCTTAACACAGCCTTTGCTGCAGTATTCAGTAACAATAGAATTGCAAGTGAAAATATCAGGGAATAGGGAATACGCCTACTTCTAACATGTTATTGAAATACTTTAAAGCTTTATCCAGCGAGCCAGCCTTGCAACAATCCTGTAGTAGACTCTTATAATTTGAAACACTAGGTTTCAAATTACTGTTGATCATTTCCTCGATCGGTTTACCTGCAGAATCCAAATCACCTTTCGTACAATACCCATTTATAACGATGACTTAAGTGTGCTGGTCATATTCATAACCAAAAAATTTGAGTCTACAGAATATATTCACTGGGATATCCATCAATCCGCAACAAGGGATGGTTTGATGTCATTGGTTTCCATTTCCTCAAATAACGAAACACCTTTGTCGAGATCTCCATGTATGCAAAACCCATTAATCAAAATGCTATAGCTGTACACGTCCGGGGTAACTCCACGACTTTTCATTTTTTCCAAACCCCTCAACGCTTCATCTAGTTCAGCTTTTCGGCAGAACCCATGTATAACAATATTGTAACAATAACTATCAATAGGCTGGCTTTTAGACCTCAATCTACGTCAATGGTCCAATGCGAGCTCAACGTGTCTAGCTTTGCAAAGTCCATGAATAAAAGTACCATGTGTTACAACAGTTGGGCTTTCCCCACTGTCCTCCATTTCATCAAGAATTTTAATGGCTTTTCCAATGCCTACTTCATATTGCACACAGTATCCTTCAAGGTAAAGTCCGTCATTATCGTAAAAGAGTAAACGTCAAGCACGGGCTCAAAGTTCTTCATTTTTTCAAATACGAATAAAAGACCATCCTCTATTTTCACTTCTGCCAAACACTTGAGCAAGAAATTGCACGAGAAAATAATCGGCCTAAGACCAAATTTATGAGCCTGAATGAACGCATTAACTGTATTTCTAGCATCTTATTTTCTGCAAAAACCTTAATAAGTACATCAAATACAACAACCGGTCTGGACCTGTTATTGGACAACGAATCCAACAAATTCGGAGACAATTCAAAGAAATCCATTTTTACCAATTCACAATATCTCACCACATCCCTAAGCAAACAATGGACTTCCATATGCATTCTTGCATACGCAAATATATGTACAATAATCCTATATGCCTCGCTCAAATACGAAAAACCATAATCCATCAAAGCACTTGACATGTTATTTTTCTAGCAACATCCCGGTCCAAAGATTTAATTGCTGTAGCAACATTACGGAATAGCTTCGATATTTCCCCCATAACACCAACAATTTCCTTAGCTAAATTACATTCACCAACTCGTTTAGGCATATAATCAAACACATTATCATCATCGTCATCATCATCCGATACAAAAGCCGAAATAGCACTAGAATACATTCTATGTAAAATTACATACTAATTTCGAAATGGACCTGAGGAGCTCGAAATCAAAGTAACCAAAGAGGTTACTGGCATAGATTCAAAGACGTTATTCCGCCGATATAATTATTAGACCTCGATTCAGCTTTAGGTTTCACCGGAAGCTCTCCAGGTTGAATCCTAGTAGCTGCAAAAGCGTTATTCCACTAGTGGGATTAGTTAAAATTGGGAGCTACTTAGGTCAAATCAACTGCAAAAACACTGCTCCACGCCGAGAATTAATTGTGGTTTTACTCAGTTGAAGGATACCGAATTTAGTACATAATGTCGGTGACAAATTACAGAAGGACAGCCAAAACTGATATTTTGTAGCTTTAAAACTATAAATTGGTATTTGGTTGCATTTATAAAAAATTGCATCTTAAAAAATTTATGATATTTTAGCTACAAATTCAGAGTGCCTATATATCACCCTTTCAATTTTATCACAAAAAAATAAGTTAATCATGATATTCTATAAAGTAATACTATTGTCAACTAATTATAGATATAGCCAAAGTAATATACAACATTGAAAACGTATGGTACATTTCCTAAAAATATGATTTTGTTATGGTATTCATATGAACTATATGGCCCTTTCATTTATGTTAATGCTCACTTTTTTAAGCAGGCTATTTGTTCGCATGCTAAATAAAGGACGGTGCAAATGCCAAATGCATTTTTACTTGATTTCACTTTATTTGGCTCATTTGGTGCATATGTGACGAATGAATGACTACACTTTTGATGCCTATACAACTAGCCAGTGTTTGACACCAAAAAAAAAATACAAGCTCGGCGCATATCCATTGAGAATATACCAATTCATTCATTGTATATACACCAAATATATAAATAAAATATTATCAAATAAAGAGGAGTTTGTCATTAGCGCGCCCTAAATAAAACTCAAGAAATGATTGTCCAAACATAAAACTAAAAAAAAGCACAAGGAACAAACTTGACAAAGCCCACGCCCAAATTGACAGATGGACTTAGACAGAACCGCCAAAATGGAACTGGTCCAGTCCAATTTGAAGTAATAAATTGGTGGTGGAGTCCGGTTGCTAATATTTCAATATCAACTATGTCGATCCAGTCCAAAAGATAGTCCGAAAATCAGACCAATCAGACCCCGACCCCTATTTCTCCTTCTCTCTCCATTTTAGTTAATTTTCATTTTCTTCTTAATTTTTATGTTTTCTTATAATTAGACTCTTTTTTTCCCAAATTAAACCACTTTTTGTACGAATTTGTCTTTTTAACCCACTTTTCAAGTTATTAGTCAAAATAACCCACTTTAAAAATAATGATTTGAAATCACTATTTTAAAGTAATAACTTGATTTAGAATTATCATTTTTGTTGATAAATAGTGAAATCAAATTACCATATATCTTTTCTCAATTTCGCGAAAAAGAAATGCAGTGATTTGATCTCACTATTTTTAAAGTAAAAACTTGATTTAGAATTATCATTTTTGTTGATAAATAGTGAGATCAAATCACTGTATATCTTTTTCTCAATTTTGTGAAAAAGAAATACAGTGATTTGATCTCACTATTTATCAACAAAAATAGTGATTTTGATATCACTATTTCTAAATTAATATTTTTGGAGGTGCGCTATTTTAGTTAATAATTTAAAAAGTTGATTAGTTTGACTATTTAACTCAAAAAGTGGTTTACTTGGGCAAAAAAGCCCAACTGTCCCATTGAAACCATGTTGAGTCCAAGCCACATAAAAGAGTCCAAATTTTGGTTCATTTTTAACCCTCCAAGCCCACCTCGCCCTATATCTGTCTTCTTTCTCATATTAACACTGGATGCTGAAATGCATGGCATTTTATTTTTTATTTTTTGGCATACATGCATTATTTAAATCAAAATTAAAAACCTATAATAGAATAAGTTGTGAGTCAATGATAAGGAACTTTTCTTGCTTATGTGAAAGTCATTTAGGTAATTCAAATAAAATAAAAAGGTATGATTAATTTATAGCTTATAGATTTCCTACCTTGTTAATAAAATAACATTTCAAACTTAAAAGAAAAATATAGTAATTTCCTTTTGACGTTTTGAATCTTTGCCAAAAATATAGTAACTTGTTTATCATATGGTATTAGAGCAAGGTTCAACTGCTTCATCTTCCTTGAGTTTTTGCCGTTGTTCATGAGTACAAACAATCAATTTGAGTGAAGACACTTTAGTGAAAATGCCTGCAATTATTAATAGGTATTTTGAGGAGTCTATAGGATACGAAGCGAAATTTTGTGCCCACTGTGCCACATATGGCGATTCAATGGAGGAATTTCGAAGGCAATCATGTCGGTACTTGACGACTTCCTTGACAAATTTGCAGATGATACTGCAGTGGTCCCTTGGAAATCTTAGAACTCTTATCACCTTTGATATTTGTGAATTCTTTCCAAATTTTGGAAAAGAAAGTGCAGAAAGTGAAACATGTTTTAACCCTCGTGTGCCATCATCAATCACTGCAGTTCACTGCCCAAGTTTGAAATGTTTTGATGATCCATATTTACCACATATGCATACGCATAAATAAATGCGCAGCACTTCCGCGAAGGTCGTCTTTGCCTTTGTTGATCATCACAATTATAGTCCATATCTTACCCTTGAAAGCGAGTACGCCTCATGCTTGACATTGACGACAAATATGTGGGAGATAATTTTGCTTAAGCAAGATTAGTATGAGTAGAAATTGAAAACAAGGGAGATTTTGTATGTTCTTCATAGCTTGAACCGTGAGGACAAGATTGTGTTGAAGGGGGGGGGAGGATTAATAGGTAGAAATGTTAGTGGGAAGTTAGTAACTAAATTAAATACTTGTAAGAGTTATGGGTATTTTTCTTGGTGGCTAGTTATCAAAGTCTTGTATATATTCTCATACTCTTCTTCTTGGTTAATATCAGAGGGACACTTAAATTGGACACATTTTGAGGACATCCTTAGCTGGCTTGCCATGTCAGAAATTTTCATTTTTTTAAGATGCAAACAATTTTGTCTCTCTCCATTTTCCTCAATCCCCATTTCACCAAGCACTTCCTCTCTCCTTGGCCATTTCTTGCCAAGCCTCTCTTGCTTTAATAATATTGCCGGCACCACCGCTACAATGTTGCGGCGGTGAACACAGCGTTTCTCTTTGACGGCGCGTGCTGCTGGAGGAAAACACTGTGTTCGCCGCCGAGACACTGTTACAGTCTACCGCTAGTTATGCATCTTTACGGATATGCGCATTTCAAGCTTAATTATGCTCCCTATGATAAATTGATGTATCAGATCTAAACAAAGGCGTCCTCAATTTGTTTTTTAAATTAGAATGTAATTTGGCAGTGAGGTTAATTGCCACATAAATTAAACATGTCCTCAATTTGTATCTCACTTTTATGGTTGGTTGAGCTAAGAATAAAAATGCACTTATAACACGATTTTCTAATAATAGATCCAACCCATAAAAGTTTAAGTAATAAGTGTCGTATCGTGCCTATTCAATTCAGTGAGAAGTACGATTTTGTTCCTTGAAATCACAGGGATTCGTCCTTCCAAAAATTCTTTTGAAAAAGTAAATATCGCCCCACCCCCAATAGTAAATATATAATTTCCTTTACGTATGACCCGGTATAAGATATTAATATTAATTACAATAAAAAATATAAAGATATTTATTGTTAAAAGTCACATTCAATAGTAAAATATTTAAAAATAAATAAATACATTAATACAATTACATTACAAAATCATAGAAATAGATGTTTTTTGCCGTCGAACGCATCATTATACAACATAAATCTTTCATTGGGAGCAAGAAAGAAAAATCCCCGCCAAATCATTTATTCCCACAAAAATCCATATTTTTGGTGGTATGGAGTAATATATATATACAATGTAAATTCCTAACTTCGTCCCTAGATTATATATATATAATATAATAATATAATATAATATAAATTTCTTCTACTTTGCCTATGTGAGATGAACAACGTCACTACAAGAAATTGATCACTTTATGACTTTTTAAAACAATTATAAAGTTTGTGTGTCATAAAAACAAATTGTCCTTTAGGAAAAGATTAATGGTAAAGGTACATCCTTTTTTTAGTTAGGGCATATTTAATTAGGTTAAACAATAATTTTTACCATATTTAGTAAAAGCATACCACTTATACAAAACAACACAAAATTTGTACCTTTTCCACATCATTTTATCTTTTATCCTTCACCTAGTATCCTTGCTCTCATCTATTGAGTTAAGCTATAAAGAGGGATTCTCTCACTTTAACAAAAAGAATGGATGATCATTTAGAGGGATAAATCGATGGATTTTTTTATGAAAATTTGTAAAAATGATCTATATTATGAATAGATTACCTCCACAAAAATTCATAGAAAAATTCAACCCAAAAGTGTGTGTTTTGAAAAATTGATATATATGTACATTTTCGACCGTTAAAATTTTTGATGATCATCTCACCCACTTATAGGTTGAATTGTTTTTTGAAATTTGGTGGAAGTGATCTACTCATAATATAGATCATCCCTACAAATTTTCATAAAAAAATTCATCGATTTACCCCTCTAAATGATCATCCCTTCTTTTTGTTAAAGTGAGGGAATCCCTCTTTATAGCCTAGCTCCTCATCTATTATATTTAAATCTATGAAAAACATAATTTTTTTCACTGTTGCAATTTTAAGTATAATAATATCAAACCTTTTACTTTATATTTTCATATATTTCATGTTTACTTTATTTTATCTTTAAACACATATTATTGATTTTGATGTTTCTTCAAAATATCAAAAATATTATTAATGGTTGATTTGTAGATAGATTTTTTATGACAATAAATGATATGCTACTTTTATTATTCTGCATGTATCTTTTTATTGCTTGCATGTACAATTATTTGGTCAAAAGAACAACAAGAAATGGAATTTCTTTGCAAACAAACTTGTAAATTAAAGGGAGGAAAATATCGTCACCAAAAGGATTAAGAATATTAAAACTTTTGTGAGAGAGAAAATCGTTCTTAAATTCTATTGTTATATTTTTAAATGAATAGCTTATTAATTATTAATTTGTGGTGTGCCTTTATTAGTAAAAAAATATGGTAAAAAAATAAATTTTGACCTATTTAATTGTGTCCTAGTTAAAAAAAAAATTACTTATACATTTAACCTTAGAAAAAAGGTCATGAATATTGATATTTCATCATTACTCATTACTTTTGTTCTAAGGCACAATATTTTTTTAATTTTTTTATTATGAGTCAACCTTATGACAATTTGTAAAAAGTTATAAAATGGTGAAATTATTGTAGTGTATGCATTCTCTGCCAAAAACATTAACAAATTAGTAGTAACAAATTTTTGATGTCCAATCACGAATTGAAGGCCCTATGATTTAGACTCAAAGACAAACATTGGGTTATTCTTTCATGAAACGACATCGTTTCGCTTGATATAAATTAATTAAAAACCCTAACCCCTATTATCGATGCTCTTAAACTCTCACTCTCTCCAGTTGGCACAAACAACCTAAAACTCACAAATCGTTACACTCTTCTATTCTCGCGTTGTTAGAAACCCTAACCCTGCTTCCTTTACATCCCTCTCTTACAATCAATCTTCTGATCTGCACTCTCACACTCAATCCTATTTCACTGAACATAACAAAATATACCGCTTCGTTTCATAGCAACGTGAAAAATGATAAAAAAAAATAAAAATTAATTTGAGTGAGAAGATGAAAAATAAGTTGAGAAACGTGGTGATATTAACTCTTGCTTTTCGGCCTTTCAATAAATTTGGCGCAACATTTTTTTTTTGTTGAAAAATTTTGCCATTGGACTTTTTATATCAGTTTTGGTGCTGGAAAATTGAATGATGATTGTGCGTAATATGTATATTGTAAGTTCAGTACGTGGATATTATTCTTCAAAGATTTTTTTTAGTGATAATTGTTAATTGGCTTGTAATCGTCAAGTGGGTAATGTCAACATCAAGTGATTATTATTGTGTTTAAAACCAACCCAACCAAAAAACCTACAAAAATGTACTACGCAGAACACACGCTTTTTTGTCCTAATATATAATAATTAAATTATACTAGAATTAAGATGTTTGTGGTATACTAAGTATATATAATTATATTATATTTTAAAGTTATTTATTAGTAAAATATTAAAGTACTTGTACATATATTTTAGTTATTTTGTTGTAAATTATTCAAAGATTAAAAGTGTAGTCATTTTTCTTTACTCGGCCCACAATACTAAATTTGGTATACTAACACGGCGAGAGTTGCCAAATTTAGTATAATAATGACAAGAGTTGCCAAATTTAATATAATATTTTGGTATTGGCTAATCTCTACCATATTAAGTATATCATATTCGGTAACAAGTTGCTAGAATATCGTACTAAATTTAGCAACTAGTCGGCATCATCTATTCTCTATCGAATTATATATCTCATATTTAGCAACAA
The DNA here is from genome assembly GCA_021464415.1 of Lonicera japonica. NCBI lineage: Eukaryota > Viridiplantae > Streptophyta > Magnoliopsida > Dipsacales > Caprifoliaceae > Lonicera > Lonicera japonica. The sequence continues at coordinate 45,093,615 of CM038466.1, read as the reverse complement.
GTTGAGGAAATATCATACTAGATTTGGTACCTCGTTGCCGATTTATTATACCAAATTTGGTACGGTATAGCCAAGTGAAGAAAAAAGACTACACATTCAGTCTTTGAACAACTTACAACAAAATAACTGAAATATATGTAGGAATATTTTAATATCTCATTAACAACCTTAAAACATAATGTAATCCTTGTAAAAGTTTGACTTGGGGTTTTAGTTTTTAATTTGTGTATGAGTTTGAGTGAGGATAAAGAGGAGAGGGAAATCAAAACGTTTGAATTTTGTTTAGTTAAAAGAAATGTGATTTATCTAGTGGTGTTTCAAATAATTTATTATATTTTTGTGATAATTTTAAGCATATTTTAGTTTTAAGTTAAAAAATTGGTGTAAATAGAATTTCCAATCAAACAAAACTTATTTGGAGGAGCCATCAAACATATGCTAGGAATGATGTTTTCTCTCCAAATTAACTTTTATTTTTTGTAAAAAGGGCCCCTTAGTGAAAACAGGTCTCTTAATTATTATTAATTTTTTTTATTTTTTTTATAACTTATGTTCTAGCAAAATATATAAGGTGAGCGACTGCACAGGCCTCTGATTACAATAACATTTTTTAAAACTTTATGTAAGGGCTCAAATTTATTTATTTTTAACAATGGATTCGAGTAAGGACCCAAAAAACTATCCATATGCGGGAAGATGGACCTAATTTCAATTTTGAAACTGAGCTTTATATATCTCGGGTTCAACCATGTTTCTACTATTTTTAGCTTAAATATAACCAAGTTTGTATGATTTATGTATTTATTTATTATTTTTCTACAAAAATACTAATTTCAGCTCCATTAATTTATTAATTTTTTAAAGCATAACTCCATTAATTGACGAACAATAAAATTTCTATTACCATTGTGTTTCATACTGATTATATTTTACAAAAGAAAGTTCACTATGATTTAAAATAGAGAATTAGGATTTAGCCCGTTTCATGGAGTTGTTTTTACTGAGGCCCCAACCGTTTTTGAAATTAGGATTAAACCCACTTTTTTGTTTTCACCCCAATTGTTTTGCATTTGGCCCAGTTTTCTAATAAAAATAATTCTTCATTATTCTAGGTTAGTAATTGTGACATGACCGCATTGCCCTTTGTTGTTTAAGCTTTCTATTTCCGATATTGTTGCTAAGTGTTGCTCCATTCTAGGTTAATAATTGTGATATGACCGTGTTGCCCTTTGTTGTTTAAGCTTGCTGTTTCAGATTTTTGCCGAGTGTTACTAAGTTTAGTTACATATTATCCAAATTTATTTAGGATGTAGTTGGGGTCACAAAATATGTAGTTGTAAGTTAACCACCTAAAAATTAGGATAATGTGTAGCTATTTTGGATGTGAATATCCAGTATTAATCAGATTATCTATTTATCCTTGTCATTCAAGTTTGTCCAATTATTTATTTGGCTGTTAGTTTTATCCTTGTCATACGTAAAACAGTTTTTTTCTCAGTTCCATCACTTGTAATGCTTTTTACATCATATGTGTTCTACAAACGTCTTATTTGGTTAGAGGTACGACTTGTCAAGATTTTTGTCATCTGGTAAATTCACATTATTTTGTTTGTTCACTGGGTTTTTTCTCATATCTTGCCTTTTTATTTTTGTTGATTGATGGTTAGGTAGGTTTGAGTTTACAATATCAATTTATTTTGTTGACGTATATTGTTGAGATGTCCCCCATACACTTACTATTATAATACTCCATTATAATTTCATGTCTTTTACATGTTATAAGATATATTAAACCAACATAAGTCAAGCTGTATTTCACAAGCTTCTATTAAAATATGCCTGACTATTGTTGTACCCACCAGCACATGGGCTGGGCCCACAAGTCAGTGCATGTCGTAATGATATTATCCCCAATTTAAACACATTTGGGGCACAGATATAAGGTTTAGCTTAAAATGCCTGGTTACTATGTGGTGGCACTCTCCTACTTATATACCAATATTGACTTTCACAATTCTTTCATGTAAAATAAATGGTCTGAGCTAACCATTCTTAACAATCTCCACCTTGAATCAAACCAATCCACTTTTGGCTCCCCCTTGAACTAACACCGGTCCACCTGACTCTACCTAGACCTATACCTTGAATCTACTTTTGAACTATCCATGTAAATCACCACTGAACTTTGTCCGGAAGATCGTCCACCTTGGTTAATACACATCTCGAGGTACACCTATTTCACCTTACTCGAGGAACTTGTACAACCACCTTAACAGTAACCTGATGTACGTAGACTATAGTGAATCCACCTCAGCTTCTCCGAGTCTAACTCCACCGTAAACTCCACCGTAAACTCCACCGAGTTTAGCTTTTAGGACGCTTTTAATAACGACTCATCACTTTTGATTCTATTGAATTCTTCCTGATTTCACGGAGTCTAGCTACCGGTACTGTTGTACAAGTGCGTTGATTCATCGTCTAACTCTGATACCAATTTTTGTGCCCACCAGTCCATGCACATAGTAATGACATTGTCTAAAACTTAAACATTTTTGGGCCACAGGTGTAGGGTTTTATCTTAAAAAGTTTCGCTATTATGTGGTAACACTCCCCTACTTATATACTTTTGTTGAGTTCTACAATTTTCTCATGTGAGATCAATGGTTTGAGCTAATCATTCTTAACAATTATGTCACGAATTACACTAATATGTCACATATTATGTAGAATGTCTGCTTTCTTGAAGATTACATACACAAATATATTTTCATATTAAACTAATATATTAATATGTCTGGTATTACACTAATATGTCTGCTTTTTATATGTTTGGTATTACAACATAAATAATGTCTCCCAAAAAAATAATATGTATAATCATATTTGATTATATATTTTGGCTAAAAAAATTGAATTCAAAGAATAGTGCTTTATCCACTCAACAAAAAAATTAATTTTGAATGTTAAATTGTTCCCTTAAATTACGAGGAGATAGATTCTAGGAGATTATTGATTATTAAAAATTAAATGTGACCAGAAGAGTAATCTTGGAAATTGACTAATTAATTTTTAAAATGCAAAAAATAATTAAAAATTTTAAATTAGTAATTATCCAATTATTTGGGCTATTCACTAATTTGTATTTCAAAATGGGTCAGATGCAAACTAACTTAAAATAATTGGACTAAACACAATAGACCCAATTTAAAATTACATACAATCAATTAGGTCTATAATTGTCAAATAATTTTTAAAATCTTGTGATATAAATAACAAAAAAAAATTTGTGGGGTAGAGAAATTAATAGAGTTAATAGATGGAGGGAGTTGTGTGAATTGACTGCAAATCATGAACCCATCCAATCAGACACAACACATCAATATGGGAGGTAAATGACAGTGATTTTGGGCAAGTCCATTTAATCATTTACAGTGAAGGGCCCCATTTTGCTTCTACCACTGGCTAGCTATCAATTATATGGTCAGTAGTAGTGCTGATTGAATCACTCACAATGGTTTAGTGGTAGCGCACTGACCTTATTCTCAGATTCGAGTGAGGGTTTTTTAAGTTGAATTCGTTCAATTGAGAATGCATTGGTAGTAGCTAACTGTTAGTCACTATTGTCTGAACAAAAATTATTTGAAATATGCAAAAGTTAGCTTAAGCACTTCATGACAAAAAAAAATATAATTTTTATTAATATTAAAACTTAAAAGTTATTCTTGTATAAAGCAAGTAAAAAGTAAACAAAGACCTTACATGAACATCTCTATGGTAGTGAACTTATAAAATTTTAAACTTATGGATTGGCTTAGTTGTTCATTAGGTCTTTGTGAGGAATCGATCTATTTAGTGGAAGATTCCCATGTTCAAATCCCTCCAAGTGTAAGTTGTTCAAAAAAAAAAAAAAGACTTGTAAACTTTTGATATGCTTAAGTTTTAGTTATAAGAGCGAACATTACTCGTATAAAGTCTTTACTGGTAAGTAGGGACGGACCCAAGATTTCGATTGAGGGGGCAAAAATTAAAAATGCTGATTTTTTTTCAAAGTAATTAGAAATGACCATTTTATTTTTATTTTTTTGTCTATAGCAAGATTTAAACATGTGGAAAAATCTATTTTCTCCGTCACTTGACCATAAAAATAATCTTTTATCATTCTTAAATTGTCCCACTCATATAAACGATACATATGTTACATGTAACAATTAATTTAGTATCATGTATACATAAAAAAATTCTTAAAATTCCAGCGAAGGCTTACTCTTTTGAGGAGTAGAATGACCCATCTTTTCTATGAGAAGACTAAGCCGTATTCTTTTGAGAAAAGTATAGTAGTCCACCTTATTATTTTTTTTTTCAATTAGGTAATCTTCACTCGTATGATTATTTTTTACTATAAGTGATATAAATCTTTTCCATGCTTAACACTAAATTTATAAATTTACCTATTTAGTATACTCTATTAGTGGTTTAATAACAAAATAAAAAATGATAGCAAAATAATTGATTTATGTGAAAAGTTGAAAAATAAATTGAGACATGTAGTGAGATGTTATCCATCTTATACTGTAGATATCCTCTGTCCTCTTTTATTTTTTGTAAAATAAATTTCTTCGATCACAACCCCCTTAAATAAATTTTTTCCATGAGAAAAATAAAAAAGTTGGAGAGCATCTCATCACATTATTTTTCAAATTCTCGTAAAAATATATTATTTTTTTTATTATTTTTTATCTTGTTATTAAACGAAGCCTACGCATTTTCGATGGACTTATTTTCAATTTATTTACTCATGCAATATAATTTTGCCTCTTTGATTTATATATATTTCCTCAAATAAATGAAAATATTTTTGTGTAGACCAAGAGAAGGGCGCCCAAATCAATGTCCTTAAAAGGAGGAATACGGACCATAGAGTTGTAAATTCACTTTCCAATGAGATCTCAAAAGACCAACACCCTCTCAAGCGTCTCATTCTCCAAAAACCCACGAGCACCCACTTAGCTTAGCCCTAGGCATTCAAATTTAAAATAAATAATTCACAACCACAAATTAAACCTCCAATATAATTGATTTTTTATGGTCCCCCTTTTCCCCATCTAAAGAAGATATATATATATATATATATAAATATTATATTTTTTAAGGAAATGTTTAAAACTCTTTTCTTTATTAAAATAATAATAAAAATACTCACTTCGAATGATACTTGATTCAATCAATGCGACCTCATCCCACTAGAAGGAAGACTCTGAGGCATGCAAGAGAGGAAGAGATATTCGGGTGAATGACTTACCAATTAGAGTTACTCGCTCATTTTAAAAAAGATATATTTTAGCGTGCATTTTTTTTTTTTGCAATTACATGTAAATCGCAAGAATCGAGTTGTGACGCCCCGATCTTTATATATACAATTTATTAACTAATTTCATGATATTTTCACATAATTAAGCTAAAATTCAAAAGATCGAAGGTCAAAGAAAGTTAATAAAATAATGACCTGTCAAAATTTTCTCTTAGCATAGTAATAAGCTTGTCCAACCACGTAATAATAAAAATGTATATTCCAAGAATTCCATAATTTATACCAAGAATTACAATCATAAAACTCTTATTACACGTATAACTTATAACATAAACCAAATAAAAATCCCACTATACATCATCTCGAACTTCGACCAGCATAATTCTGAAATTCTTATATCCTTGCGTAACCCTCGAAGTATAAAACGACTTTTCTTTAAGATCCGACTCGATTCGGCAGAATTTAAATGATCAATTTATAAAAAGAAAGTTTCCTACCTATTATTTCTCTCTCTATCTATCTCTCGGCTACAAAAAATGGAAAGGAGAAAATGAAGAAAGTGAAGGAAGACAATGGAAGTCGGTGATGTAGAAAAAAAATCTAACTTTTGCTTAATTACAACATTTTACCTTGAAGTTTTATAATTTTATTATTTTAACCCTAAATTTTTGTAACTTTATATTTTAGTCCATACTAGACTTATGAAGTTCTACAATTTTTCCATGATTAATCAAGATTCATAAACTCTTCAAAAATTTCACTTAATCAAGGTTAATTCGTGTCTAATTTACACTAATTAAATTACGGAGTATTACACGAGTGTTCAAAGTAAAGGGGCGTAAACAAAGCAACCCAAACTATTATCATCTTGATACTTTCAACTTACTTTATTAACTGAAGTCCCGAACTTTTCATCTTTGTTAAATATATACTCATATAAACAATACAATGATACATATATATATATATATCTATTGTCCCCCCTGTGATAAGTAATATTAATATCCTATATTTAAACAATACATATTATACTTGTAATTTATTTTATGGAGGTGATACATAATTTTTTAACATTTTTTTTTTACATAAATACACATGGTGGTTGGCTACAAGTAGGAGGGAGAAGGAAAAGGGGCTCATGTTGCTCAAAATTAGGTGTAGGGTGGAGAAGCCCACCACATTTTTTACTATGCTAGCATCTCATGTATAATTTTTCTTCAAAATTTTGGAAGGTGAATATTTATAACATTGAAATATTCAGTTATTCAAGCTTTCGCTGCGTTACTCTGATAGGTTCCCTTAACGAAGATGGAATAGAATTGTCCTTCAAACGAATTCGTTATGGATTCCTTATCGCGAAGGAAGGATAAGTCTGCAGATAGTAAGGGTGAGATGCCTTGCTGATACCATTGAAAGATTCTCTCCCATCACTTTAGGGAACAAGGTATAACACATATACACTGGGTATAAGGGTCACTAAATGGGTTCTCGTTCCCAATTGAACTTACTTGACTAACCAAATAAGAATTTGAGTCCAAAATAAGCATGTTCAATACTTTTCTCTAGACAAGAACACCTTCAACCGCCCATTCTCAAAAGAAATCCATATACAAACTCTCTTACTATGGCCATGTGCCTCTCATTCCAAGAAATAACACAGCTACAAGCACTTACAAGGTGTTGACGTCCATAAGGAAGTCCAATTATTCATCCACATCGGATCTCTGCTCGATAGATTGGATATATACATATGCATGACCATACTTGATCACCCTCATTTATTCCATACCGATATTCAAGAAATTTTTCTCACCATGCCACTTTAAAATAGCCATCACGCACAAAAGGTCTCTTCGACAAGACGATTTCTGGAACAATATAAAGTTTTACTCGCATCTGAGTAATCAATATGAACATAATCCACAGATTCCCTCTCTCGTAACTAGACTTACAAGTTCGAACGCAGCTGTACAGACATAGAGGAACAATCATCCACGTACTAGGTTTACCCCTCAAGAAAATCGAAGAAGAAGCAATGGGGTAAACACGAGGAATAGGACTTTAGCAGCCACTCTCCTATGAGTATGCCATGTTCTAACCTCAGTCAGCATTAGTGGACTGGTGGTTTATCAGATAGTCAACCGTTGGCCAGCGGATGACTATAACATAATCCAACAGTCGCCTTTTGCTCACTTAGTGGCAGAACTAATCCTGAACACAAATCTCATATGTAAATAGGAGATCTAGGAGCCAATGACAGAGATAATTTACGAAAGAGGCCAAATAAATTAATCAAGAACTTTGTGAATGGACGTAGCCAAGACAAGCCACATCTCCTTTCACAATTCTCCCATTTTCCAAATATCCTAACGGTAAAAACCTATCGCAAGAGAATGTATATCAACCTTCCGAGGAATACTAAAACTGCTCGCACCTCTAATCTCGGATCTACCCATGAATCCCCCGAGGAAAACGTCAAACCTATAGCTCTGATACAAACTTGTGACGCCCCAAAATCCCGTTGAGAGGATTTCACCTACGGGATCCGGTTAATCACGGTGTCGTACGTGATAACGGATGATAAGCTGTAAATCATAACTTATATAAAAAGGGAATTCTATGTATAGTAGTAATTTTAGAAAATTTTGGCATGTGGAGTTTGTTCATAAGGCAAAGCCAAAACCTGTTAATATGTACATATAATCCATTTCCAATAAATACTCCACATGAAAGAAAAGTCATTTATACAAAGCCTCCAATGAGGTCCCAATCTCAATAAGCTTTATTTCAAAATACAACACTATAATACATAAACAACTAGTACACAAGTCGTTTCCCAACGACTTAGGGGATCAGAGTCCATCAGAGCTATCTAGACTTGTCCTCGTGCCATTCCCACGAATACCTGCAACACTGGTTTGGAAAATGGGAGTGAGCCAAACGGGCTCAGTGGAAACTATAAGAGTTCGTATAGAAAAAAAGCTTAGAAATCATGCATGCCATGCGATGCAATTTAATGAAAGTAAATTTAGTTTATAAGCTGCTTCTCGGTAATAAATCACCTCAGGGTAAAATACATTCCTTTTTGTATATGCAAATATGGGTAAATATACATATATAATACATTTACGAAGCAGCCTATGCAAGGAAAACCTTTCGTGAAATATGCATATATATTGTCCCCAACCCAAAGTACAAGAAAGGCAACGTATATATATACATCATCATACAGTATATGCCACAACACCGCGACTAGATTTATCAAATCAATCATATATCATACTCACGTCTAGGATTTTCTTAAATCTACTGTGCACAGAGATAGCCAGCAACTCAGTTTCTTCTGCCCAAGGCAGGGACCACCTACCAGGTCCACCTAGACGCTACCTCACGCAGCCACACATGCATATGCTACCTCACGCCGCCATAAAGGCGCACGCTACAATAATACTCACGTAGCCACCAAGGCTATACGCTACCGGTAATCACCAACTATCTAGTACGAACGGTGTGGCCATCCGATATGAAATCACAGAAATCATCTCATCAAAGAATATAATATAATCAAGAATGTCCAAATACAAGCACAACATAAAGTATATGAAGTGTGTAGGCTAATACACCTTAAAATCTGTAGTGGTATTGTTGTTCAACTTAAACAAGATCTGCCAAGTCCGTCAATTACTAAAAGAAACCAGAAAATCATCAGTTTGGGAGGTTTCATATGTTTTCATCAATTTGGCCCCAAGCCAAGTCTAATACAATCAAACAATGTATATGAGTTCCCAAATAACCTCCCATAATGATATAAATACTTCATTCATTCAAAACATATTTATGTATTTGACCAGCATACTTACGGACTGGCTAGGTAAGTAAAATCTCATAAACGTAGTTTTATAACTTAAACACAACAACAATACCACCAATATATGTAACTTTGTCCAAAATATAGTTTAAATCCCATATATGACATCATACGTAAGTGTATCAAAGTCTAGCGTATATAATCGTATACGTACTTGAAGGTCATATGTGAAACTTTCTCATAAATCATTTATAATTGGGGCTTTTTGCATAAAATCGTTATTGATGTCATATATGATGCAAATCTATCAAAAATATCCAAAGAAATTGACCCAAGCCCCATGCATATGCAACTTTGAGTAGAAAACCAAGGTTTGGATTGATTTGGTGTAAATATACTATAATCACTTGAAAAGAAGTTTAAATACTATTGTTCCCACCTATTGAGGGTCAATCCCTCGAAGTATTGCGGAAGAATCGAGTCGAAACCGCGTAGACGCAAAAATCCCCAATTTGAAGCTTTAAACCCTAGAAATGGTGAACCAAAGGAGGGAGAGGATGAAGATGATGATGGAGATGATGATGATTGCGTGTTTTTGATGTGGGGTAAGAAGTCTCGAGCAATCCCTCATAATCCCCCAGGAAAGCCCCTCACTCTCTCTCTAAAGCTCTCATGGTTGGGTGATCAAATGAGGAAGAAAGGAGAAGAAGAAGTATATAAAAAATCTCGCCAGCCCGATGTAGCCGACTCCCTACTACTCATGGAGTCGACTCCCTACTTTTCATGATGGAGTCGACTCTCCTCACTTCCATGGAGCCGACTCCCTAGCCTAATTTTCTGCCTCCTTCAGTTTTTGGTCAATAGCTTGACTTCACACCCACTTATGGGCATCAAGGAGTTGGAATTGGGTCTTGGCCAACCATTAAAGTTGTAGAGGGCATTAAAATGAATACGTATCCGAAAACGGGGACTCATTTGGAGTTCGGATGAAGAAGTTATGGTCTTCCAAAGTCGGGTAAAAATAATTAATCGCGTAGATCGAAACTTGTGATTTTCGAGCCGATTTCCGTCCGAGCCACCCGAAACAACTTATGGTCATTATAACACACTTAAATATGTTAATATGACTTGTTGGAGGTTTCCAAATCATACCAACCTTTCCAGAACCCAATTTGGCCATCCGGAGCCCGATTCTGCCTTATACGCGATACGGGTCGTGATTTTGCAAGAGATGTTTAAACGGGATGTTACATTTTATAAGTATATACTTACTAAATAAATCCCCTAACAATTCACCAATATGTGCTGGAACATTTATGAATAGCTTCTTAAGACTCCAAGTTCATACCAAGGTATAATATAATTGAAATCTTGTCTAAATTCTCATTCTTAGTTCATAGCTTGATCTCTTAATCCACAAACAATGCATACGCGCATACACGCTAACAACTAGTGACTAGGACTTACAATACACTAGCATATGATGAGTTTCATATATATATATATATATAAACATGAAATTACTGCAAATAACATGTATAAATTAGGAAAACTCATCACAAATGTCAAACCCAAAACTCCATGTATGTGTATCAACAAGTTTATATGAAAATAACGAAATTTTCTTACAAATAGAGATGTAACATATAATGTTTGAAATTGAGGATTGGTATTAGTGTTCCCACCTTAGTTAAGCCGATTCTTGGAGGTATTAAGCGCTGGATCGGGCCGCAACGTCGAAAATCATGAAATCCCCAATTTGAGTTTCAAAACCATAACAATGGAGGATGGCAATGGGGAAGGAGATGAAGGAGATGATGGTGAGAGTTTTGTGCAAGGTAAGGAGCTAGGAAGAATCAATCATTTTCTCCCTTGACATGAGCTCTCTCTCCTCTCTCTAGCCCTCTCTCGAAATTGGATTGAATGGGTGAAAGTGCAAGGGGAAGATGAGCATATAAAGAGGAAGAAGGGTGTAAAAAAACCACTGGCCTTCTCTGATCGATCAGAGGCCTCTTATTTTGAAACTCAACATTTTGGGTCTGGAGCACTGTTTGTATTTTGGTCATAACTTTTTACTCGGAACTCCAATTGCGTTGATCTTTATGTCCATGGGAAGCTAATTCAAAGATCTACAACTTCCTAAAAGGAAGTTTCCTCAAATTCTGGAAGGATAATTCCCAAAAAATTCACCAAAGACAGTGCTCTACCAATGCACTACCTAACGATCAGATTTTGCCAAGCGGCCTACTTCGCACGATGTTTTGACCAACGAGGAGTATGAATTGACTTTTGGTCAAAACAAAAAATTTGTATAATGGATCAAAAACTAGAGGTAGGAGGAATAAATGAGGACTCATTTGGACATCGTATGAGAAAGTTATGGCCTCTCAAAGTTGGCCAAAAACTAATTTTGGCAAATGTTCGATTTTTCGCCATTAGCCACCAATTTCAACCGCAGCTTTCTGAAATGCATTCTAACCATTCACACATACTTAATATCATTAAAATTACTTGTTAGAAGCGTTGGATCAACTACGAAGACTCCATAACAAAATCGACTTCTTCAACGGAGATTTTTTTGCCTTGAATGGGCTTAAGAAGGAATTTAGTGCGGAAATGAAATACAAGGTGTTACAATGACCTTCAAGTACGTATACGATTATATACGCTAAGTTTTGATACGCTTATGTATGATGTCATAAATGGGATTTAAACTATATTTTGGACAAAGTTACATATATTGGTGGTATTGTTGTTGTGTTTTAAGTTATAAGCTATATTTATGACATTTTCCACTCACCTAGCCAGTCCATAAGTATGCTAGTCAAATACATAAATGTGTTTTGAATAAATTATGTCTTTTAAATCATAATGGGAGGCTATTTGGGAACTCGTATACATTATTGGATTGTATTAGACTTGGCTTGGGACCAAATTGATGAAAACATATGAAACCTCCCAAACTGATGATTTTTTGGTTTCTTTTACTAATTGACGGACTTGGCGGATCTTGTTTAAGCTCAACAACAATACCACTACAAATTTTAAGGCGTATTGGCATACACACTTTATATACATTATGTTGAGTTTGTATTTGGATTTCTCAATTATATTATATACTTTGATGAGATGATTATTGTGATTTCATATCAGTTAGCCACACCGTTCATACTAGGTAGATGCATGGTCATTACCCGTAGCGTATAGCCTTGGTAGCTACGTGAGTTTATATTATTGCCTTGCGGGCATTTTCCATCTAGGTGGACCTGATAGGTGGTCCTTGCCTTGGGGGTAGAAGAAACCAAGTTGCCGGCTATCTCTGTGCACAGTAGATTTAAAATCCTAGATGTGACATATATATGTAATTTGACATGATGATAGATCTGGTCGCGCAGTTGTGGCATCATTTATACAGATTCGGGCTATAGATTATTACTGTTTCATAACTACAGCATTGTATGGATATAAATGTATCTTGGAGATACATGTTTTTACATGATTTACATAAAAGCCCGATTAAACCTATGTTATATCTATTCTATTACGATTTGGGGACTGGGATAACATCTATATGCATTTCACAAAATATTTCCATTGCATCGGCTACTTCAGAAATGTAGTATATATATATATATATTTACATTTACACACACGTAAACAGGAATGTATTTTACACAGAGGAGATTTATTACAGAGAAGCAGCATATAAACTAACTTTACTTTTATTGTATTCCATTACATGGCATGCATAACTTTCCAACTTATTTTTATAATAAAAAGGTCTTATAGTTCCCATTGAGCCCGTTTGGCCCACTCCCATTTTTCAAACAGTTTTGCAAGTGTTTCTCGGAGACGGTACGATATTGGATCCTAGTTAGCTCTGATGGCCAGTTGCCAAAGTCGTTAGGAAACGACTTGTATTATATACCTTAAAGTATTATCTTATTGTGTACTGGATTTCCAAATGTATAATTTCTATGACAATTGGGACCTCGTTGGAGGCTTTGTACAGACATTCTTATATAAATGTGAAGTACTTATTGTAAATGGATTTACTTATATCTTATGACAGGTTTTGGTTATCCTTATGAATAAACTCTACATGCCAGATTTTCTTTTAAAATGACTTAAATGCTTGTATATGTTTTTGGTATAAGATTCTAAATTTTATTACTTCATACCCGTCGTTGCGTATGACTTCATGGCTAGCCGGGTCCCGGAGGTATAATCCTCTAAACAGGATTTCGGGGCGTCACACGTCATCTCTCTCTAGGAGCTCTCAGGAGTTGGTAGTGAAATGAGGAAGAAACAGAGGTGAACGTATATAAAACTCCAGTTCTCCATTTTCGGTTACTGTTCATGCGTGCCATTTTTTGGGAGTTGCAGCACTGAGCATTGAACGACCATAACTTCTCGCTCAGTAGTCCGATTGAGATGATCTTTATGTCTACATAAAGCTTATTAAAATATCTACGAGTTTCTAAGAGGACACTTTTCCAAATTCTCGATGGATTATTCTCAGAAATGCATTGATGTCAGAGCGTTATTACAATGTTACCGAATGAACAACTATTAGCGATTGGCCTATTTCGCGCTCAATTTTGACCAAGTAGGAGCCTGAATTGGCTTTCGGCCAAAACATGAAAGTTGTAGATTGCATAAAAATCTAGACCCCTGCACAAAAGTAAACTCAATCTGGCGAGGAACGGAGAAGTTACGCTTCCTCCAAGTTATCTAAAAATTATGAAGTCGAGTAAATTGAAAACTTGCAATCTATATCCCGATTTTAACTCGAACCACCCAAAATGATTTACAGCTATTCTAACATGCTTAAATATATTAGTGTAACTTGTTGGAAGTCTTTGAGCCATTCAGATCCTTTCGGAGCAAAATATGGCTATCCGAAGTCCACTTCTGCCTTACACGCGACTTGCATTGCGATTCCGAGAAATATAAATACGGGGTGTTACATAGCATGTGTGTTATTTGGATGTCTTTGTTGAATAATTCGCATTGATGAAGAGGAAAATCGAATTTTAAAAGGAACCATTACATTTGAATTATGTTAGAACCCTTGGAGTTAAAAAATAATTTATTTTGATAACTTTTGCTTTGTTCGAGGACTAGCAAAGTGTAAGTTGGGGGAATTTGATATACCAAGAAATTGGTATAATTTATCATGCTGCTAATTTATACTTTAGAGAGTGCATAATGTCACTAATTTTATATTTTTCATACTTCTCAAGTGCTAGAACAGAATTGGAAAAGATTGAGAAAAATAGAGAAATTGAAGCTTGTGAAGATACCTAAAGTTGGTCAATACTTCTGGGAGCATAATATTTTACTCGAAATTCTAAATCATGCGATTCTTAAGCCTAATTGAAGAGAATTTCGAGAGCTACAACTTTGCAATTCAGCACTTTTTCAAATTCAGCCATCTCGGGGTCGGAAATTGCAACGTAAAATTCAACGGTTTAATTAGGCAAAAATTCAACAAATTGTACTCAAATAAATGGGCCCAAGCCCACTCCATTGCAACCAACACACTTAAAGTGAAGTCCATTAATCATCTAAGTCTAGTCCAAGCTTATTTATACATATCTTATGGAGCCAAAGGCCACTTAAGCCCATGCAGCCAAATTAAGCCGTATTCCTATTTGGAAAAGGAGATTGTCTATCATTATAAAAGGAGAGCAACAAGCAATTAATTTGTGGCATGCACAGTGCCGAGGCTTCTTTTTGTTTTCTTTTTTCTTTTACTTTATTGAAGACTTGAAGATTTAAAGTGTGTTTTATTTAATTAGATTAATGTCAAGTAAGTTTTCTTTCAATTTTATTTGTTATTAATTTATTTTTATTTATGTTAGAGTAAATTTGTGCTAGGATTAGGATGAATATATTTGATTGATTCTCCTGCACGTGTTCATGCAAATTAACTCTACCAATTTAATGTTTTAATGTTAAATATAATGCTTCCTATTGGATGCCGATTTTAATTGATAAAAATAAAGTTAGATTCTCATTATTTTTTGTTGGATTCACCTTACGATTTTTTGTTGGATTTTTAATTGATAAAAATATAGGGTGTGTTTTGACGGATATAGTGAGTGTTTTGACTTTATACATAAGTTTGACTGTGAAATAATTACAACAGAGTTTTATAAATTAATTACACTCGAATGATTTTATTTTTCACATGTAATAGAGTCGATAAACCAAATTAGTGCGAGATAAGAGTAGAGTTTATATGCGTGAATACTTAGGAAGATGATATTAAATATATGACTCCGAAAACCTAGTCAATTAATTCACTAATTTTATTATCTTGCTTAATAGTATTTATTTTAGTTCCATTACTTTATTTTACTTGCTTTGTATTATTTTATTTTATTTGATTAATTCCTATAAAACTTTTCTAGCTAGATTAGGAGTTTAGTAAAAAGTTAACAAGATAAAATTTAAACATATTGTGTGATTCTTTGTGGCATCGACCTCACTTATACACTACACCATTAACTGATTCGTGTACTTGCGAGTATTAAAATTTATCACAACAATGATGGTGCAGTAGCCACCATAATCGATAATGGTCCTCCAGTGGACAATTTTCTTAGTCCAAGATCGATCATAGTTCATCATGATCGATCATGTTTCAGATCTGGCGGATTCTAAAGCCTTCTAAAATCATTTTATAAAAAATTTACACCACAAATCACTCCATTTCATGTGGGGGGGGGGGGGGGGGGAATGGGAGAACACCTTGAGATAGATTGAGGGTGAAACCTTAGAGCTAAATCATGTCTCTTTAAGCATCACATGAAAGGTTTCACTTAGGGTTCATCTTCTTCTTCTTTGTAACACCCCCGCCTTAATGTACAGGTTAACACTTGTAATTAAGACCTGGAGCGTTACTAACCTATCTTAGTAGGACTAAGATAGGTATGTAGAGGGAAATAAGTCAACATCAATAGATATAGTAAATATCACAATGCATAGGGTATCAAATATATTATACATTCTAACATGTATCATATACATACAATCCACACCATATGAATAACCAAAGTATATAAACTCCTCGGGCTAGCCGTGGCGTCCCGGAAAAATATATATATATATATGCATCACGGAAAACCAAGATATACACATAGTATCAGTGCCTCTATATCGTCCCTGACCTTGTCGTATCCTTGTCCTCGTGGAACTCGTGAGTACCTGAAAGGTTTTAAAGAAAAAAAAACCCGGGGTGAGCCATTTGCTCAGTAGGGGGAAATACAGGCCGTATGTTCAAAAACAAGTTTATAAACATATCTTTTAGACCATGTTAATATCAATAATATCAACAGAAAATCCAAAATTCATCAAGTGATCATGCATGAACGTGCTAATGCAGGTTACCTCCCGTGTCAACCGATTACCGTATAATAGAAGGCCTAAGTGATGACTAGATTCCATTGCTGCCAAGATATCACAACCTGGGATCAATTGTCCCGATCTTACACAGGTATAGAGAACAATAGCCCTGGGATCATTCAATCCGATCCTATATAAATACAGATAATCGTAAAATCATAGTGCCTTGCCGATTTGCCTAGGTTCCCGGGCTCTACACCGGTAGCTTATAGGCGGCCAAACGTTGCTCCCTCAGGGGTTTAGGGCTTTTCAACCCAAAGGCACCGAGCCCTGCCTATTTTCCCATCCCGACAAGCACTATACATTCAATTCATTTTTAGGTTTCCAAGAGCCACTAGCTCTTCAATACATAGATAAATGATACAAGCCTCTGAGAAACAGATACTTGAACAAGAGTCATAAACCATAATAGAGCATCCCTGCCTTTGAAAGTTTCCAAGCTTCCGGTTGACACTAGAGTAATTTATAATATGCATAATATGATGCTAATTATTCACATGAAGCAAATTATTCCATATATACTTTACCAAGTTCAATCACATATCCCTGGCATAAAAAGTTCACAAATAAATCACTTTTATCAGCCATGTCATAGATATATCGCTAAGGGTATCTTATTTAGTCCAAACAACTCTTTATATCAAGTATACATGGCATATTGTGCCTCCAATCATATATTCAATACCATACATATCATGCAACATCATAAATATATATAGACATTCAACTTTCTAACTTTATATAAGTCAAACGCATGAATTGTCAAGTAATAAACTCATTTTATCGGGTTTTGAAAGTAAGAAAACCCCTACCTCAATTTATGAGTGAGAAAGAAGAAATATATTTGATGCTTCAAGCCTTCCCCAAAGAATCCCCAAGGTAGAAGATGATGAATAGTAAGCTAGGAGGTGTTTCGAATGATTTTTTGATGTTTAATCCTTCGATCGAGAGTGCAAATAGGTAAGGATCGCTCAAGAACAACTATCTTTCTCTCCTTAGAACTCTCTAGAGTTTAGTGGAAGAGGTTGGGTCAAAAATGTTTGAAAAAGAGCTTAAAACGAGCTTTAATCCATTTTAAGTCGGTTGCTACAGTAACACGCGCAGATTTTTTGGTTCTAGAGCACTGTTTTTGTTTTGGCCATAACTTTTGACTCGGAACTCCGATTGAGTTGTTCTTTATATGCACGGAAAGGTAATTCAAAGATATACAACTTTATGAGAGGAAGTTTTCCCAAATTATTGACTAATTTTTCTCAAAAATTCACCGAAGGCAGCGCTCTGCCGAAACGCTATTAAACCACCAGAATTTAGCGATAGGCCTACTTCGCACCCTGTTTTGAGCCACGAGGAGTGCGAATTAGCTTTCGACCAAAACACAAAAGTTGTAGAATGATGCAAATACTAGACACCCATGTGAGCAAAATGTTAATCGGATAAATAATGGAGGAATTACGAAAGCCTAAAGTTAGCTCGAATTAACGAATCACAAAGAACCCAAAACTTCCTATTTACCAACCGAAATTGATTCGGACCACCCGAATCATCAAACGATCATTCTCATATGTATAAAAGAGTTAATATAACATAATTAACATTAATTAAAATACAGGATGTTACATTGTTTCTCCTCATTCAAACACCGTGGGAGCTTATGAATGGAGCTTGGAATCTTACTCCAACCATTACCACCATTCATCAAGACTTCAATACTACATCAACTAGCTCTATTGAGGTGGGAACTCTAGTACTCAACTCTTTTTAGAAGTTATTATGTGTTTCATATAGATTTGTGCAATATAATTAGGGGTTATTCATGTAAACCTAGGGGTTGTGATGTGTTCTTAGGTTTGGATGTTGATTTACTTAATTTGATGCTTGATCAGTGTTATTTATTTTGTTAGTAAGCTATTAGAAGAATCATCTCACTTTATGCAAGTTAAATTCAGATTTTTGAACAAAACCCCCAATTATATGACTATAAACTATAGTTTCTAAGATAACTTATATAAGGAAAATATTGGCAGAATCACCTCTCATAAATGGTTGGTACTCATAGTTAAAGGAGTACTTTGGCAATCACACAAGATATTTTACGTCTTTGTATTGTTTCTTAAAGTTCACCTATAAACCTATATGAATGGAAATAGTGGCAGATAAATCCTTGTTGTACATACATGTTATGATTAATTGGTGGGTTTAAAGTACATTTTTGTTATAATTCTCCATGAAAGTGATATTTGTGATGTACTTAAGATATTATTGGCTATTAATGAAATATGTTAGAAATTTGCCGGTCTGTAACTATATTTGTGGATTGTCTATGAGGATGAATCAATTGGTGAAATTCATACCAAGGTTAACTTTTATTAATATATATATAGACACATAAAGAAACCATCTTATTGAGTTGCTATAAAACCACCAAATTGGTTAACAAATTCTTGATTTGATTTTAAAATGACAGACTTGGTGGAGTTGGCTTAAGTACAACATTAATGTCACTACGCAATGATGTAAAATACATTTTATGTGTGTATTGGTATATATATATATATAGTCTATATAAGCATATAAGCATGGATTTCCATTACCTTCATACATGTTGGCTAGTTGATGGGTTTCGATACAAATTATGTTGTTACCTCGGTTGGCACAATTGTTCATCTATTGAGCTGATACACGAGTTGCCTATATACGTTATGGCGCTATTCTATTTTAGGTCACGAGTATGGTCACCTAGTATGGGGCCGGATAATAGGATAGAGTATCTTTGGTGTGGCTTAAGTACAACATTAATGTCACTAAGTAATGACGTAAAATACATTTTACGTATGTATTGGTATATATATAGACTATATAAGTATATAAGCATGGATTTTCATTACCTTTATACATGTTGGCTAATTGATGGGTTTCGATACGAATTATGTTGTTATCTTGATTGGCACAATTGTTCATCTGTTTAGCTGATACACGAGTTGCCTATATACGTTATGGAGCTAGTTTATGTTAGGTCACATGTATGGTCACCTAGTATGGGGCCGGATAATTTAGGATAGAGTCTCCTAGTTAAAAGACCCAAAACCGTGCATAGAAATTAATGTGAGGCCCTGCTACCGAGTGGGTGAAAGGCCGCGAAATATAGCCCTAGTTCTACTGTTGGATAATCGTGAATTATTGAGTCAATTTTCTCAGATGAGATACTCTTAGATGATACAATTGTTAATGCCATGTTTTCCTATCCAACCAACAATTTGTACAGATGTACGGGTTGGGGATTCACATTTGATGTGCCATGCATCTACTAGCTTTCTTGCATTAAAAAATATAAAAATCTATTTTCATATAAATGGCACTTGTGTGTGGTATACTAATTGTATTTTCTTATAAAGAAAACTTTATAGTTCCCACTAAGCCCGTGTTTAGCTCACTCTCATTTTTTCAAACTAGTATTGCAGGTTCGTCTTCAGTGTCGGCACAAATATGAAGTCTAGAGGCCTCTTATTACCTTAGACACTTATAGTCGTTCATAAACGACTTGTACTTTATAAGTTTTGTATATTGATACCATTTGAATAATTAAATTTCTATTTGAATAAATATATAATTATTGAAAAATGATGTAAAGCCTTTTAACTAAGGTTGGGAGCTCGTTAGAGGAATTGTCTTATATGGAGATTTTGATTTATGTACGATTGTGAACTTTAAAAATGTGGAGTTAAATTATAGTTGAACTTTATCTTATCAATTATAGGATTAGATTTATTAACTTTATGAACTCCACATGCTAATTTTTTTTCTAAATAAAGTTTTAAAACGGAATATGTTGTCATTAATGTTTTAAAATTACACATTTTAACCCGGTCATCGCTTACAGCACTGTGATTAACTGGGTCCTGGAGGTTCAAACTTCATAAAAGGATTAGGGGCGTCACAGGATGTTTCTATATGATGCACTCCTTCTTGTGGCAACTGGATATGTATGGACTTTAAAGGATCCTTTAGAGTCAGGCATTGTGGAGATCGATGTATCATTAGATGGCAATTTTACCCTATCAAAAGATCACTAGTGGTTAATAATGGAGCCTTCGGTGTACCAGGTTCACCGACATACATGCGTATGCTTCGATTTGCATTTTCCATTTAAAAAATTCTGATACATCTATTGTTTATGCTAGAAAATATGTGACAAGCATGCAATATGGTGGGTCTGGGTGTGTGTTTCATGCACAATTTGATTATTAAAATGCGTATGTAAAACTTTTTAATTTTAATAGCACCCGAGTTTAAAACACCCCTGTTGTTTTTTTATAAGAAAATAATATGTGTCCCTACATAAGATTCGAACGATGTAGGTGCTTTTTTCTAATCATCACTAACGATAGGTAACACCTCTACCCTCAGTAAGAAACTTCATCCATGTGACGCCTTCCAGTTGATTATGCTTGATTAGTCCACCTCCTGACAACCATAATACATTAAAGATCAGCTTTCAAGTGGAATCAGTTGATGAGGATAATCAGTCTTTGTTTCATTCCAATGTGAGCTAGTTAATGTGGTTCAATCATAGAGCTCTTTCGTAGTCTCAGTCTCAGTCAATGTGCACTAATAATAGTTTCATTCAATGCACTTTAATGACAACTTCATTGAATGCACCTTCAGTCACATCTTTAGTCAATGCGCCCTCAATCATAACTTTAGGAGAGTTCAATTACCACCGCCCATACCAACTAACTACACAAGGATGCAAGAGGAGTCTCTGTCTGTATTAGGATCTTCCACCACAGACTTAGAGTGGTCCTTACCCCATTTTTCAATCTCATTCGGATTTTCAATCTTATTTTAATTCTCGTCGTTCAAACTTCTTCATCAGGATCTTCCGTCTTAGGAGTAGCTCATTTCCCTTTACTCGTTAAGTGTCAGGTTTCTTTTTCAAAAACACTTTGGATTTGTTACATTTATGTAAGACGAATGTTTTAAAACTCATATATGTATTATCATATAAAAATGTTGGAATTTTATCGATGAATGTGTGTTTTATTTATGAAAGCGTTGGTTATTATATAGCGTGCTTTATGCACAAGTCACCCCTAGACCCATGCAAATGTAAATGTAAAGATCGTTCTTTCTGAGAATGTGGTAATTATAACAAGTAACACATATTTTCTTTTGTTTTAGAAGCGAGAAATCATAAAACAAATTTGGTAGAAGTCTTGTCAAGATTTGTCCTTTCCCCACACCTTACCATACAATCTTCTCTCACAAATCCTTCATTATTCCTCAAACCTTTGTAGAAAAGCTGACTTGACCATCTAAATGAACTAATCTTCTACTTTTTCACTATTATTGTGAGTCAATGGAATTCTTTTATTAGAATAGAGTGGGCCTGATGTCACTTCTCAGGTTGCTTATGTGACGCCCCGAATTCTGTTATGAGGTCTCTAGACTCTGCACACGAGCCATCCTGCAAAAAATACCTACAAAACTGTTTTGAAAAATGGGAGTGAGCCAAACATGGGCTCAGTGGAAACTATAAGAGTTTGCATAATAAGATACACATTGGAAAACACATGCGCCGTGTAGTAACGAAAGTAATTCAAACCATGCTTATACCGCTTCTACGTATATATGTATATATAGATATAGATATTACTCTTGTCAAAATATCTTAAAAACTATGTCATATGCAATGCACACCAACTGCCATCCCATCCCCAAAAATATAATAAAATATGTATCACAAAGATACAGGTAAAAGTAATATCAATGGTAAGTTTAGTTGTAAGACAAATATAGGCACTAATCTTCTTATAACAATCTCATAATCGCCTCTCTTGTATCAAACATCTAGGATTTACTCTACTATGCATAGCGATCGCGATCTGAGCTCCCAAGGCTAGGGTATGTAGACCCCAAGGCTGGGTCCCCCCCCCCCCGTGGACCACCTAGATGTACAGGGTATGGCCCCTCGCGTGGTCCCCCTAGCTGGACCATAGAGTATGCCACTCCTAAAGCGGGATCCCTCTACATGGATTATAGAGTATGCTGCTAACGTCGCAGGGTCCCTCTACGCGGACCTGGGTATGTAGCCATCAAGGCTAAATCAACCCTATGGACCATTAAATCTTTACGAAATCGAGAAATCAATAAAAAGTATTTACAAAGGAATATACTCGTTCATAGTACACATACATGTACACACATATGTATGTACAAATTATATATCCAACCAATAAGTGTATGTGATAAATATATTCAATGATTGCAATAACAATTCCTATCAAAGATGTATCTAATATATATATGCCACTTAAGGAGCTAATACCCATAATTTGTTGAGTATGTAACTAAGTTAGAAAAGCATTGGAAAGTTGTTGCCAAAAGAGGGGGTCTAAATCAAAGTCGGGATATTAGTAATCCAATGGCATGTGTATATTACTTACATCATATAAACAACATATATATAATGTCCCTCTCATATACAAGATATATATATATCCAAAGCTCTACATAGTTGTATACTATTACTAGCTAAGCACACAAATGTGCAAATAGGGTTTCTTGTATACTTATCAAAGTAGTCCCTTAACAACTCAGTGATGTATGTAGGAACTAGTAAGTATACTATATGTATAGTACTAACTTCATATAAAGTATGATGTAGTTTAATTCTTGTATAATTTCTCCCCATGAGATCATAGCGTGATATAAAATAATCACAAACTAAGTACATGCACTAACGGATAGTAACGAGGGCTCATAATATACTAGTAAGTGATGAGATTCACATATTCAAACAAATACACATGATTTTCCTAGTACTAAGCTCAAATCTTATAAAACTCCTTTTTTCAAAACCATAACATTATATATATATAACCTCAACTAAGTATATGCGCATACGCACTAGTGGGTTCAATTAAGGCTTGCGATATTCTAGCTTATAACAAGGTTTATCCAAATAACATGAAACTACAACAAAAACATTTATAGATCAAGAGAACTAGCAATAAATCTCAATCTACAACCCCATATATGTGTATATCATCATGCTTATAAGGATATCCCCAATTTTTACTAAAAAAGAAAGGTGCAACACATAATATTTGAAATTTGAGTTTGGGTAATAATGTTCCCACCTTAATTAAGCAAATCCTTCGATGGTTGAGCGATGAATCGAGCCATGTCTTCCGAAATTGCAAAATCCCTAAATTTGGAGCTTATAACCCTAACAATGGAGGAACCAAGAAGGAGGAGATGATGAAGATGGTGGTGATGAGGATGATTTGTGGTGGTTTTAGATCATGATGATGGGTGGTTCAAGATCTCTCAAATTCTCACTAAAATGGAGCTTTCACATCTCTTTAAGCCCCTCCCATGGAGGTGGTTCAAATGGGGACGGAAATAAGGATGAAAGGTGAACAAAAAGCAACGAAAAATGGAAAAAACACACTGGGCCTGCTTTGATCGATCAGAGCTGCTTCTAATTGATCAGAGGCCACATTTTCTGAAGCTCAGCATTTTTCGACAAAAAATCTCAGTTTTCTCACCCCTTTTTGCCCCCCAAAATAACTTCAACTCAACTCAGCCTTAAAACAAAACTTGTATATGGGAAAGAGATGAAACTCTAGCCAAAAATAGGGACTAATTTGGACTTTGTATGAGAAATTTATGGCCTCTCAAAGTTGGCAAAAAATTCATTTCGGCAAAAGTTCAAATTTTCACCGTTAGCCCCCAATTTCAACCGCAGCTTCCCGAAATGGGTTCTAACCATCCATGAATACTTAATATCATTAGAAACACATTTTTAGAAGTGTTGGACCAACTACGAAGACTCCGAAACAAAAATCAACTCCTCCATCGGAGTTTTGGCCTTAAACGGGCTTAAGAGGGAATTGGCTCAGAAATGAAATACAAGGCGTTACAGCCTATGTTCCCCATATGTTCTTAACATCTAAAAAATCTAAATGTGGGGCTTAGGTCATTGTAGTTCATGTTTGTAAAGAACATATTTTAGTTGGCTTTATTCCTTCAACAAAAACACGGTTGCTTGTAAGTTGTTTGAGTCGTTCGAAATTACATCTGAATAATTACAAGCAAGCCAAGCTACCGAATCAATGCAATGAAGAATTACATCGAGAAAGATACGGTGACCATTGGCATTTGAATTTAATTTTCTATGTGGTATTTTTATTTTTAAAAAAATCTTTTGGGTCGAATTAATTTTTTATTATTTTTATTAGTGTTTTTCTCGCGTCCGTAATGTTTCGGCGAATCAAATTTTTGAGAAAACTCTTAGATTATATTTCTAATATGTTCCTAGAGTTGCTCCGAAAATTTGAGTCAAATTAGAATTCAAACGAATTTATTACGCGAAAAAAAACAAAAATAAAAACTAAAGAAAAAAGATTTAAAAGAAAATATTTTTATTAAATAAATAAATATAGAATTTAGAAAGGAAAGGAAAAAAGTCAAACGGCCAAAAATCCAACAAACCCACGTGATGCCTTTTTAAATGTGCAGTTGTATTATTTTTACCAAATCATCCAAAGCCATGTGTCATCGATTTATGGTGAGTTTAAATTAGCAAAGTGGGTGGACCGGTCCACACATTTATAATGTGCACCGGTCTGGCACATTTTTGGGCTCGGAATTGAAATCCGCAATTTTATACCCGTCCACACATTTATAATGTGTACCGGTTTGGCTTTTAAAACTGGGCAGTGATTTTTTATTGCAAAAATTCCGTTTTTTATTATTTTTAACCCTTTCTTAAAACAAGTTGGTTTTCATATTTTTATATAAATAAACCCATAGGGCAAGGGACTTTAACACACTTTTGAGCACACTTTTTCACATGTTTTGAGAGAGATTTTTAAATCTTAGAGAGAGATGAAAAACCTCAAAACATAAATCCCAAAGTGCGTGTGATTCACAAACGGAGTTGAAGAATGGTGTGATATCGTGGCAAGTGATTCATTGTGAACCTATTTGTGCGATTCGGATAGAAGGACTGTACACGCAGAAGGTAGAGCCTTTTGCAGGCGGCTTGTGCGATTCAAGTTTTGTAGGTCTGTATAGTTTGAGATTAATCGAGTCTGTAAACCTTTGTGCATGTAGTGGATTGTTGAGGATTAGTCCTGCACTAAAGGGATACCTCGTTATATCTTGTCTTGATTATTTGTGATTAATTGTTCGCTATTCTTATGCATGCTAGGCAAGATTTAACAAGCTTTTTGAATTAAAATCCATAGACTTTTAGGGTTTATCTTTTGATTTGATTAAAATTGATTTTTGAGAATCCAACGGTCGAATAACGAACCTAGGGTTAATTTGTTTTAATTCCCTTCCGTGTGCACACCCCGGCTCCTCTACTTTTTACAATGTTTATAATTAACAAATCAAAAATCTTTAAATCCTAAATTTAATCATGGGCTACGAAACTCCATACATTAATTATAATTCTTCAATTCCATGTTACAAATCTTCAATCACTGATGGTCTGAAAGATACAGGTTTGGTATATTTCCTACTTCGATAAGGTCTTGAATAGTATACCGAAGTCCCCTAATTATCTGTCTTGTGCCCCACATTCTGGTGGTATTCGAATCTTTCATTGAGGTTCCAATTGGTGGGGACTAGATTAGGTACTTACAACAAGTTTAGCGGATAAATCATCCCTACATCCTCCAGTTGCTTATGTACCATGCTTAACAACGCTGACAATTATGAGAAGTTCCTTTCCCTGAGTTTGATTCGATTAGCTCCCATGTTGTTACTATAACGCTAGTATCCCGAAGAAGAAATGTTAGTAACTGTGACAAAAGGATTGAAAGAATAGTCAATGTTTCTTTGTATGGTTGTATTCTGAAATCTGGTTCGCAACCAGGGATTGAAGCCTTCTTGTATTGTACACTTAACTTCTTTACCTCAGCTTATTTAGCCAATTCTTCTTTTAACTCATGTCCATGCAACAAGGCTTTGAAGCGGTCAAAGAATTTGTGACCCATCTAATTCCAAATTTCCATTTTTAAATTTTTAATGATCATTCACAACTACTCATCTTCATCAATCCATTCTATTATTTGTGTGGCTAATGCCCTCCACTTTGTGACGAACTCGCTAAAACTTTCATCCTCTTTCTGCTTTGTCATTTATAGATGTTTGCAAGTAATTTTTAATTCCTTGTTTGTCTTGTAATGGGAAATAAATTGGTTCACAATACTGGTCCATGATCGCACTCGATGTTTCTCCAACCCCAAGAACTAGCTTTAGGCTGGACCGACTATAGTCAAATGAAAAGAGTTAGCTAACTCAGCCTCACCCATATCGTAGATCTTCATTGCCCATACGTGGGACTTTAAGTGCAAATCCGGCAGCGTTGTCCCTATAAACTTCTCAATTGCGGGCATTTTGAACCTACTAGATAATGAGCTTTTGGGTACATATTATTGTTTTAGAGCTGAGTCAAGTAATTTGATCCTTCTGTCACCTTCTAGGTCAGGGCCTTCAATTGTTCCTTGAGCTTGTCTAAAGCTTTATTCCCTTTTGGAATAACCTCTTCTAGAGGAATGACCACACCCTGCACAATAACTAGACTGGTATTATTGTATGGTCCAAATTTAGGCTTTTTCAAAACTCTTTGAAAATTTTAAAAACTTATGAAGTTGATTCAAAAACTTCTTTTTCAACTTTTATGAAATATTCACCTTAGGAATGATTCAAATTCAAGTGACAATGCTCACCGCATCTATCTTTACGTAATCCTTCAATACAACACTTCCGTAGCTTGGCTTGCTTGTAGTTCTTCAGATGTAATCTCAGATGACTCAAATAACTTACAAACAAACGTGTTTTTGTCGAAGGAATAAAGCCAATAAAAATATAGGCTTTACAGGGATACTTAGGCATGGTAAATTTGCGAGGTGGGTCTGTATTAACTATTTGCGCAATAAATAGTGATTTCCTCTCTTTCCCTAGAGCTTTCCTGGCTAGATCTCTGGCAGTTTTAGCCTTTCCCTTCCTATGGTCTAAACAACTCAAGTATGAAATGTATGAGTTCTTCATCCGACTTATTTTCCAGAAATTTTGGCTAGGGTTCCGGTTGGTCGGCTACATTCTGGTGAGGCTGTCGAATTGATTTCCTTTAGCCCTGTAGATCGATTCTTATGAGCGTGCTGACTCTTAGAGAGCCAGATCTTTTGTGCTATGACGCCCTGATTGTTGCCATAGATAGGCTCTTTTCTGAGGTCATGTATATTGTCTCCATGCCCCTTATTTTCTTTATGAGCAGGTAAAGGTAGGTCATAATTGACTTTGGGATGGCCACCTGAGGTATGGATGGTGTAGGATCCATGGTCGCCTTGGTTGGAAGAGCTAGCCGGCAATTATTTAGCAAGATTCACTAGGCTATCATGTAACCGTTGGTTATCTTCTAAGGGGTATTTTAATCAACTCTCTATTTCCACCATGTGTGGTTCAATGGGAGTTTGCGGGCCTAGCCGTTGTTCCTCCTCAAGATGGCTCGTCTCTGCGAAGCCTGGCGGTGGCCTAGTAATAAAGGCGGCTATCAAAATCCTTTCCTTTCTGTGAAATGTTCGTGATAGTAATATCTTTGAATTTTTAGGGATGGTTATCTTGATATTTTTCTCCTGAAGGAAATACAAAGGTTTGGTTTTTGTTTTTGGACATTGGATAAGATTTTGGCTCTAGGTCAACCTTGGGTCAAGAATGTGATGCCCCGAATTCCGACCTGAGATTTTCACCTCCGGACCCAGTTACTCACGGATGTAGTGCGCAACAACGGGTTTTAAATATAAAATGAAGACTTTCAAAAACTTTTTCTTGAATAAAACTTGATTCGAATCAAATTCCATTTTACAAAATTTTGGCATGTGGAGTTTGTTCAAGTAACAAACTGGCTTGTACAAATCAAAGCCATTTTATACAAGAAACATCTCAAGCAATCCACATTTGAAAACACTCCACATATTGAAAACCATTTGACAAAAGATTCACATCAAAACCAATAAGAAGTACTTTAAACAAAGTCCATATACAATATATTCAAAGACCAAAATATTATATATATAACTTAGTCCTTGGCTCAAGGACTACAAAAGCTAACGGACATCAAAGGCTTTCTAGACACAGACATCACGCGCCGATCCCGAAAGCTTATCCTACGAAACTGTTTGAAAAAGGAATGAGCTAAATCCGGGCTCAGTGGGAACTATACAGGTTTTGTATTGAAAATACATATTGCAAACACAGGCGTGTGCATCTTTTATATAGCAGAAAATACATTACTTTAATGCAATACTTATAAACCATGCCATGCAATGCAATCCATACATGAGTGCATGCGAACCCCACTAGGATTCCTATCCTAGCAACCAAAGGCTAACTACCCGATCCACCGATCCAGTCCCTAGACTTTTCGAGGAATGAATTCTTATGCATTCATATGTCATTTGAGGATCTTCGATGAAGAATCACCTCTTCCCGCTTTCTAGCTTCCTAAAGTTCGCTATGCTATAGTTAAAAGGTTCTAAAGTATTCTACAACACAATCCCACGCTATCTCATACTTATACTGATGGTCGATAACTAATAGCCAAGCATTCATTAATTCCTCTTTGAATTTAGTTCATTATGAATGTCTATGCTTGGCTGATTAATGGGCTCTATTACTAAGTTACCTATCTAAGTAATTGCGTCACGGTGTACCCTCATTTAGTTATCATTTGCTTTAACTATCATTTTGATTATTAGCATCTTAGGTTCATTATGATCCATCTATCAAGTTTAATAAACCACACGTGTTCTTATGTTTGTCTACTATGTCTCTAAATCCAATAGTTAATAATACTTTCTGCTTCATATGTTAGTATATTATGTGTAACCAAACATCTTCCTATGTACATTATGATCCGCTCAAATAAGTGTCCGCAACATCATACTCACATCCGAGGTATTATATATATATATAAACAACATAAATATGATATAATAATATTTTATTGATGAAGTCTCACCAAAGGTTTACGTCCACCCTTTGGTGAAGACTTGAATATTTTACTGATGATCATGATTACAAAGAAAATAAATACAATTTTAGAGATGAGTAGTACTTGGCTAATTTCTTGATGAACTGAAATGCTAGGGGCTAGTCCCTTTTATAGATGCAAGGGACTAGCTATTACAATGTGATAGATACCACTCTTCATGTTTGGAGGGAGTGGAGATAATGGCAGATGGTTGCTGAGTTGTGGTAGAGTGGACGTTCGTTATTAGGCGTGTTGGCCACGCTTCATTCTGCTGTTGTCACGTATTAGCCTTTAAAGGGCTCCAAAAACCTTTATATCGAGCTCGGCCGCAAGCCAAGAGCTCGGTTATAGTACTTGCCATATCTTGAATCAAATATTTTCATTCCCTTCAACGCATATATATATATTCATATATACACAGACACATACATATATATGTGTGTGTGTACCATCACCATCACCATCTCCGTCATTAATGCAACATCTCTAGCAAGGTATCTTCATTAAACACACCATCACCATCTTCTTCTTAAGTAAGGTCCTTCTTCATTGGCACAGAAAAAGCGAGTGCATCTTCACCCACAAATTGGACATACTCGGCATATGTAATCCGAGCAACTACAAAGGTACCTAGCCCTTACCTAGAAAATGAATACACAATTTATGTCAAGCGACTAGTTGGCACCACCAAAATTCAACACACTTGGCCGCAATGAACCGAGCAAATTTATAGTTATACGCTTGATGTTTGACGAGTAGACACTCAACATCTGCAAGCTTATTCAGGGACGTGGATTGATTAAATCACATGGTGCTTGGTTGTAATGGACTGAGGACAATTTGGTCTCACCATAAACGTGTTATGTTTGTGGTTTTTATTTGTTTGTTTTGATTTGAATCATTCAAGCTTCAAAATAAGGGTTTAAGTTGAGAGGCCGAGTGCAAGCTTTATGTGTATGGGTTTTGCTTGGGGTGTTGGATGTGTTGAGATGGCTTGATGATGATAGGGGTTTAAAAGGGTTGGGTTAATGATTTGTAGTAACTATTTAATATTAATTAGTGATAATTAATATGGAGTGTTTCTAATAAAAATATTGAGTGGTCACTAGTATAATGTGTATTTTTTTACATAAAGTATTACCAATAAAAAACGGGTGTCATTATCACCACAGTTTTTTAACTATACATAGGATCTTGAGATCGTTAGACTAGAAATTCGTTCAATTTTCATTTATAAAATAAATGAATTAAAGTTGAACACATTTTAAAATTGGACATGTTAACAAGCTCGGCTCGATAAATTTCGAGACACTATAAAACTATGTTAAAAATCAAATTGCTCGATCTTGGCTCTAGAGATAAACAAGCCAATATCAAATAAATTTATAAACTCAAAATGTTTAACGAATCAAACTTATACAATACTGTAATGACCTGACCTGGTTGAATCCAAAATGCGATAAAAATAAAATCCAATTTCATTTATTATCAAAGTAATTTGTAAAAATGTAACGTCTCGTAATTATCTTTGCGATCATTTGCTCCTTAAGCCCGTTTAAGGCAAAAATATCTTCGTTTGGGGAGCTAATTTTGTTCTGAAGCTTGTGTAATCTATCCAACACTTCCAGCAAGTCATTTTAATATTATTATGTATGTTTGCATGGTTAGAAAGCAATTCGGGAAGCCGCGGTTGAATTTGGCGGCTAACGGCGAAAAATCAAACTTTTGCCGAAATGAGTTTTTTGAAGGCCGAGTAAAATTGAAGTCATTTCGAGGGTCGAAATGGATCACGGAAACTAAGATTTTTGTCTAAAAAGCCGAGTTTTAGAATTTGTGTCCTTTGATCGATCAGAGGGTGCCCAGCAGGTTTTTATACCCATTTCTCCTTTGTTTCGCTCATTTTTCTTCTTTTGTCTTCTCAATTTGCTCCTTCCTCTTTATTAGCTTGAGAGAGATAAGTGAAAGCTTAAGAGAGATGAGAGAGAGAGCTAGAGAGGAATCTTCTAATGCCCTCCATCCTTTACAAAACCCCCACCCCCACCACCATCTTCATTTTCTCCTTCATCTTAATCTCTACCATTTCTAGGTTTTAAGCTCGAAAATTGGGGGTTTGGGGATTCAGTGGGTTGTGGCTCGATCCATCGCTTGAAAGCTTCGACTATCGGCCTAACTAAGGTGGGAACACTAGTACCTAAACTCAATTTTAACTATTATGTATTGCTTCTTCATTTTCAAAGTAAATTGTTGGATTTTCCCTTAAGATAGTTGATGTATGCATATATGGGGTATTGGATTGTAATTTGTTGTTATTTTACTTGGACTATACATGTATTTGTTGCTATTTCACCTTATTGTGAAGTAATCTCATTATATGCTAAATGATTATAAGTTTTAGTCGATACCCATTAGCGCGTATACTTATCTTGGGACTATATACTTATTGTTATGAGTTACAAAAGAGGATACTTGTAAAATTTGCACCTAGCACTAATTACGTAAATTACATGTGTATTTGTTTGGATGTATGTTTTGAGTTGTAAAGGGAATTATTTATTAATTATACAACTACAAAGAGCGTTAGTTATATATATATATATATGCTTAGTAAATGAGATGGAATTGTATGTTAGGTTTGCTTGATGTAGATGATATACATATGCCATTGATTCCTTAGTATCATGACTTGGGGGAGACCCACTCTTTTGGCAATAATCCTTTCTTTTAACATAGCTATACATTTGATAAATGGTGGGTTTGATATATATGTATAATGCATATGCTTTCTCTACTAAAAGTCATGATGATATTATATCCATGAGATACATCTACTGTTGAATTATGTTTTATCAAGCCAAAGGTTTATTACGAATGGATTATTAGCCCACTTATTAGAGTTGTTCATCTCATGGATATAATCATGTAAAGGGGTATTAGTTTCTTTAATGGCACATGTATATTAAATACATTAGAAGTTGAATATATCTATCTACCACATACATATATTTGGTGGTACATATAGTTTGTGTATATGGAGACTAGAAGGAAGAATGGAGATATTTATATATACATATATATATATATATTTGTGCATGTATGTGTACTATGTATAAGTATATTCTTTAGGAGAATACCTTTTATTGATTTCCTAGTTTTGTAAGGCACTAGTGGTCTATGGGTATGACGCCCCGAATCCCGTTATAAGGTTTAAACCTCCGGGACCCAGTTAATCGCAGTGCCGTACGCGACGGCGGGTTTAATGTACTTAATTTAAAACTGATATAATCGAAAGTCACATATAAGGCCACATTTCTCAGAAAATTTTGGCATGTGGAGTTCGTAAGTTTAACAAATCCAAACCTGTAATTTATAAAATAAACATGACTTTTGGAATACAATCTCCACATTTGTAAAGTTTTTAATCAACAAAAGAAATCAAACAGTTCATGTATCAAACAAATCCTCCAACGAGGTCCCCAGTCAATCATATGGCTTTACATCTTTTTAAGAATAAAATAATATACAAGTTAGTTATACAAATGATACATCTCTATTAAATACATGTAAACTAAGTCGTCTACAGACTACTACAAGTAGTCTAAGGTATTTCAGATGTTTCTATATCCCGCATACGTGCCATCCCACGAAAATGCTTGCAAAACTGGTTTGGAAAATGGGAGTGAGCCAAACACGGGCTCAATGGGAACTATAGGATTTCTGAATAAGAAAGTACACATCATCATTCACATGCAACATGGAATAATGAAAAATAGGTTAATATGCATTGAGCTTATATGTATGTTCCATTTCTATGTCCCTTTATATATATATATAGATTTGTAAATAATAATGCAATAGAAACCATGTCATATGAAATGCACACCAAGTGATATCCCATCCCCAAAGAATACAATAAATATATATCATCAAAGTACCGAAACGTTATAATAAAAAAGTATCCTTAAAAGATACGATAAAATATGTATTACCAAGATACAAATATAATAGCAATAACAACTATAAGTTTATTTACATAATTCATATAGTCATAAAGCAAACGTAGGCACTAATTTTATACTCGCCACTTTCATCTCACACAAGGCATCTAGGATTTACTCTACTGTGCACAGCGATCGCGATCTAAGCCCCCAAGGCTAGAGTATGCAGGCCCCATGGTTGGGTCCCCCCGTGGACCACCTAGATGTGCAGGGTATGGCGCCTCACGCGGTCCTTCTAGCTGGACCATAGAGTATGCCGCTTCCAAAGTAGGGTCCCTCTACGCAGATCAGGGTATGTAGCCGCTAAGGCTGGGTCAACCCCATAGACCATTAGTGCCCGTCCGAACTCAAAATAGCATAACTTACAAAAATAGTAAGTATCAATCAAATTATATATATATATCAACCAAATATGTGTTCAACATACATATATATACATATATCTCAAACTATAACTTCCTACTACTTTCGCTTGCCAAGTGCGTATCTAGTCTCTATATATATATATGGATATCTCAAATCACAAAGTCATATTAGTGTTAATACTTCAGCCAACTCCACCAAGTCCGTCATAGTTACCATGTTATGGCTTAGTCAAGAATTTTTGTTAACTATTTCACCAATTAGGGAGTCTTATAATAAATCACACAGTTGGCACCAAGCCAAGTCAGATTTATGATCTATGGCAATTAACTTCAATTAAAACTTTCTCATATGGTTTTAATATATAACCCATTCAAAGATACATTAGTAATCCATTCCGAATAGGTACGGACTTGTGGTTTTCAAGTAAATTTCACAATAGCAATTTAATGGCTTATGTATATCATTCCTCTTTGTATAAACTCCATAAAAATTTGAACTCAATTAAGAGAGCACCGTTTGAGGAAAGATCTATTCATCCCCTTGTAGTTAGGTTATATGCTCAATAGAATATTTCTCCACACACTTTCCCAAATTATGGTAAGGAAAGGACTTAGCTACACGTAAGGCTCACAAGCCAACAGACTATAGGCAGTTAAAAGTCAAGTATTATTCCACGAATCGAATACTTATATAGTGTAGAGGGGTATTATACGCTTGTACAACCCAATATCATGCCACTATATTCTCTTTAAATCTTGATTCTCAATTACTTAACTTAAGGGTATGCCACGCTATACGTTAGAGCTCAGTGCTGATCCCATATTGTGGATAGATTAAAGTTGCTCATACGAACCATCAAGAGGATTGTATCTCAATCTAAACGACCGCACGTAAGAAGTTTTACCACTCTACTAGTAAGAGTAAATGGCGAGGCTTCGAATCTTTTGCATTTGTCGATCATCCGACATGGTAAAACCCCTCACCTTTCACCTAAAGATCTGTCTACTAACCCATACAAATAAAAGTCCAAAACATAGAGTATTAGCATAATCTTCTTACTAGTCCTCAAAGGAAGTTAAAGCATTCTTTTGAAATCCTCGTATCAGTTATCGCGATTGAAACACAGAGATATTT
Organism: Lonicera japonica; assembly: GCA_021464415.1. Classification (NCBI taxonomy): domain Eukaryota; kingdom Viridiplantae; phylum Streptophyta; class Magnoliopsida; order Dipsacales; family Caprifoliaceae; genus Lonicera; species Lonicera japonica. The sequence goes on along the minus strand of CM038466.1, from coordinate 45,058,543 downwards.
AACACTTAAGGATTTCAGATTCATCCATTACTACATAACGACAAGATCTCACTGACTTAATAGTTTCACACCACCTTAGATGGTGTTTACTTAGGAGGATTATGATAATCCTCTAATATTGCCAATCTCATGGTCATTAATTATATGGATAGTTCAAAGATCCGTCAAGCACTTGAATTTGATATACTAGCTGATCGCAAGAATGGTTCTATAATTAATTTTGCTGAGTCTTCAACCAAAAAGCCACAACACTAACCACTATAGCTAAAAAAAATCAGCACACTCTTCCGCTGCGTTACTCTGATTCTCTACAAATCTTATCATTAGCAGGTGTAATTTTGGAGTTTGGCTAATACAAATGCTAATACCCTGGAGAGGGTTTTATTCCCTAAGAAAGGTTACAAATGGACAACCACCCTTTAAATCCACTGTTCTCATTATTTAAGGAATTCATATGCTCAAGATGTGACCCGAAGTCGTGCCATTAAATACGCATTCTCAGTTAAATCTCCTTCATCATAAGAACTGGAAACCATATTCCAACTATAGTTCACAATTTAACTCTTTTTCATTAGGAAGAACAACACGAACTTACTAACTGCTGATGAATGATATACCACGGGAATTCCACTAAGGGTCTTGATCCCTCACTTTTTTTAAAAAAAATGAGTTGAACCACAAATGATTCGAATGTAAGAGCTGTTAAGGAGGTACATGTCGACTGCTAGTCCAAGTTCTAGAGATTGGAGCACGCAACTAAGCTTGACTAGTGCATCAAGTTCTCAAATCCAGTGTTGGGGAATTCCTATCTTCAGTAAGATTGAGGGAACACACAGAACCAAGTATTTCATGCATCAAGCAACTTCTAAAAGATAATTTCCTCGACCACACAATGCCTATTGAAGTAGAATCAATCGTTAATGCTCTATTTCTTAACTACCATACAAGCACTCATGTGCCACCATCCTAAGGATTATAAGAATGGTCACATATGTGTTTCACCCCTCATGGAAGCCAAAAGAAAAATGCAATGGGGTGGACACAAGAAATGGGACTTCAATGGCCACTTTACATAAGTTTACCACGTTCTAACTCCCGTTGGCGACAGTAGACTGACAATTTACAAGATATTCAATCGTTGCACTACGATTAAATAACATATAATCCATCAGTCCCCTGTTGTAGTTAATCATGAAGTAAAACTAGTCCCGAGTACAAAACGCGAGTTCAAAATAAGAGTATTAAGAACCAAGGATCAAGATTATTACAAATGGAGAATCACAATGTGATTAGAAATAGAAATCTAAGAATGTAAATGGCCCACCATATGCTCTTACTCCATTCAACAATACTCCCATTTTTCAAGTACCCTGACAGCAGAAATGCCTATCGCATGATGATGCATATAAGAAGAGGGACATAACCATAATCCACCTCTTCAAACTAGAATCTACCCATAAGCCCCACGCAGAAAAATCGAACATATACCTCTGATACCAACTTGTGACGCCCCGAATCCCGTTATGAGGTTTAGACCTCCGAGACCCAGTTAATCACGGTGCCGTACGCGACAGCAGGTTTAATGTACTTAATTAAAAACTGATATAATCGTAAGTCACATATAAGGCCACATTTCTCAGAAATTTTAGAATGTGGAGTTCGTAAGTTTAACAAATCCAAACCTGTAATTTATAAAATAAACATGACTTTTGGAATACAATCTCCACATTTGTAAAGTTTTTAATCAACAAAAGAAATCAAACAGTTCATGTATCAAACAAATCCTCCAACGAGGTCCCAGTCAATCATATGGCTTTACATCTTTTTAAGAATAAAATAATATACAAGTTAGTTATACAAATGATACATCGCTATTAAATACATGTAAACTAAGTTGTCTATAGACTACTACAAGTAGTCTAAGGTATTTCAGAGGTTTCTAGATCCCGCATATGTGCCGTCCTACGAAAATGCCTGCAAAACTGGTTTAGAAAATAGGAGTGAGCAAAACACGGGCTCAGTGGGAACTATAGAATTTTTGAATAAGAAAGTGCACATCATCATTCACATGCAACATGGAATAATGAAAAATAGGTTAATATGCATTGAGCTTATATGTATGTTCCATTTCTACGTCCCTTTATAGATATATATAGATTTGTAGATAATAATGTAATGGAAACCATGTCATATGAAATGCACACCAAGTGATATCCCATCCCCGAAGAATACAATAAATATATATCATCAAAGTACCGAAACGTTATGATAAAAAAGTATCCTCAAAAGATACAATAAAATATGTATCACCAAGATACAAATATAATAGCAATAACACCTATAAGTTTATTTACAAAATTCATATAGTTATAAAGAAAACGTAGGCACTAATCTTATACTCGCCACTTTCATCTCACACAAGGCATCTAGGATTTACTCTACTGTGCACAGCGATCACGATCTAAGCCCCCAAGGCTAGGGTATGTAGCCCCCAAGTCTGGGTCCCCGCGTGGACCACCTAGATGTGTAGGGTATGGCGCCTCACACGGTCCTCCTAGCTAGACCATAGAGTACGCCATTTCAGAGCGGGGTCCCTCTACGCGGACCAGGGTATGTAGCAGCGAAGGCTAAGTCAACCCCATGGACCATTAGTGCCGGTCCGAACTCAAAATAGCATAACTTACAAAAATAGTAAGTATCAATCAAATTATATATATATCAACCAAATATGTGTTCTACATATATATAAATATATCTCAAACCATAATTTTCTACTGCTTTCGCTTGCCAAGTGCGTGTCTAGTCTATATATGTATATATGGATATATCAAATCACAAAGTCATATTAGTGTTATACTTTAGCCAACTCCACCAAGTCCGTCATAGTTGCCATGTTATGGCTTAGTCAAGAATTTTTGTTAACTAATTCACCAATTAGGGAGTCTTATAACAAATCACACAGTTGGCACCAAGCCAAGTCAGATTTATGATCTATGGAAATTAACTTCAATTAAAACTTTCCCATATGGTCTTAATATATAACCCATTCAAAGATATATTAGTAATCCATTCATAATAGGTACGGACTTGTGGTTTTCAAGTAAATTTCACAATAGCAATTTAATGGCTTAGGTATATCACATACATGAGATAAATTAACCAAAGCATACTTTATAATCCTCAATTTATCAATATATACATATGTATCGCCATCATATCCGTCCAAATAGATTTCATACTAACTTATACTTCTCAATATATAATTTATATAGTACTAAATTCAAATCATGCATATGTTTCCTTTTCTACGCCAGAACTCAATATATTAAGTTCCCAAATGCAGTGTACGCGCATACGCGCTATTGGGTATTTAACTAGGGTTTGTGATACTCAACACAAAATTTGTATTTTTAACAGTCATCAAGAAATAATAACAAAAAATATGAAAAGAACAAGGTATATGCGCATAAGCATATAACCGAAGCTCCATGTATGAATATCCATTTCATTTATAAAGAAAACCCCACTTTTTAATAGAAAATCAAGATGAATCAATTAATAGTTGAAATCAAGGTTTGGTACTAGTGTTCCCACCTTTTTGGAGCTTAATCTCTCTAACATTTGCCGCTGAATCAAGCCGGAGAAGCACTAATCATGAAATCCCCAATTTCGATCTCAAGAGCCCCAAAAATGGTGGAAGCAAGAATGAAGAAGGAAATGATGATGGTGAGGATGATTTGGTGGTGGTTTTTGATCATGATGATTAGTGGTCCAAAACCTCTCAAAGTATCTCTAAAATGGAGTTCTCATCTCTCTTTAAGCCCCAAAAATGGTAGGGGACGAATGGGAGAAGAAGGAGGAAGAATGGTGAATAAAATAGCAAGAAGAAATGGTTAAAAAACCCGCTGGATCCCTTTTGATCGATCAGAGCTGCCTCTATGTCCACGGAACTCCGATTGAGGTGATCCTTATGTCCACAGAAAGCTAATTCAAAGATATACAACTTCCTAAGAGGAAGTAATTCTGGATGGATAATTCTCAGAAATTCACCGAAGACAGCGCTCTGCCAAAGCGCTACCGAACGATCAGATTTAGCCACGCGGCCTACTTCGCATGCTGTTTTGACCAATGAGGAGTTTGAATTGGCTTTTGGTCAAAACATAAAAGTTGTAGAATGGATCAAAAACTAAAAAAATACTAAACGCGGTCTCATTTGGACTTCGCATGAGAAAGTTATGGCCTCTCAAAATTGGCTAAAAACTCATTTCGGCTAAAGTTTGATTTTTCACCATTAGCCGCCAATTTCTACCACGGCTTTTCGAAATGCATTCCAACTATTCACACATATTTAATATCAGTCAAATGACTTGCTAGAGTGTTGGATCAACTTCGAAGGTTCCAGAACGAAAAATGACTCCTCAAACGGAGGTTTGGCTTCAAACGGGCTTAAAAAAGAAATTGGCGCGGAAGAAAAATACGAGGCGTTGCAATGGGGTTGATATAGCTGTGAACACCCCAATCCGCGACTCTCGCGTGAACCTAACAAGCATTCTGCATCAAGTCTTGAGTCGTCATGCATACAAGAGACTGTTAGGAAAAACCCTGATTTTCGAGCGCGTTAGGAATTAATCGCAACCTTGTCGCCACTTCGCTTACTAGGACGGGGATCGACCTGCCCGGTCAGGTCGCGGGGTGCGGGGCAGCGCCCCGTTAGAAATTCGAGTTTTTTGGTAGCCAGCCGCACGCCCCCAACCGCACGGTTGGCTCCTAGCCGCAGCCCCCAACCGCACGCTCCAACCGCACGGTTGGCTCCCAACCGTACGGTTGGTACCTTCCCTAGCCGCACGGTTGGCTCCCCAACCGTACGGTTGGCACCTAGCCGCACGCCCCAGCCGCACGCCCTGCGGCTACCCTTTGCGGTTGGCCTCTTTTGGAGCGTTTTTGGCGAGATTTTTGCTATAAATAGGACCCTTGGGATCCCATTTTGGGATCATCAACATTGAATAGTATTTTTGGTAAGTAGGAGCTTTGTCAAAGTCTCTAGAAAGTCATTTTTAGAGAAATTCTGAGAGAAGGCTAGTGAGAGAGAAGGCTAGTGAGAGAAAGCTTTAGAGAGAGAAAGTTCTAGAGAGAGAAGGAGTCAAGGCAAAGTCCTCCTATCTTCTTCAAGCGCAGCAGGTATAACTTTCTACAACTATCCTTAATTTCAATACTGCATTTAAATATCATTTTTAATACAGAAAAATTAGATAACTTGCAAAGAAGTTCATTGCTTTCAAATAAATCCTTTCTAAGTTTTACAAGAAATCTAAAATCCGTTTTGACACGTTTTCAAAACAAACAAAAATACAAAAAATAGTTTCCAAAAGAATGGAACTACGAGACTCTGATTTCATTCTACGAATGAATACGTAGGCGCTCACAAAGCTCGAGTCTGATTTCAAAATATTGTTTTAAACTAAATTTATCCGGAAAGGACTATTCTGAAAACAATTCAAACTACTTGCAAGATATCTAAAATAGGAATTAGATACATGATCCATTAAGAGACCGAAAGGGCGAATTGGGTGCCTAACACCTTCCCAATTCGTAACGTAGTTCCCGAACCCTAGCAAAGTAAATTTTCAAAATAATTCTCTGGTTTCAAACGTATGAAAGATAATTCGTTTTCGAATTGTCCTTCGTACGATCTTTTGTTTGTTTTCTCGTAAAACAAACTGGCGACTCTACAAAACACGTTTTTCAAATAAAACCGAGAACGAAAGACTCTTCTTTTCTTCTCTCGGGGTACGGGTCCGGATTCCCACAATAGCCTTGGCGGCTACATACCCTGATCCTTGTAGAGGGATCCCGCTTTCAGAACGGCATACTTTATGGTCCTTAGGGGACCCCGTGAGGCAGCATACCCTACACCATCTAGGTGGTCCACGGGGGGGGGACCCCGCCTTAGGGGCTGCATACCCTAACCTTGGGGGCTTAGATCCGAATCGCAGTGCACTATAGAATAAATCCTAGATGTTAGATGTTGATACGAGATGAGCAGTTGAATGAGATTAGTGCCTACGTTTGTTTTACGACTATACTTATCTTGTGAATAAACTTATAATGTTATTGAGATTTTAGATTAGTGACTATACTTCTCTTATGCCCTTTATTAATATGATATACTTCCTTATTTTGGTTTATTATACTTTGGAAATGTATATACCTTGTTATTACGAATTACGTATATCATGACAGTACCTTTGGATACATGTTTTTTCGTATTTTCAGGGATGGGATAACACTTGGTATGCATTGCATGTAAAATGATTTTCATTGCATTAATATATATATATATATAAATCTATAGATATTTATAAAGAGTCATAGAAATGGCATATATATACGCATGATAATAACAAAACTACTTTCATTATGATGCATCACATGCCTGGGTTTAGAAATTATTTTGTATACAAACTTTATAGTTCCCACTGAACCTGTGTTTGGCTCACTCCCATTTTTTAAAACAGTTTTACAAGTATTCTTCGTGGAATGGCACGTATGCGGAGTCAAGAGATCTCTGATACACTTTAGACCGTTGAAGTCGTCCGTGGTCGACTTAGTATTCATAAATTATATGTGTTCGAACAGTTTGTAGATTTAACATTCTATATGTATTAATTTACAAATCTTTGTATATGATGTGAAAACTTTTATTTAAGATTGGGATCTCGTTGGAGGGTTTGAATTTTACAAAACATTATTACTATGAATGTGGAGTTTGATTTTGAAGACAGAAAACTTATATTTTGTATTTATTTATTTACAAGGATGGTTTTGTTATATATACGAACTCTACATGCCAAAAATTTTCTAAAATCAGATTTTATATATAGTTTACTATTAAATAAGTTTTAAGTTATGTATTATTTCAAACTCGCCGTCGAGTATGGCACCGTGATTAACTAGGTCCAGGAGGTCTAAACCTCATAACGGGATTCGAGGCGTCACAAAAAATATAATCTTTATAATCTCTCCACTCTTCATAATTAAAAAAAAAATATGACTTCTCTTTACTATCTACAAAAATAATAATCTAGATTGCACCCAACTCAATCATTAATCCACACAACTTCGTCTCAAGTCACCAGCGCCATAAAAAAATGAAGGGGCAGTACATAACACACGAGTAAAAGCATCTCAAGAAAATATTTTATTAATAATAAAATATTCAAAAATAATACCCGTCTACTCAACAAATTCAACACACTACAGCTGGCCTCTTACACCCATCTATCTCGGTAACATATTAAAAAACTACTTGCATCACCTACCTCACCACATCGAAACTTCTCTATAAGTCTTATATGATTGTAGTTTATTAAGACTGATTGGCGAGTAAATTTAACTATGCACCAATTAGTTTTACGTAATTTAGCTAACATCAATAAATAACACTAATTAATAAGGCCAAATAAATATACCGAATTGAATTAACATAATAAATTCAAAAAAAAATATAACAAAAGGATAAAAAATGAATATTCTATAAATTTAAATGAATATTAAATACAACCCCTAATTTCAAAAATACTACAATATAATCCAAATATAAACATTAGCTCCTCTATAACCCCACGTCTCTGTCTATGTTTTACTGATCCCTCCTTAGCTCTCTTGTGTCCTCCCTCATATATGAATTCACTTAAAATAAGTATATATGACTTTAGAAATAAAGGGGCCCACTAGCCAAATTATTTTTTTTGGTCTACGCCCACTAGCCAATTGGAATGGCACGTTTCACTTGTACAATAAGGCGGCAATCCTCAAATAATACAACACCTAAAGCTAATATATATAAATAAAGTAACATATTACGAAGGGACACTCGGCAATAAAGCAAAACTTAATGGCTAAGTTTTCAATCTACAACTATATGTATGTATGCACTTACACCTCTAATAGATGTATATGACACACACATATATTAATATATTTTTTAACCACATAAAATATGAAGTGTCACAATCTACCTTTCTTTTAAAAATTCTATCATCACAATTTAAAATTCACGTCCTATCTAAAAATAAAAGAGTAACGCAACTTAACTTCTGATGTTAAAAATATAATGACCTGATCCGGCTGGATCCAAAATGCCATAAAAATAAAATCCAACTTCATTTACTATCAAAGTAAGTTATAAAAATACAATCTTTAGAATTTGTTCACTCTTCATAATTATAAAAATACATCATGTCCTCACTAGTTAAAAAAAGAATAATTTAGACTGCAGCCAACTCATTAATCCACACAACTCCGTCTCGAGCCACTTTGTATCATAAAAAAATGAAGGGTGCAGCACATAACACATAAGAGTGAATGCATTTCAACAGAATATTTTATCAATAATAAAATATTCAAAAATAACATCATATTCGTCTACTCAACAAATTCAATGGAACACAACCAACTTCTTACACCAGTCCCTCTCGGTAACATGTTAAAAACTACTCGCCTCAACCACCTCATCATGTCGAAAATTCTTTCCAAGCCATACACGATTGTGGCTTATTAAGAATGATTTGCAAGTTAACTTAGCAATGCACAAATTAGTTTCACGTAATTTAGCCAAGATCAATAAATAACACCAATTAATGATGACAAATAAATTCACCAAATTAAATCAATGTAATGAATTCGAGTGAGTTTAACTTGTCGAATTAAAAAGTGAGATATGATTATTTAATCTCATTCAGACAAGAGAAAATAATTTCACCTCTTAGGTGGATTCATTAATCCCTTGTTTAGCAGAATAACAAACTTTAGTCGGTCAAATAAATTTTAACAAATTCCAAATTTTAAATAAGATAAAATTATCTTATCCTTTTTTTCTATAGTATAGTAGCTATAAAAACAAATATATAACTCGTATAGTAGAATAACAAACGTAAACTTAAAAAAACAAATATAGTATAGTAGCTATTTTACTTTTTTACTGATATATAACTCGTCCGTGCGTGTCGTGATTAAATGGTAAAATTTAAGTTCCATGGACCCATATCCAGCTGGCACCGACTATTATTATAAATATTCTTTAATTTCATTTTTAACTAGTTCTTGATTCTAAGGTTTCACTTTCCCTTCTTGACACACCACTGCGGCGCTGCCCTTTCACACCCCTTCAATCTCTCCGTCTAAACACACCGTAGCAGGCCGTTCGCCGGTTAGTCATCTCTCTCTTATGTTTTGTCAATTCTGTAATCCCTCGCAGTGCCTCTGTGCTTAAATCAACAACTCTAAAATTTGCCTTCCAAATTAAATAAACTCCAATCAAGAGTCTATAGGATTATATATGAGAGCACCATAATAGGATTATTTGCTTAAGAATCTATTTGTTGTACACGTGCAAGTATAATTAATTTAAAGAAAAAATAATTAAAAAATTAATATATAGTGTAAGAGTTGAAAGTCAAAGAAAGCAAGGTTAGGAATATTTTTATTTATACTATATATAATTTATTTATTTTTAATGAAGTAAAAGGGCAGAAGGAAAAATGAAAATATCGAAAATTTGACGCACGTTCGTAACTACGGATCTTCCGGGTTTATATAATAGTACATACTTATTATATTTATAATACGGAGTAGAAGATTGTTTATTATACGTATATGACATAACCAAAGGTTCCCTTTCTTATTATTATTATTTTTTTTTATTTTTTTAACAAGTGTTACAAATAACACACATTGTTGTTGGGAGTTTTAATTTGAAGAGAAAAGGAGTGAAATTTTACCTTTCATTTGTTTTTGAGAGTTTTTTGAGGAGAGAATACGTGAAAGGTAGCGAAAATAAATTTTAACTTTTTTCAAATTGTTCTCTTTAAATCGGAGAGAATCAGAGAGAAGAAAAACTTTTTTTTATTTGAAAACCTAATGTACTAACTATGTTACTTTTTTTTAATTACGCCTTTTGGACACTTTTTGCATTTTTTCTCTTTGCGGTAACTTTTACAAGTTTATGTAGTTTTTTGTCTGTAAATTCATATTGGTTGCTGCTATATAGATATAAATTGATAATTGCACTCATTCCTGCTATATGTATGAAACTTCAACTTAAAATTTTAACTTTTTGCTGTTATATGCACTCTTATTACCATTAGACAACATAAGCAAGAAAGACACAAAGTGCTGAGTGTATATTTATCTATTTGCTTATTTAAATTTTATTTGTTACATCAAAAGGTGATTATGTGATTGTTATTTCTTTCTTTTTAGTGTTGGACATCTTTTTTAATTATTTCTCGTTTTTCTAATTTAAATATATAATGCGCAAAAGGCTTTGCGCATTAGTGCCTTGAGGTTACGCCTCACCTTTCAACAAGAAAACACCTCGACTTGCGCCCTCGCCTTTTAAATCATTGCTTGGAACAAAGGATAGAAAATAATTTTCCTTTCTCTTCCCTCCGATTGATAATTTCTCTTCTTCTCTTTTTTCTACTAAGCTCCCAAACACAGGGTCAAAGTTTGATTTCTATTGAACCTTCCCCTTTTTTTATTCTTTTTTCAGGATAAGTATGGCCGAAAGGCAGACAGACAGCAACGAAGATAGATTCAGTGAACTGTCCACAGACTTGAAAGGCTCTATTTTAGAAAGAATGAGTGCTCGGGATGCAGCAAGAACAAGTATATTGTCCAAAAAGTGGAGGTATATCTGGGCATCTCATCCCCAACTTGAGCTTGACAAGCAATTCTTTTTGGGGATAACACCAAACAAGAGAATTAACCAATCCCAATTTGTGAGAATAATTGATAAGATCTTTCTACTTCACCATGGCCCCATTCAGAAATTTATTCTCTACATTCCTTTCAGTCAAAGCCCAGATATGGATTTCTGGATACTAATCCTGTCAAGGAATGGTATAAAGGGACTCACCCTTGATAATGGATATGTTCAGCCCTACAAATTACCTTCTTATATTTTTTCTTGTGCAGAGCTCACTTATTTAAAGCTCGTTAACTGTATAATATTGAACCCACCACTTGAATTTCATGGATTCCTTTTTCTGAACAAACTTTTTCTAGAAAGAATCTCAATCTCACCCAGTGTTGGATCACTAATCTCTGGACTCCCTGCTCTGCACGATTTGTCCTTAAGAGCTTGCACTAGCATTGAGAATTTAAAAATCCTCCCACCAAAACTCAGTTGGTTTGTTGTAGTTAACAGTCATGAATTTGAGTGGCAATGCTTTAAACCCAATTTAAACGCATTTGTGCTATATGTTGCAATGGGCAAAGAAGTTCGGAATGTGTATGAGCAAGGTAAACATTTCAATTTGACGACACTCCTTGCCAGTTTGCCTGGACTTATCAGGCTTTGGTTGGATGGATTTTCCCTTAAGGTAAGATAAGTAGATGACTAATAGCTACACCTCTCGAACTAAGAATTCTTAAACTTCCATTTATGGGTACCTCTGAAACGATGACTCCTACTCGAAAACATGAAAAATTTATATCTTACATTCTTGCTTTATATTTCTTTGAAGTTTTTGGCTGCAGGTGTTGTTTTGAAATGTCTGCAGAATATCTGCTTGAAAGATATTTATTTGATTAGTCTTCAATTCAACGACTTGGATCAAGTTTCATGTGCTCTTTGCTTGCTTAGAAGTTCCCCTTCCTTGAAAAATCTCGAAATTGATGTGAGAATGCTTGATTACATCTCCAAAGTACCTTTTTATAGTTGAGGGATTTTAACTATTACTGATTTTGCTCTCTATTGTTCAACAGGCTTCAACAGAAGCAGATGAAGCCGGGGAACAAGTTATAAATTACATGGAGGCACAAGGTTTGGAGATGGAACTAAACCAACTTCAAACTGTGAGACTAGGTTCTTTTAGTGGTTTGAAGGCTGAAGTACATTTCGCAAGGCTCCTACTTTCTCAATCTCCTTCACTTAAACGAATGGAGATAGAGAACAGAAGTGGAATTGATGCCAAAGAGGGGTTAAGGATTTCAACCGAGCTGATGCGGCTCCCTCGAGCATCAAACAAAGCAGAAATAGTTTACTTACCTTAGAGCAATATATATATATATATTTATCTCGAATACAATTGGAGTTTACGATTAGTGATCACTTTCCTCAGCTCTCGTCACTTTTTGGTTGTTTGATACGTTATTAAGTTGTACTACTGATCTCAAAGATTTTCACTTATGTCTAGTCTTATTTTTTATTTTTTTTCACCTGGCTATTTAACTTCAGTTTGAGCTCGATCCTTTTATTTGTTATTTGATCACCCTGCCTTCATTAATGATAAAAAAAGGCATATTATTTGATATTCGGCATAAGAGAGAGAGAGAGAGAGAGAGAGAGAGAGAGAGAGAGAGAGAGAAAACAGAACCCTACTCGTAAAATTGGGGGTGATTTTGAGATCCCCTAATGTGTCACAAGAACTCCATTTCTCAATAATATGACACTTGGATTAAAAAAAAATATCACTTACACACCATCATTATTATTACCCTCTTTAATATGGTATATGAGCTTTAATGATTTATTTAATTATATAAATATCATCCTCATAAATTAACTTATACATTCTCTCACTAGAAACGGATTGCCTATCATCGCATCTCTCTGTTTTTGTTGTATCAAACCCGTCTTACCCCTTTTTGTACCCTCAACAAATTTATACCAATTAAACCCCTTTCGTTCCCTTCAACAAACTCAAGCCGCATAAATTGGACATTCAAGACCCTCAAGAGATTCTTCTTCTTCATCATCCAATTCAGCCAATAGTAATTGTAGCAACTCTGTGTTGGATCTTTAATTTAACATTGAGTTTATATGTGAAATAATTATGTGTTGTGGACTGTCGAATGGTTAAGTCCACTTTAAAAGTGATCAAATAAGGTTTAAGTTATTTGGGTTTAAATGTATCTAATAGGGTGTGTGTAACACCCCGTTCTTTCGTTTCCTCGTAGTTGCTTTCATTCGTCTGCTTAATTCACCTCGGGTGGTGAATTTCTCATTTGGAGAGCCTCACAATGTTCTATCACTCCTTATTGGTCATATTAGCCTCCTTCCACTCACTTGAGTGTTCGTTTAGGGATTCGAGTGGTTCGGATCGAAATCGAGGCGACAATCGCGTGTTTCGTCTTTTCGCGATTCGTCAATTTTTGGCCAACTTTGAGAGGCCATAACTTCTTCATCCGATGTTCAAACGACTCCCCGTTTGCGGCCACGTCTTCATTTCTTTTCCCTCTACAACTTTCATGTTTTGGCCGAGTCGAGATTCAACCGTTTCGAGGTCCGTTTCGAGCTCAGAAAGTCATTTACTGTTGCAGTGACTTCCATGATCGATCATGGAAGGGCCATGATCGATCATGGTACTCCAGAGGAGTTCCAGACGGGTTCATGATCGATCATGGGGGACCCATGATCGATCATGGTTCACTAGTAAGTCGGTTTTGAGTATTTTTGACCCGTTTTTAAGCCATTTAACACCCCAAACTCTCCAATTTCGAACCACCAACGATTAGGGAAGTAAGGGAGAGACTTGAGGGAGATCTAGAGAGACAGAGGCAAGGTATTCCATATATCTCTCATCCTTTCCAAGATTTGAGTTCCAAAACACCTCGTATGTCACTATTCATCGTCTTCCACCTCCGTCTTCGCGCGTGGAGCTAGGAGGCGAGCTTGGGTTTTTGTGATACGACATCTACGCACCTTCAATACCTCGATTAAGCTTCAATCAGGTGGGAACACTAGTATAAAACTTCTTTTACAAACCTTTACGTATTTTATTAGCGATTTGTACTTAAAATTGGGGATTTCTACAAAAACCCCAGGTTTTATGCATGTTCATGGGGTTGGGCTAGATTAATGTTCGATTGGCGTTAAATATTGATGGTTTCTTGCATCTATTACATATTTTGAGCATTTAATCCATGTGTTTGACTTATATATGATATGATTCATCAAGACCCATCTCATACATACATGTTAAGCCTAGGAATTTTGGGGTTTTGGGAATTAAGTGTATTTGATGGTTAGATTATTACACATATACCATGGATTATCATTTCGTACCATGCTATGAACCTTATTCTCTCATATACACCTTATACCCACATGGTAGCCTAAGGTATGAATTAGGCTAAAGGAGATTCCGGGATTGTGATTGGATTAGGGTTGGTTTTGAGTTATAAGAGGTAGATATATGTAGATATGCCCCTAGTTGCAAGTGTAGAACATTATCATCGAGTTTGCACTAGAAACCCACTTAGATGGGAACGATAGACACTAATCCTTGAGACTAATGTCCTGTATGGACCTTATTAGCTATAGTGACGATAGTACACATACGACATACTCTAGGAGTGTAATAACTATAACTTGGTGGGGCATGGGTTGCCTTGACGGTGAGTATATATGGCTAGGAGAGCCGTAATTATATGCCGGTTGAACTAGAACCACAATAATCAATGCTTGGCTGGCTAGAATGACACGAAAATTCTTATAAGTGGTATACGGTCTTGGTTTTATACACTTGATACGTTAGACATTGGGAAATGTCGAATATGACCTAATTGGCTATAAGGCCGTGGAATACAAACGTGATAGTGATGCTATCGATAATGATGATTATGTAGTGATGGCAATTGTGTGAATGTATATATACATATTGTTAACCATACGTGTGATGGATGATTGATGATTGTATACATTGCTAAGTGAGGAATCGAGATATTCCTGTTGTTACGATCACACGTATGGGCTGGATATGATGATATACCGAGCACCGGGTAGCTCCCCGTGACTCGAAGGAGGGCCGCCTATTGCCGCCCATGGGTGAATAGGCCCTAAACCGTGCACGGGAAAATGAAGTCGGTGACTTCGCCGGTGGTTGTGTGTGTCCACAAAGGAGAGCCCACTCTAGGTATCTTGCCTTCCAACTGGACTATGTGTCCTTGGTTAGATGAGTTTTCCCGGCAAGCGGAGCAGGTCCCGTGTGCCGCTACTTCCCAAATGGTGAGTCCCCGGGAAGTAGTTGGGCTACTAATGGTCATCATCCTTTTAGGGTATCGCCTGGTGTAGTTTCTCTAAGGTGTCGTGAAAGCTTGTATGGGCGTTCACCTCGTTAACTATTCGGAGTGTTGTTCCCCGGGAAAGTGACCGTCGAGTGGGCTATCTCCGAATGACCTACTTGGAGAACCAAATCCCTGAGCCACCACCCCACCTAGAGGAGACATGGATAAGAGCTTTGGATCCTTCGGGACTCGCTGGATTTATTGCTCTAGGCCTGGACTGACCGCGGGGTGAAACTGAGGCATTATGCTGGAGACGTGATACGAGAGCTATTGTGAGATTGTTGATTATGTTATTGTTATCGTATCGTATCTTGCCTCGTATAAATCTATGTATGTTACCTTGGTTATAATATAAATGATGTAGAGACATAGGCGAACGACATTAGACAGGCAGGGTACACATAGAGAACTATCGAGCATTCCATAATGTATTATATATAAAGTGGAAAGACATGTAACAGTGAGCCTTAGATATAGAATATGGGCGTGGGAGTAAGTGTGATTTACGAGACTTGATAGTTGGATCATAATGAACCTAAAGCACTAATAATTGAAGGAAAATCATAACTAATGAAATAGCCTACTGAGAGAACGCCGTAATATGACACTTAGATGAATGATCTTAAGCTAAAAGCTTATTAGTTGGCCAAGTATACGATTCATAATAAATTATAATTAAAGTGCAAACAACCAATACTTGGCCTATAGCTATTGACCTTCGATGTAGGCACGGGTAGCCGATATAAGCTATAGAACTGATCCGCTAAGGAGTGACGAACCTTAGAAAGCTAGCGTTAGAACGAAATGACTTTGGATTGGTAATTTCTTAGTAATGTGGGGAATGCGTGAGAGGTTCAATTCTGGGATATTTACTGTTGTGGTCGGTTAGTTGGGTAGTTAGTATCTAATGACTAGGATGGGAATCCTAGTAGGTCCGTATGCATATGAATGTAGGTTGCATTGCATTGCAAGGTTTTCAAACCATTGCATATGAGTAAAACAAATATTTTTTTATATGTATATAGTTCCCACTGAGCCCGGATTTGGCTCATTCCCTCCTTTCCCCAGTTTTGCAGGTCGGGCTTCGGGATTGGCGCGTGGTAATCGTCTATAGAGCCTCTGGTGTCCATTACTTTTTGTAGTCCTTGAGTCAAGGACTAAGTTATATGTATAACCTTTCGAGTTTGTCGTATAGACTTTGATTTGATAAACAATTGGCATGGTAAACTTGTATTGATGGTTTTCATATGTGGATTTGATTTAAATGTGGTTTGATGTGATTTTACTTTTATGGAACGTGGTTTTAAATGCTACAGGAAGGTTTATTAATGAAATGAACTCCACATGCCAAAGTTTTCTAAATCGGGATTTCTAGAGATCATGTTTTTATTAAAATAAAGTTTTTTTAAAGTTGTATATTTTATAATTTAAACCCGCCGTCGCGTACGGCACCGTGATTAACCGAGTCCCGGAGGTGAAAATCTCGGAACGGGATTCGGAGCGTCACAGTGTGGGCCTTTAATGTGTAGATACTTAAAAGTAATTCTATTTTTATGATGGGCTAAAATAGAAATACTAAAGAGATAGTATGGTTTACTATCTATATATATTGTGGTTATGGTCCCCAGATCATACGTACGTTTTTTGTCCCTGTTGAGCCCCCATCATCACAGAGAGCAGAGAGAAGACATAAAGGGGATTCTCTAAAGAAATACGTGTTAATCTGGAAGGCCAACCACTCGGCTACAAACACACGCTATGGATTCAGGTACGCTTTCGCATATTGATTTATTAATTCTTGGTGATTCGACATGAACGGTCCTAGGGTTTATGGTTTAGAACCATTAAGATTTCACAAGTGGTATCAGAGCGATCTTCATGTTAAATAATTGAAAATTGATTTTTTGATTAATATATATATTCGGTTAAATCAATTGTTTGGGTTCAGTTTTTTATATATATATTGATCGGCAGTAGATATATATATATACAGTCCGGCTATTAAGAGGGACTCCCTTACATTATCCGTGTGAGATGGATATATTACTCCTATAACCAAACAGATGCAATCCCCATTAAAAAAAAACACGTGTAAATATACAGTCCCACCCGTTCAATTCGTCTCTCTCTCTAGATAGCTGCGTGAATATCCCCTCCCCCCCAGTTCAATTCGTCTCTCTCTCTCTCTCGACACCCTTCCCTCCCACGCAAATTGCCGGCCTCCCTCTCATTGTCCCTCTTCAACTTGTAAGCAGGGAAAATACGGTATTTTTTTTAACTCCCAACGTCTATTAATAAAGTAATTAAGGAGACCCACAGATCATGTACCTACAAAACAAGTCGATTGGAAGATGACCAAAAATTATAATTTTTTTTTCCTGATCACCACTTGTTTGTTACTTTGTTTCAATTTCAAGTACCAAAATAATGCCTTTTTCATTCTGGCGCCTACTTGCTATGATTTAGTAGATTGGAGTTAAATATTTTTTTATTGATTTGCAATTTTGATGTAGCCCTTAAGTTTTATAGGAGTAATATTTTAGAAAATATGACAGAGTGATTTTGATTCATATTGCGGTGATGGAAATCGTTCCAAGTTGAGGGTGCGATAATATTTTCTTGGAATTATCTTTTGGGCGGGGTAGTGAAAATGGCAGCAACAAGATTGAAATTTGTGCTTTATCACATCCCCGCGACAGGTAGCTATCTAGAGAGAGAGAGAGACGAATTGAACTAGGGGGTAATCACGCAGCTATCTAGAGAGAGAGACAAATTGAACGGATGGGACTGTATATTTATGCGTTTTTTTTTAAATGGGGATTGTATCTGTTTAGTTATAAGAATAATATATCCATCTCACACAGATAGTGTAAAGGTATCCCTCTTAATAGCCGGATTGTATATATATATATATATATTTATAAGGTCATAATTATCGTATATATTTATTCTGCAAAGTCTCTGCATAAGGATCGCATATATAAATATTCATGCACTTTATATATAAAGGTATGTGTACGATTATTATATATATATATGGTTATTATTAGTACATGTATGTATGAAAAGTCTATTACCAGAAGGTTTGTAATTTAATGGGTCAAGGTCAGCTTTTTTGGTTGGATTAAAGCACTGCTGCCGTATGCTCTAATTTTATGTATGCATCGATATTCCTGTTGATGCTCTGTCGAACATCATTGTTTTAATATTATTTTTTTTCACTCGGTAGTAACCTTATGTAATTATGTGCCTATAATAATAATAATTATTATTATTTTTTATTAGGCAGTAACTTATATAGATGCGTAAAATTTATATATATACTAAAGGATTATTACTATTGTTGTGGAGATACATATATATTTATTTATTTGTTTAAGTTTAAATTTTTTATTATATGAGTGTATGCATAAGTTTTTGGGTTATATGGGTTAAGATATGGATATAGGTTTATAATCTAATAAATTTTGACCCAATCAGTTTAAATTCAAATATTGGTATAATTAAGTATATATATTTTGAGATGAATTAATTGAAGCGACATGTCGCCAAAGTGACCTCTCTCGTGGAGATTAATTTATTTTAATTTATAAATAGTTGTGTGCTTGTAACTTATGTAAATTTTGACCGGCCCAAAGGAAGGTTGACTTTTAACAGAATTACATGTACACTTATGGTAATAAACATGTGATAATTATTCAGTTTTCATGTGAACAATAAATCGGCCCAAAAGAAAATTTATTATTCGACATACCTTTATTATCAGTGTTTGATTACTGCTACAAGATATCAATTGCAAGTTAGTATTTTTATCCAAAGATAAAATATTAATAAAGCACCCGGTATCTTAAGATGGGAATTACCTTTATTTGAATTTATTATATTTGTTTTAGGATTTATGTGAGCTTGTTATGGTTGTTTATTGTTGTTTTATGTGGATTCAGCTATGAATACTTCTGCTAATATTACTGCTAGCATCAACTCTATTCCTATGTTAAATGGCACAAATTTCAAATCATGGCAAGAGAACCTTCAGATAGTTCTAGGTGTCATGGATCTTGACCTTGCGTTAAGGACTGATTCTCCCCCACCTCTTACGGATAAAAGTACTCCTGAAGAGAGAAAAGATCTAGAGAAGTGGGATAGATCAAATCGCATGTGTGTCATGATTATGAAAAAAAAACCATTCCGGAAGCATTCAGAGGCACAATATCTGAAAAGATAACTACAGCTAAGGAGTTCCTTACAGACATTGAAAAAAGGTTTGTCAAAAACGAAAAGGCTGAAATATGTACACTCTTGACAAACCCACTTTCAATGAGGTATAAGGGTAAGGGCAATATAAGAAAGTATATCATGGAGATGTCTGATCTTGCTTCAAAATTAAGAGCACTTAAGCTAGAACTCTCTGAGGACTTGTTGGTGCATTTAGTTTTGATATCTCTTCCAACACAGTTTAGCCAGTTCAAGGTGAGCTACAATTGTCAGAAAGAGACTTGGTCTCTGAATGAGTTCATCTCATACTGTGTTCAAGAAGAAGAGAGGTTAAAGCAAGATAAGGTAGAGAGTGCTCATATTGCCTCAACCTTTAAAAGTAAGGACAAGGGAAAGAAAAGAAAGAATGATAAAGAAGCTGCAGATGTGGCACCACAAAAGAAACAAGAAAAGAAACCGGGCGAACCGGAAAGTACTGGATGTTACTTTTGTGGAGCTGAAGAACACATAAAGAAGCATTATACCAACTTTCACGCATGGCGTGATAAAAAGGGGTTGTCTTAATTTTCGAAAATCAAATGATGGTGAAAGACACATCAATTTAGGCGATGGTAAAACGGTTAAAGTTAAAGCAATTGAAAAGTTTAGATTATTATTAAAGACTGCATTTTATTTGAATCTTAATGAAACATTTATTATATCATATTTTATACGAAATTTGATTTCAATTTATGTTTTGGACAAATCTACAGATTCTTGTTCTTTCGGGAATAAAATTTTTAATTTGTTTTATAATTGAAAAAAGTGGTTGGTTCCGGTTCTTTGTTATATTACGATAATCTTTATTCCAGTCGATATAATTGCTTTATTTAATGAATTCCTGCAATTAAGTGCATATATATAGTGTAAAAGGAAAATTAAACACTGAGAATTTGGTTGCGTTATGGCAGGGGATAATGCTATTTTGTAGGATACTCTAAAAGATCCAGGGGGTACAAGTTTCATGATTTCACGAATAAGTCAATTTTTGAATCGAAAAATGCCCGGTTCTTTGAGGATGTAGAGTTTGCGGGAGGAGATATAGCCAGAGATTTTATCTTTAAAGAGGAATATATTGATATTCCCACAGGTGACATTGGCATTGATCAGGTTTCCATTCCTGACTTTATTCAAGACACAAATCAAGATAATGTCAGAGAACCTCCCATTCAAGAAATTGTTCCAGAAGAACAAACTCTACCACCTTAAGAACCTATGCCATTAAGGAGATCTACTAGAGAAAGGAGAAATGCGGTGCCAGATGAATATATTGTATTTCTCCAAGAACATAAGGTTGACATTGGAATGATGGAAGATGATTTGATCAACTTCATCAACCATGGAATGTTCTGATTCTTAGAAGTGGATTGATGCCATAAATGAGGAGATTTAGCCCATGAAGAAACAATGACGTATGCGATCTTATTCTTATCTCATTGCCAAAAGGTGCGAAACCCATCGGTTGTAAATGGATATTTAAGACCAAGAGGGATTCGAAAGGCGATGTAGATAGGTGCAAAGCTTGTCTTATCGTAAAGGGCTTTACACAAAAGGAAGGCATCAACTATAAAGAAATTTACTATCCAGTTTCTTTAAAATATTGTTTTAGGACTATAATGGCATCGGTGGCACATTTCGATCTTGAGTTACATCAGATGGATGTAAAGAGGACGTTTCTTAATGGTAACATTATTGAAACAATCTATATGGTGCAATCAGAAAACTTTGTGGTTAGAGACCCAAAGAATATGATTTGCAAACTTAAGAAAATTCATTTATGAGCTCAAGCAAGCCTCTCGGCAATGGTATTTCAAGTTTCATCAAGTAATCACCTCATTTGGTTTTGATATGAATTTGGTCGATGATTGCGTATACCATAAGTTCTGTGGGAGCAAGTATTTTTTTTTTGATTTTATATATCGATGATATTTTACTTATTAGCAACGATGTATGCATATTGCACGAAACCAAGAGATTTTTTTATTAAGAATTTGAGATGAAAGACCTTGGTGACGTCTCTTTTGTGTTAAGCATACAGATACACCGAGATCGCTCTCGGGGTACTTTATGATCATCACAAAAAGGCTATATCGAAAAGTTTCTCAAAAGATATGGCATGCAGGATTACAAATCAGGTGATACCCATATGGTTAAGAGAGATAATGTTAATCTCATCCAGTGCCCTAAGAATGATTTTGAGGAAAATAACATGGAGAAGATTCCTTATGCATTAGCATTATGGAGTTTGATGTATATTCAGGTATGTACGCGTCCGGATTTTGCGTACATTGTTATGATGCTAAGCAAATATTTAAGTAATCTAGGAATCGATCATTTGAAAGCAACAAAACAGGTCTTGTGGTACTTACAGAAAATAAAAGAACTACATGCTCACATATCGGAGGTCAGATCAGCTTGAGATCGTTGGGTATACTGACTCCGATTTCGCTGGGTGCAAAGATAGAATTAAATTTATCTTGTATTTCACTAACAACAAGGGCTTGACGAAGTCTAAATATATAGACATCAAGTTTCTAGTTATTAAGAAAAGAGTTTAGAGTGAACAAGTGTCTATAGAACACATCGGTACAAACTCCATGGCCGCGGATCCGCTTACTAAGGGATTGCCACCCAAAGTGTTCCATGAGCACATTACTTGTATGGGTGTCATTTATTTTCAAAAAATTTAGTTTTTTAGTGGGAGTTTGTAATTTTTAGTGTTTCTATGATATAGACATATTTCGGTAGTTTCGGTTTACAGATATTTAAAGTTATTTTTCAGAAATAAAATTTGGTTTATTTACACTCT
This sequence comes from Lonicera japonica, assembly GCA_021464415.1. NCBI lineage: Eukaryota > Viridiplantae > Streptophyta > Magnoliopsida > Dipsacales > Caprifoliaceae > Lonicera > Lonicera japonica. Next base: position 45,036,408 of record CM038466.1, on the reverse strand, counting down.
GATTTTGGATATGGTTTGGTCTCACTAAGGTTTCAGGAGGACCAGTTGGAAATAGACATGTTAAGATCACATTACATGTAATTTTCATGCTATACATCCACATCATGATCCATGTCATTCAGTTAAATCGACATGTGTGACCATTGATGGGTCGAGTTACGTCAAGTGTAACAAAGGCCGCTTTGATCTTATGTTGATATGATTGATGGACCGGATTGGATACAGATACATTTCAGTAATGATAGCAAAGATGAGCTCAATTTACAATACATAATTATAAGGTTACACATATAGCCCAAGTGGGAGATTGTTGGATCTTTAATCCAACATTGGGCTTATATGTGAAATAATTATGTGTTGTGGACTGTCGAATGGTTAAGCCCACTTTAAAAGTGATCAAATAAGGTTTAAGTTATTTGGGCTTAAATGTATTTAATATGGTGTGGGCCTTTAATGTGTAGATAATTAAAAGTAATTCTATTTTTATGGTGGGCTAAAATAGAAATACTAAAGAGATAGTAGGGTTTACTATCTATATATATTGTGGTTATGGTCCCCAGATCATACGTACGTTTCTTGTCCCTGTTGAACCCCCATCATCATAGAGAGCAGAGAGAAGACATAAAGGGGATTCTCTAAAAAAATACGTGTTGATATGGAAGGCCAACCACTCGGCTACAAACACACACTATAGATTCAGGTACGCTTTCGCATATTGATTTATTAATTCTTGGTGATTCTACATGAACGGTCCTAGGGTTTATGGCTTAGAACCATTAAGATCTAACACTCTGATCATTCTTCTTCACCAACGAATTCAACCAATAATAATTGAAACAAATCTTTGGAATATGTAGAAGGGGTGTAATAAAGCTTTACTCAATTCATATGCACCGAGTTTGGGTATTGACACTCGATCCATATGAATTAGGTAATGCTTAATTTTTTCACCCCAAGTGTAGCGTGTAGTACGATTCTGTACGGTTCATGTGAGCCAAATAAAGTTGTGTGTAAAAGGATCAACATACTCGGCTTTGATAACCCGAGTGCATTTTATGATGCTCGGTGATATGAGGCGAGTAAATATTCATCCCTATTATGAATGGTCACTCGATTCATGTGGGCCGAATGAAAAGAAAACTCAAAACATAAAAGTTATAAATTGCAGAAAGTAACAAAAGCTTAATTAGAAAAGCTGAAACCCATGTCATCATCCGACTCTTCAGCAAGCTCACACTTCTACCATGGAAGCAGCAACAATAAGACCGAGTTTGATCAAAGTTAGGGGGTGTTTGTGACACATTAGTAGAGTGTGGAGTAATGATGTTGGACATTTTATTGCTAAGGGTGATTGTGACAAGTTTGATCGAAGAGTGTTGATATCACTACCCCATAAAATAGGATGGTTTGTTTAATAACCACCACCTCCCCCCTAACTTATTTTTTGTATGGAGATGAAAAATACATAGCATGGTATTCTTAAAGGTTATTGTTAATGTGTATATTACATGGGTTGTATGTTGATTGTACTTTGTGAATGTGCACCATAGGGAGTGTAGCAAGCTCGTGTAGTCTCTTGCTTTTCCGCACAATCGGAGAAGAGGATGAGTTGAACCCTTAACCTCACAAACAAAGAAAAACCCCTCCTTCCACCCCAATGAGTCAAACTCTGAACGTCAAGATAAGGATGGAATTTGCCTACCATTGGGCAACCCCTCTAATATAATTGCATAGTAACAACAACAACAACAACAACAACAACAATAATAATAATAAAACAAAATGGCTCCTATTTCATTATTTGAATGGAACAAAAAAAAGTGCTTTGTGTTTTTTACTCGTACACCCTTCTAAGATTATATAATTAAATAAAGTTACTAGTGTATTTGATTGTGGATGGCATTGGTGGATTGACCTGATCTTATATATCCGTAGCCTTGTTGCTCGATGTTCTTTAGCATCCTAGTAACGGGAAACCGTGTTTAAGAATCATTTTCTCTATCCCTTGTTTGGATCGAACATCGATGGAAGCCTTTATGTGCCCTAGAATATATTATTCATTCATTGTTTCATAACAGTGGCTACTCAAACGTTTATAGCTGAAATATTACACTCTGAAGTTGTAAGTTGTGATGCCCCGAGTTTCGTTGGGAGGGAGAACCTCCGGAACACGGTTGATTACGGAGCCGTACGCGACGGCAGAAGTAAGTAAAAATTAAATAACTCTGATGAGGAAGGCAAATATGCGAAGGTCAAGAACATATAACACAATCAATTGGGAACATGCTAGAACTGTAGCTTCCCCTCCTGTTAACATGTGCCTTACAGATTAGTCTGTACCGTTGCGCACCTGTCAACTAAAATGTAAGTCACTTGTCCACATTAGGCTAGCATTAAACTATAGACATGTCCCACCAATCTACCATACCATAACCGAAAGAGCAAGATTAAAGAAAAGTAAAAGTCCACATAATACATATATAAGTAGCACACAACGGTCACAAAATAGTCATACACAATACAGTCTTCATAACATCAAGTAGGCTACGTAGATAGTACAAACATGGCTACATAATATAAGTTGAGTTATGATACAACAAAGTTGATAACATGGCCTTTCAGTAGTGAAAGGCCCTCACGCTACAGTATCAGAGGAGACTAAGACTTGTCGGCCTTTCCCTTATCAACTCGTCCCGTCCCATCCTTAAAAGTACCTGTGTAGGAAAAACTATGAGCCAAACGGGCCCAGTAGGAACTATAGGATTTGTGAGAAAAACATGTATATGTAGGGGAAGCTTTATAAAGTGAGTTTGTAATTAGTCCGTCTACATAAGTCATAAATATGTCTATAAACAATGTAATATATACAAAATCTCAAGACACCGCGACCAGGCCTATATCACATCAATCATGTATAATACTCACGTCTAGGATTTTTCACATCTACTGTGCACAAAGATAGCCGGCAACTCGGTTTCTTCTGCCCAAGGCAGGGACCACCTACCAGGCCCACCTAGACGCTACCTCATGCAGCCACGAAGACATACGCTACCTCATGCAGCCATGCAGCCACGAAGGCATACGCTACAATAATCTCACGTAGCCACTAAGGCTATACGCTACCGGTAATAACCATCTACCTGGTACGAGCGGTGTTGACGAATCCGTATAAGGAAAATCATTATTATCCCAATCACAATTATAAGATCATATACATCATGTAAAAAGGTATAATAGTCCATTTCATGAGTATCAAGTGATATAAAGTGCGTATCATAGGTTTACTTTATTATACAGTCTGATAAGTACCTGTGCGCTAGAGGCCAGGAATAAAGGTTTATAATAAATCAAGGAAATGGAAGAGATGCTTGGGGAAATATGATATACTACATTTTATAAGAAATAATCAACCATTTCCTTCATAATTTATAGGCCCAAAGTGTATATATACGCAGCAATAGTTATATGTATAGAAAATCCCTAAAATTTGTATAAAATGGTGATTGGGTGCATGAACTCTTAAAATAGGTTCTAATACTAGTGTTCCTACCTCGATAGCGTTAAACCTTCACCACTTGAGCCGCGGATCGAGCTCTAAACGACGGAGGCGCAAGATACCATAGTTGGGTTTGGAGCCCTAGCTTGGTGGATGTGAAGAAAGGAAGAAGATGATGGATATAATGTGTTTGATTCTTGATTTGGGTTGAAAGAGGAGATAAAATTACACTCATGAACTCATCTCTATGATCCTACACTCCTCTCAACTCTCTCCCTGAGCTCTGGTCGAAGAGGAGAAGAAATATGGGATGAATGGTGAATAAAATCGGGTCCAAGCTTAAAAATATCATTTTTGACCGCTACAGTGAAGGGGAGTCGACTCCCTAAACTCCATGGAGTCGACTCCATGGTTCTGGATTTTTGTTCATGCTCAGAATTGCTTGTTTATGCCACCAACTCATCTTGTAACCTTATTTTGACCAACGAGAAGTGGGAATTAGGTTCCGGGCCAAACACGAAAGTTCTTGGAAATTGAAATACCTTTCCAATGATATAAATCAGGTTCCATTCTGATCTAAAATGAAAAAGTTATGATGCCTCGAATGACTAAAGGTCAGTTCATCGGGTAAGTTTAAAATGTGAGATTTTGCAAATTTCGACTCGGGTACTCAACATAAATCTTTCCAACCTAAAAGATGAATGTAATAATATAAATAAAATAGTGTGGAAGCATTTCCTAAATTCGGATATTGTCCGGGCAGCCACTCTCGCACTGTATTTAATTTACGGGTATTACATAAATGCCCTCTTAAAGAGGGGAGACTGACACTATCGGGAGTGTTGTTTTATATCTTATCCATTGTTGTTTAAGTTTCTAGGATGAAACCTCTTAAGGAGGGGAGATTGTAACACCCTGTATTTCATTTTCGAGCCAATCATCCTCCTTTTATTGTTTAAGGCCGAACCTCCGTTTGAGGAGTCGATTTTTGCTCCGGGACCTCTGTGGTTGAGCCAATACCTTTATTATGTTATTTTAATGATATTAAATATACGTGTATGGTTAGAACACATTTCGGGAAACCGCGGTTGAATTTGGCAGCTAACGGCAGAAAATCAAACTTTTGCCGAAGTAAGTTTTTGGCCAACTTTGAAAGGCCATAACTTCTTCATATAAAGTCCAAATGAGTATCTGTTTGTGGCCATGGATTCATCTCATTCCCCTCTACAACTTTCATTTGAAGGCCGAGTCGAATAAAAGTCGTTTCAGGGGTCGAAACGGGTCGCAAAGATTACGATTTCTTAAAGGAAAATGAGGGCTTCAGCCAAGGTGCCCTCTGATCGATCAAAGGTACCCCAGAGGGTTTTTAACCCCTTCCTCCTTCTTTGTCGTTCATTTTCCTTCCTTCTCCTTTCTTCTCCATTATTCTTTCCCTCTTCCAAAGTAGCTAGATAGAGATAAGAGAGAGCTAGAGAGGGAAGTGTGAGGATGAATTAACATGGTTCCTAGATTCCTACAACATCATCAAGCATCTCCACCTCCATCAATGGTAAATCCACCATTGTAGGGCTTGGAGCTCTAGATTTGGGGATTTTATGCTAGCTCCGCTTTCGGTTTGATTCGGCGCTTCAAACCTTCGTATATCAGCTTAGATTAGGTGGGAACACTAGTACCTAATCTTGTTTTCAATTATTAATTGTTTCATCTTAGTTTTCTAGTAAAGATTGGGGTTTTTCTTTATATCATGATTAAGTGCTCATAAATGGGGGCTTGCTATTTATGACTATGTTCTTTGATTTCTTCGTGTTTTTGTTGTGGGTTTATAATTATTGTAAAAGATATATGAGTTGTGTTTAGTGCTACAAGACCTAGGTGTAGGTCATTAGCGCGTAAGTGCGTATACTGCGCTTGGGGGCTTTATACGTTTAGTTATGACTTAGAAATGAAAATATATACATTATTTGATATTAAGATTAGGTAAATCATGAACTTAGTAATTTGGATGATATATGTGTATATATATAAGTATTCCTACTTATATCATTTACCTAACGAAGGATTAAAATAATAAGTATACTAGAAACCCCTTTTTATACACTTACGAGCTTAAGGTAATACGTTTGCATAACTATGTTGGACTTTGGGGAAATGTAATCTCAGTTTGTGAGATGGAGCTGAGTATATAGTGAAGGATTAAAGTGGTTAAGTAATTGAGGTTGAGTGCAAGAAAGAATTTTGAACGTGAAAAAGTGCAAGAAGAAGGCAATATCCATTCCAAGGCTCGATAGGAAGAAAACTCCGCAACCTACCCCCAAAGCATTAGAAAGAAGAGAATAAGCAAGTCCCCAAGAATTAATGAAGTGAATGCAAGTGTACAAGAGAAAAGAAGCTCAATTGAATCGATTCCTGAAGTTTCTAAAGAAAATCGAGAATTGCCGTAACAAGCTCGAAGTTATAGCTGATCAAAGTTTTTATCCATTAAGAATTTGAAGAAATCTCTAGAAATAAAAGTTTTATATCTTCGAATTATCTGCAAGTAGATAAAAACGGCGCATCAATCAGAGTTCGGAGTAGAAAGTTATGAGTAAAAGAAGAATCCATAAAAAAAAAGTGGGGGAGGGGGGACAATTTTAGCCCAAAATCAATTTTAAGCTCTGTTTCGGCCCATTTCTTCAATGATTATTCAAATCAAGACTTGAGATACTTTTGTACCATATAAAATGTCTGATATCTCATATTTTAGGGTACAATACAATTTAGAGTCAATTTGCAAAGAGGCTAAGAGCACCTTAACTTCTTAGGAGCTTTTGCGCTGCATCTAATGATCGAATTTGAGAGTTTTATTATTCAATTTTTTAAAACAATTGTTAGATTAGTTTATTTATGATATTTGAGGATGAAACTTTTCTATAATCAACATTCAATCAATTATTCAATACAGTTTTTAATTCAAGTCTCAATCGTGAACCGGGTCCCTAGTTTTATTTTTTTTCCAATTCAATTACTTTTAGTTGTTTGTTTTCTTTACTATTCATAACTTAGTTAATTGAAACCACATATATATATATATTATAGAATCAACCTTAAACCCACGTTTTTAGGCTGGTTCTAGGATTTATAGATTTATTTTGTCAATTTGTCGGTTTTTCATCGATTTATACTTGATTCTCGTTTTTTTATTCAAATAGTTTATAGTTTTTTCATGTTATTTATGTGTGATTCATCCTTGATCATTAAGAATCTTATTTTCCTGAATTCTTAGGGTTTAGGTCGAATTCGTTAGGTTTTTGTCGGTTTTGAGTTTATTTACTGTTTTTGTCGTAAAATCTTCATTTTAAATCGGAATTGTAAAATTTCAAAGCCAAACATTTTAAAATATATATGTTTTTAATTATTAGGTATATTTTTAGTATTTTTCATGATTTTTAAGATTATTTTCATGTTTTCTTTGATTATGGCTAACTAAATCCTTAGTTATGGGTCTGTCGTGAAAGATGCATAATTAATCTTTGAATGTAATCCAATCTAAGTTTGAATCTGATTTTTTCATTGGTTATATATCATATATTTAATGAATGAGTATTTTCTTAACCTTTCATGCGTTAAAAACATGTTTCCGTAAATTAGCTCAAAAGTTTCATTTCATTAAGAACTATAAAAACGTCGATTTACGGATTTTCACACCAAAATCCTAACATGGCTGATTAGAGGAAGGTATTTATCCTTTAATTAGTTGAGTTATTTTCTTAAGTAAATTGGCTGATTTGACATTGTTTTGTTATTTATTCACATAAGTGCTGAGAAAGTGCCGGTTTTGACTTTTGGTATTCTTTTTAAGTCGGATTTACTTTGAATCTCATTCAAAGCTATTCAAATATTATAGAAATGTTAGGCTACTAATTTTTGAGAAGTTTAAGTAACTTGGATTATTTTTGCCACGCACTAGCAATACTAGGTTTTAAATTACGCTTTTTCGAAGTCAAAAATTTCACCGTCTAATTATATTGCTCAAAGTTAGTCTATATAGTCTTTGTCTCGCATGGACTATCATATACTTTTAGGAGAGTCTAGGAGCTGAATCTTATAGAAAAATATTGTTTAAACTTAGATTTGGATTACCTAATTGGAATAATTTCGTATTCCCTAACTACGTACAGATACCCCTAATGCTTGTTTTCCATCAATTTAATTTTATTTAATATGATGTTTTATTTAAGTAGTGCGCTGTTTTATTTGTTTCATTTATTTTTAGTTTATATGCATGCTCCCTTAGTGCATTTAGGAAGTCTTTTCAGTAGATAACTTGCGCTTGTGGATTTTCTTTATTTTTGCACCCTAGGATTATTTAATGCTTGTGGATTTCTTGTACTTTTGCACCCTAGGATTAGTAGTTTTAATTTAATTTAAATTTTCTTTTTGATTCTCCAAGTCTATCATCTTTTTATTTCCTTTCCCTTCTCCCCTCTGAGAAAGATAGTTAGAGAAATAAATTCATTTCCTTCCCTATAGTTCGACATTACATCTCCCCAAGTATACTATAACTTGATCGCCTGCGCTTGGGTGTAACAACTTGCTTTTTCTGGGCGTAGTTATATATGTGTGTGTGTGTATGTACCATCACCGCCTTCGTCATCAACACACCACCTCTAGCAAGGTTTCTTCATCAAACACACCATCACCATCTTTGTCTCAACTAAGTTCCTTCTTTATCGGCACATGAAAAGTGAATGCATCTTCATCTACAAATTGGACATACTCAGCCTATGTAATCCGAGAAACTACAGAGGTACCCGACCTTTACCTAGGAAATGAATACTCGATTTATGATAAGCGACTGGTTGGCACCACCAAAATTCAACACATTCGGCCGCAATGAACCGAGCAAATTTACAATTGTACGCTTGATGTCTGATGAGTAAATATTCAACATCTGCAAGCTTATTCAGTTACAAGGACCAAGTAAATCATATATTGCTTGGTTGTAATGGACTGAGAACAGTCTAGCCTCACCATAAACGTGTTATGTTTGTGGGTTTTATTTGTTTGTTTTGATTCGAATCATCCGAGATTCAAAATAAGGGTTTAAGTTAAGAGGCCGGGTGCAAGCTTTATATGTATGGGTTTTGCTTGGAGTGTTGGATATGTTGAGATGGCTTGATGATGATAAGGGTTTAAACGGGTTAGGTTAATGATTTGCCGTAACTAGTTAATATTAATTAGTGATAATTAATATGGAGGGTTTCTACTAAAAATATCGAGTGTTCACTAGTATAATGTGTATTTTTTTACATGGAGTGTTACCAATAAAAAAGGGGTGCCATTATCACCACTCTTTTTAACTATACATAGGATCAAGAAATCATTAGACTAGAAATTCGTTCGAGATTCGTTCATAAAATAAGTGAATTAAAGTTGAACACATTTTAAAATTGGACATGTTAACAAGCTCAGTTCGAAAAATTCTAAGACACTATAAAACTAGGTTAAAAATCAAACTACTTGATCTTAACTCTAGAGATAAACAAGCAAATCTCAAATAAATTTATAGACTCAAAATGTTTAACGAGTCAAACTTATACAATACGGTAATAGCCCGACCTGGCTAGATCCGAAATGTGATAAAAATAAAATTCAACTTCATTTATTATCAAAGTAATTAGTAAAAAAAAATCTTTATAATCTCTCCACTCTTTATAATTTTAAAAAAATACACCATCACTTCACTATCTACAAAAATAATAATCTAGACTACACCCAACTCATTAATCCACATGACTCCATCTTGAGTCACTAGTGCCATAAAAAACTAAGGGAACAATACATAACACACATGAGTGAAAGCATCTCAACAAAATATTGTATCAATAATAAAATATTCAAAAACAACACACGTCTACTCAACAAATTCAACGGATCACAACCGACCTCTTACACTTGTCTCTCTCGGTAATATGTTAAAAACTACTCGCATCAACCACCTCACCACGTCAAAACTTCTCTCCAAACCTTACATGATTGTGGTTATTAAGACTGATTGGCGAATAAACTTAACCATGTACCAATTGGTTTCACGTAATTTAGACAACGAAGCATCAATAAATAATACTAATGAGACCAAATAAATACACCAAATTAAATCAATGTAATGAATTCAAGAAGAATACAATAAAAGAATAATAAATAAATACTCTAAACAATTAGATGAATGTTAAGTACGCCCTTTTACTTTAAAAATAGCACAATATAATCCAAATGTAAACACTAGCTCCTCCATAACCCCACATCTCTATCTCTGTTTTAAAAATCCCTCAGCTATTTTGTGTCATCTCCCTCATATATGAATTCACTTAAAATGAATATAAATGACTATAGAAATAATGGGGTCCACTAGCCAAATGGATTGGCATGTTTCACTTATACAATAAGGCGACAATCTTCAAATAAACCAAACACCCAAAACTAATATATAAATAAAGTAACATATTACAAATGGACACTTGGCAATAAAACAAAACTTAATGGCTAAGTTTTCAAGCTACAACTATATATACATAGGTACACATCTAATAAATTTATGGGGTTTATTGATTTAACCCCCTGCGCTAATTGCCTTTTTGAGATAAGCCCCTAAATAAATTTTTATTAGACATAACCCCTTAAAACCTGATGCCGTTAACTTTTCATCCATTTTCAAATTTTTTGGACCAAAATGCCCTTCCCTATCTTCTTTTTCATCTCCATTTCAATTTAAACCCTAACAGAGAAGGACCACCTCTAAAGGTCATTGGCCAGCATTATACCCCACCCTCCACACTCGCGCAATTGCTCCAACCGTCTTCGCTGACCTTCTTCCACCTCCATCTCCACCCACTCTCTCTATAAACCCTCACTCTTTCTTTCTCATCCCACTAACATCAAACCCTCATCTCTCTCTATCATTCTCGCTCTCTCCCATATCATCAACACCCGCACATATCTCCAGCTACCATCGCCAGTAACTACTGTCTCCAGCGCGTGGTAACCACTATCTCCAGCTACCATCGCCGGCAACCATGTCCGACCACCACCAGTCTACCACAATCTCAAATTGAGATTTAAACTAACCGGCCTTTCTCTAAATATTTGTATATAGATATACCCAAATCATACCTCAACTAAAATTAAATCAAACCCACCAAAGATAAAACCAAATTGAAATCAATTAATCAAAATTAAATTGAAAGAAACCCACAAATTTTTGGGCATGTGTATATATATATATATTATAGAGAGAGAAAGTTGTTTTTTTCATAGATAGTGGTAACGGTAGTGGTATGCCTGTGACGGGTGTTGAGTGTTGATTTCAATAATACGACGGCAATTGATCTTGGCCTGTGATTTTCGATGCCAGCAGGCTGCGTGATATGGAGGACACGATTATTATACGGACGGACCTTTTTCTCCTTCCGTTGGTTGGTGATGTTGATGCCGGCAGTGGCTGGGAGGTGGTCAGCAGGGGAGGGAAGGGGAAGGAATGGGAGGGGACTGGTGGTGGCTGGTTATGGGGTTAAGTTAGGGTTAGGGTTTAAATTAAATTGGGATGAAGAAGAAGAAGAAGATAGGGAGGGGTATTTTGGTCAAAAAAATAAAAAATTGGATGGAAAGTTAATGGCGTCAGGTTTTAGGGGGTTATGTCTAATTAAAATTATGTTGAGGAATTTTCTCAAATATGGCTAATAGCATAGGGGGTTAAGTGAATAAACCCCTAAATTTATATGATACACACATATATTTAATATATTTTGTAATCACATAAAAATATAAAATGTTACAATTTACCATCTTTTTAAAAATTTTGTCCTCAAAATTTAAAATCACACGTCCTATCTAAAGACAAAGGAGTAACGTAACCTTTAATGTCAAAATGGTAACGACTTGGCCCAATTAGATCTAAAATGCCAAAAAAATAAAATCTAACTTTATTTACTATCAAAATAATTTGTAAAAATACAATCTTTAGAATATCTCAACTCTTCATAATTAAAAAAATACACCATCTCTTCACTATTTGACAAAAATAATAATTTAAATCGCACCCAACTCATTAATCCACACGACTCCGTCTTGAACCAACTGTGCTATACAAAAATGAAAGGGATAATACATAAAATGTAGGTGTGAAGGCATCTCAACAGAATATTTTATAAATAAAATATTCAAAAACAACATCTTATCTGTTTACTCAACAAATTCAACGGATTACAACAAGCTTCTTACACCAGTTTCTCTCGGTGACATGTTAAAAATTACTCGATTCACCCACCTCATTACGTCGAAATTTCTCTCCAAGCCATATATGATTATAGTTTATTATGACTGATTGGAGAGTAAACTTAATCATGTATGAATTGGTTCCACGTAATTTAGCCAATATTAATAAATAACATCAATTATTAAGCCTAAATAAATATATCGAATTCAATCAACGGAATGAATTCAAAGAAATACAACGAATATGATAATAAATGAATATTTTATTAATATATGTCAGTTGTTGTTAGTTGGGTGAAAGCTAAAAATTTCTCTAATATCACTATTGAGACTGACTCATAGATTATAGCAGATAGCTTGTCCAATATCAATAGTGATTTATCTAGTGTAGGCTTGGTGTTTGATGATTGTAAACCTATTTTATTAGCGATTAATCAGTGTCATGTAAGGTTTGTTAAGAGGTCAGCGAATGTGGTTACCCATACGTTAGCTAGAGCGTCTCTTTCTTTGTCTGGTCTGCAAGAGTGGGAGGGGTCATGTCCTCCCGTTATTTCTGATGTTATTTGGAACGATTTGAATTAATATATGTCTTCTTTGTTGTCAAAAAATAAATAAATTATATTTTAAAATTTTATATACATATTAAATATAGTTCCTTACGTAAAAAATAGCACAATATAATCTAAAACCACGATTTAACCATGGGTGAAGATAGCTATTTTACTTTTTTACCGTGTAACTCGTCCGTGCGCATTATGAGTAAATGGTAAATGGTAAAATTTAAGTTGCATAGATGATAGAACCATCTCCAGCTGGCACCACTATTATTTTAAGGGTAATTTTATTTCTATCCGCAAATTTTTGCAGTTAATCCACCCTTGATTTATGTTAATATTGAAATAAACTTCTCAAAACTTCTTTATAAAAATTGAGAAGTATATCCACCGATTAATAATTCTTTTAAATGTATTTACTTTTAAAATTAGTTTCCTAATTAGAATAAAATTAGTTTTCTAATTAGAATATACTTCCTTCATAATATATTTTCTTAATTTGTTAAAAGGTATATTGATACAAGGATTATAGATTCATTATTCATCAAAAATATACAATACTATCAAACTGGGCAGAATTAATTTATATTATTACATCATAATATTAACGAATAATTTTTTTCAACAAATGAGTTTATTATTTTCTTTTTCTTTTTTCTATACAATGAGGGTTCTAAATAAATAAAAATAAAGCAAAATTAGAACTTAAGAAACTAATTAAGAATTACTGGCTGGAGGCAACAAACATCGTTTCCTTCAATATCAATCCTTTCAAGTCAAATGAAAAATATTCAATTATAATCTTTGTTTGTTTTCTTGTTTGCCATGATAAATCTGTAATTAAAATTATAATTTTAATTTACTTATAGGTAGGAACTAAATTTTGTAGACGTATTACAAATGTTTCAAACTGTACTTACTGTTTAATTACTATTCCAAGACTAATATGAATTATTGTATAATTTCAATTCTGAAAACAAATGTGAATCATAAACTATAGTCTAATCTTATAGTTTAATCTCAAGTCTGGAAAGTGGATATAATTAACAATAAATTACATATATTAGAAATATCATTTTATTATACAATTTATGTTTGCCTTTTGATATATTATATGATGGTGGATAGAAGTAAAAATTTAGCAAGTAATTTACAATTAAATTAAAAAGAATCATTAATTTATAAAAATTATGCCAATATTGATTTTTGTAAGTTTATCCAACAACGTGGTTAAACTTAGTGAGCAATACAGATTATCTCAGTAAAACTCAAAAAGATGGATAGATTGACAAATTTCGCTGATAGAAATAAAATCACCCTTGTTAATTACTAATCAAATTGATTAGGTTGTTTATTTTTATTTTTTGATTGTTGAAATTTAAATTTTGAATTATTTGATTTTCTATATTTTAGTAATTGATTAAGTTGTTAGAAATTATTTGATTGTTTAAATTTAAATTTTGAATTTGATTTTATAGATATTAGTTTCTAGCAAGATTTTAAAAGTTTAGATTAGTTTAATTATCAATTAGATGATGTGACATTATAGGAATAACAATAATATAAATTAGTTTTGGAGTTATATTAATTTAATTTTAATTATTTATCTATAAAAGTTTCTATTTTAAACAAAACTTTGAACCTTAAAGTATTGGTATAAAAGTTGTGTCCTTAAATAGATAGAGAAATGAATATTCGTCCTTAAAACTAATTGTCCCTATTTTTATTTATTTAATTAAAGTGGATATACTTACTAATCTAGTGAATTTTTTAATATTAAATTATTAATAAAATAATATTTATAAAATTAAATCAATAATATTTTTTGTAGGTCTATCTACATTCGTAATTTAATAAGTAACGCGGATTAACGGTAAGGTAAGGTGGAAAGAAATAAAATCACCCATATTTTAAATGTTCTTTAATTTCAATTTTTACTAGTTACTGATTATAAACGATTCACTTTCCCTTCTTGAACTGCGGCACTGCCCTTTCACACACCGTTGATCTCTCCATCTAAACACACCGTAGCCGGCCGTTCGCCAGTAAGTCATCTCTCTCTATGTTTTGTCATTTCTGTAATGCCTCACAGTTCCTCTGTGCTTAAATCAATAACTCTAAAATTTGCCTTCCAAATTAAATAAACTCTAAGGAGGATCCACATTACTTTTCTTCCAATCTGGAGTCTGTAGTATTATATATGAGAGCACCATAATAAGATTATTTGCTTAAGAATCTATTTATACTAGAGTTTTGTGTATACACAATACGCGTGTGATTAAAGTATAATTAGTTTAAAATAAAATAAAATTACTGTAATACATAGTGTCGGAGTTGAAAGTCAAAGAATGCTGGGTACAAATCTTGTTGCTTAGTCCATATATAAATTTTTGTTAATGAAGTAAAAGGGCACAGGTACAAAACGAAAACTTGACACACGTTCATAACCACCGATCTTCCCAGTTTATATAATAGTATATACTTATTATATGTATAAGAGTAGATGTTTATTATATTTGATTAGTCTTTCATGCATATATATGAAATGACCAAAGGTTCCCTCCTATATACATGGAAAGGGAAATAAGGATCATGTGGCTCGAACTTGGGCGTCCCACCCCTTTTTTTTTATGCTAGCACTTCAGGCATAAAAGTTCCCTTTCCCCATTCAAAGATTCTGTTTTGAGTTTTTTTTTTCCTTAAAAAAATAAATAAAATTAATCGGGTACCCAATCCTAGATAGGGAATAACTGGAAACCCCAAACCGGGGACTGGGGAGAGCGGCTTTGGTAGTTGGGGCGGGAACAGGGGACCCCAAAACCAACCCGGAGAGCGGCTTTGGTAGTTGGGGCGGGAACAGGGGACCCCAAAACCAACCCATTACCATCCCTGTCGAGGAATAAAGTAAGAAAGTTACGGAGGAAGGAAAAAGTGAACTATTTGCCTTTTCTCTTGTTTGGGATTTTTTTGAGTTTTAATTTGGAGAGAAAATGAGTGAAATTTTACCTTTTATGTAGTTTGTGAGTATTTTTAGTTTTTAAGGAGAGAATAGGAGAGAAAGGGAGAGAAAATTAATTAAAAATCTCTTTGAATCATTCTTTTGAAATTGGTTGAAATTGGACAGAATCGGAGAGAAGATGATGGTTTTTTTAATTGAAAACCTATTGTATTGACTATTTTACCCTTAAATTATATAACAGACTTTGGAAAGATGATATTTTGTTTGCTTTTCTTTTCAACTCACAAATGGAGACGAGAAAAAGTAACATTTTTTCCCTCCTTAAACTTGAAACAAAGGATATAAAATAATCCTTTAATTCTCTCCCCTCCGATTTATTTATCTTCTTTTCTTTTTTCTTGTAAACTCCCTAACACAGCCTAGAAGTTTGATTTCTATTGAACCTTCACTTTACTCTTGTTTTTATTTTCAGGATTAGTATGGCCAAGAAGCGCACACTTGGCAACAAAGACATATTCAGTGAACTGTCCACAGACTTGATAGGCTCTATTTTAGAAAGAATGAGCGCTCGGGATGCAGCAAGAACAAGTATACTGTCCAAAAAGTGGAGGTACATCTGGGCATCTCAACCCCAACTTGAGCTTGACAGGCAATTCTTTTTGGGGATAACACCAAACAAGAGAATCAACCAATCCCAATTTGTCGGAATAATTAATAAGATCTTTCTACTTCACCATGGCCCCATTAAGAAATTTATTCTCTACATTCCTTTCAGTCAAAGCCCAGATATGGATTTCTGGATACTAATCCTGTTAAGGAATGGTATAAAGGAACTCACCCTTGATAATGGATATGTTCAGCCCTACAAATTACCTCCTTATATTTTTTCTTGTGCGGAGCTCACTTATTTAGAGCTCTTTAACTGTACAATATTGAACCCGCCACTTGAATTTCGTGGCTTACTTTATCTGAACAGACTTTTTCTGGAAAGAATCTCAATCTCTCCCAATGTTGGATCACTAATCTCTGGACTCCCTGCCCTGCACGATTTGTCCTTAAGATCTTGCACTAACATCGAGAATTTAAAAATCCTCCCACCAAAACTCAGTTGGTTTGTTGTAGTTGACAGTCATGAATTTGAGTGGCAATGCTTTAAAGCCAATTCAAGCCCATCAGTGTTATATGTTGCAATGGGCAAGGAAGTTCGGAAGGTGTATGAGCAAGAGAAACATTTCAATTTGATGACACTCCTTGCCAATTTGCCCAGACTTACCACACTTTGGTTGGATGGATTTTCCCTTGAGGTAAGATAACTATTAACTACACCTCTCAAAGTAAGACTTCTTTAACTTCTATTTAGGCGTACCTCTGAAACGATGACTCCTACTCGAAAACATGAAAAAGTAATATCTTACTTTCTTGCTTTATATTTCTTTGAAGTTTTTGGCTGCAGGTGTTGGTTTGAAATGTCTGCCAAATTTCTCCTTGAAAGATATTAATTTATTTAGTCTTCGATTCAACGACTTGGATCAAGTTTTATGTGCTCTTTGCTTGCTTAGAAGCTCGCCTTTCTTGAAAAATCTCAAAATTGATGTGAGAATGCTTGATGATTACATCTCCAATGTACCTTTTTGTAGTTGAGGGATATTAACTATAACTGATTTTGCTTTTTATTGTTCAACAGGCTTCAACTGACGCAGATGAAGCCGGGGAACAAGTTATAAATTACATGGGGACACGAGGTTTGGAGATGGGACAAAACCGACTTCAAACTGTGAGTCTAGGTTCTTTTAGTGGTTTGAAGGCTGAAGTACTTTTCGCAAGGCTCCTACTTTCTCAATCTCCTTCACTTGAACGAATGGAGATAAAGAACAGAAGTGGGATTGATGCCAAAGAGGGGTTAAGGATTTCAACCGAGCTGATGCGGTTCCCTCGAGCATCAAACAAAGCAGAAATAGTTTACTTACCTTGGAGCAATATATATATATATTTATTTATCTCAAATACAATTGGAGTTTACGATTAGCGATCACTTTCCTCAGTTCGTCACTTTTAGGTTGTTTGATGCGTTATTAAGTTTGTACTACTGATCTCATAGATTTTCACTTATGCCTAGTCATACTTTTTTTTCGTGTGGCCATTTAACTTCGGTTGAGCTCGATCTTTTTATTTGTTATTTGTTCTCATTACCTTCGTTAATGATAAAAAGGCATATTATTTGAAATTCGGCATCCCTGTCACAAAAACTCCATTTCTCAATAACATTACACTTATATTAAAAATGATAAAAAAATAAAAAATAAAAATTCACTAATACTTCATCATTATTACGCTCTTTAATATAGTATATTAGCTTTAATGATTTATTTAATCGTATAATTATCATCTTCATAAATTAACTTATAGATTCTCTCACTAGAAACGGATTGCTTATCATCCCATCTGTCTGTTTCTGTTGTATCAAACTCCTTTTTGTCCCCTCAACAAATTGAAACCCATCAAACCCCTTCTTGTGCCTTAAAACAAATTCAAGCCACATAAATTAGACATTCAAGACCCTCAGAGTTTCATTCAGTGTTGACCCTCCTCCTCCTTCACCATCCAATTCAGCCAATAGTAATTGTAACAACTCTGACCCTTCTTCATCACCATCGAATTCAACCAATAATAATTGTAACAACTCTTCTGAACATGTAGAAGGGTCGTAATAAAGCTTTAGTATTGGTACTCGATTTATATAAATAAAGTTAAATATTTTCACCCCAAGTGTTGCGTGTAGTACGATTTTGCTCACTTCATGTGAGTCAAATGAAGTTGTATATAAAAAAATTAATTTACTCCGTTTTGATAACCCAATGCAGCTTATGATGCTCGGTGCATGTGAGGGTAAACATTCATCCCATCTTATGAATGGTCACCCGGTTCATGTGGACTAAATGAAAAGAAAACTCAAAACATAGAAGTTATAAATTGCAGAACACAACAAAAGCTTAATCAGAAATGTTGAAACCCATGTCATCATCCGACTCTTTCTTCAGCAGGCTCACACTTCTTCTCTTCTTCCTTGGAAGCAGCAACAATAGGAACAAGTTTGATTGAAGTTCGGGGTGTTTGTGACACTTTAATGGAGTGTTGAGTAGTGATGTTTGGCATTTTATTGCGAGGGGTACTGTTTCTGATAAGTTTGATGAATGCCAATATCACTACCCCCATAAAATAGAATAGTGTATTTAGTAACTACCACCACCTACACCTCTCCTAACCCCCTTTTTTTTTAATTGAGAAGGAAAATAATTTTACATACCAAAGTATTCTCACCAGTTATTCTTAGTGTGTGTATTATATGGGTTGTATGTTGATTGTACTTTGTGAACGTGCACCTTAAGCGTGTAGCAAGCTCGTGTAATCTCTTGCATTCCCGCACCAATTGGAGAAGGGGATGAGTCGAACCAATGGCGGATCCATGATTTTGGGTCCAAGGGGGCTTAGTGTAATTTTTCCTAAAAAATTTTACAAAGAAAATAATGCTAAAAAGATAGAAAGATAGTGCATTCATAATTCATAACAAAACCAATAATACAAGTTACAATTGTCCACGACGAGTTTTCATATTCTGAAAATGTTGTATTAAGAAATAGACACACTTGAACCAATGCTACAACATTAATAGTTTTAAGCCATTTCATTTTAGATAAAATTATAAAAAGGCATATATGAATTCTGGCATAATTTTTTAAAAATAATATTATACTTTAGTAAAAAAATAAATTATTTTGTCAATGCGAGCAACCAATGATAATTCTTTTAGTATTTTTCCTATTTAATTTTAATTTTAATATAATTAATGATTAATGGCTAATAATATAACTAATTTATATTTTAAATTTGACAAATTAATTATGTTTAGAACAAAGACATGGACAACTAATTAGAGACAAATTTTTTTTTTAAAGTGCAACTTTAGAAAGTCTGATTAGAGTTTGAATTTGATTGTAAAACCTAGGAAATTAAAGTTTTAATGATTAAATATAGAATAGGATGGTGTGTGTACACGGTATTTTAAAAAACAGGCAATATGAACACATTAAGCGAACGGTTAACATCATTAGATTATATGAATTTTATTTCGTTTTACAAGAATTTTTAATTTTGTTAGATTAAACATGAAATATTAGAATAATAAAGATAAGGGTAGATTTTGGCATAAATATAAAAAGAAAACATAAAATCCCTAATTCTAAAACTAAAATGACTACAAAAATTTATCGATTGCCTTTCCAAAATCAAAAATCATAAAAAGTAGAGAAATATATAGAATGCATTACCTGATTACTGGGCGGATGCGGTGGTGGGAGGCCGGAGGCGGATCGGAGTTGCAGAGGGTTAAAGTGATTGAACTAGTGAAGAGGAAAAAAAGAAACTAAGAAGAAGAAGAAGAAGAAGAAGAAGAAGAAGAAGAAAAAGAAGAAATAAGAGGAGGCAAGAGATCTGCTTTGGGACGGGATTAAGTGGAGATGAGAGATTGAAGTCTGAGGAGCAGAGGAGGGAGGCGGAAGACTGAGCTTGTGGCCTATGGTTAATGCTTGTTCAATTTTTTTTATTTTTTTTTCCCAAGGGGTCGGCCAACCCTTTAGTCCCTTACTCAATCCGCCGCTGAATCGAATTCTTGACCCTACAAACAAAGAAAAACCCCTCCTTCCACCCTAATGAGTTGAACTATTAGAGCTCGTTTGGTTCGAGTTTTAGAAATAGATGGGCATCCTAAATTCCTGGAAAGCTTTTATTCTAGTATCTAGGATGCCTTGCTAATGTTTGGTTCATATATGAATTCTTCTTTCCTAAAATGTTAAATGACCTCTCTATATTTGGTTCAAACAGGAATATGAGTGAAATATATGTGAATTATCAAAATATTCTTCATTTTATAAAATTAAATGATAAGCCTAACAATTTTATAAAGGTAAAATTTTATTTTTATTATTAAGAACTGTGAAAGGTCATCGTATGTATTTAATATTAAAATATCAAAATAATAATAATAATAATAATAATAATAATAATAATAATAATAATAATAATAATAATAATAAAAACGAAAATTTCAATAACAAAAACTACATTTTTCCTTTTCAAGAAAATATAAATGAAAAAAAGAAGTTGTTTTAGTAAGTAGAAGGGATATATTTTGGTCTTAAGAGGTAATCTTAGAAGAAATCTAAAAAGAATATCTAGAGTAATCATTTATTCCCATCTATTTAAGAGGAAAAACTTTGAAGGAATACTCCATTCTTGGAATGATATATTCCTATCCCAATACTCCAACCAAATATCGGAATTTTTCTGAAATAAAATGTAGCATTCCAAGACTGATTTAAAACTCGAATCAAACAAGCCCTTAACGTGAATCAAAGTAAAGGTGGAGTTTGCCTGCTATTAGGCAACCCCTCTAATATAATTACATAATAACAATAATAATAATAAAACAAAATAGCTCTTATTTCATTATTTGAACAGGATAAAAAAAGAACGTGCTCGTGTTTTTTACTCGTATACCCTTCTATATTAAATAATTAAATAAAGTTACTAGTGTTAAATTTAAAATAAAATAAATAATTTATTAACTAAATTGCTTTCCCATCTCATTCTGCATTGAGAGGAAACAAAAAATAAGAAAATATTTCCTCCATTTTTTCCCATTCCCTTTGAAAAAATCTATCAAAAGAGTGCTATTAGGGTGTGTTTGATAATTCACAAAGAAAATTTGTAGAATGGAAATTATTTCCTTGAAAGCTTTTGCTTAGAAAAAATTTCCACATTTTTTTTTATTTGAGTCATTTGTTAGTGTTTATTTTCTTTGTTGAAAATTTTGTATTTTATATCTTATGCTGTTTTGTAACTTTTGTTGAGATTATAAATCCCACATCGGGAAATAAGATATTCCCAAAATAATATATAAGAATAAGGGGTTATTTCACCCATAGCCAATTGCTTTTGAGTTACATGCTTCGAACTCTAATATAGTATCACAGGGAAGGCTATTTACCATGTCAAAGCTCAATAGTCACACGGGCTCCACGTCATCCAATATAAACCATCACTATAAATCCCAAAGCAATATATAAGAATAAGGAGCTACTCTACCCATAACCAATTGGTTTTAGGTTGGATGATTTGAGCTCTAATATGTTTGACTGTGCAACGTCATTAAATATAAACAGTCCACATGTTAGGCTTGAAATTACACCACACGTGAGGGGGCGTGTTGAGACTATAAACCTCACATTGGGAAATGAGATCATCCTAAAGTAATATATACGAATAAGGGGTTACTCCACCCATAATTAATTGGTTTTAGGTTGGATGCTCTTTGTTTGACAGTAGCATTAAAAATGGTAGAAAAAATTAATTAGTTTGTGTGACAAGTTGGAATTTAAGTTTTGATATTTAGTGAGGTTAACTCTTACATTTTGACTTTTTTCATGGTAAATTTTTCATTGGGAGGTGAGTAAGAAAAATTTCTATATTAAAAAAAAAAGAAGAAGGATGGAGGACATATACTTATAAAAATGTGCATGAGATGGAGAGTATCCCACCACATGTCTCAACTTATTTTCCAACTTCTCACATAAATGAGTTGTTTTTTTCTTATCATTTTCTATTTTGCTTACACACGGATTTTTATCGTTGTTTGATTCTAATATTTTTCATTGAAATTATTCTTCTCCTTTTTGTTTGGTCATTTTTATAGTGAATAACACAAAACAATTTCAAGCACCAAACCTATGATTGATATTTAACAAAACATGCACACACAGTAATTTAAAATGTCTCCATATAAAGAGTCAAATACCGTTAATGGTGCCATTGCTTCGTCGAAAAGCATAATTAATGTAAATAAGATAGTGCATAATATCAAACAAATGTCAAAAGTAAGAAGTCTAAAAATAAGAAAAATGACTGACGGTCTAAAAACCATAAGCTAATGATGGCCGTCCAGAGATGTATTATCCTGTGTCCCATTTTTCATGTTAATCCTTATCTTAAGCCCTGTTAAGGCCTAATATCCATCAGGCCACAAACTTTTGATTCCGAAGCCTTCTTAGTTGATCCAATACTTCTAACATGTCATATTAGACATATTAAGTTTGCAGGACCAATCATTTCAAAATTCGGGTGGTCTGAATTAAAATCAAGATGTTAATCGCATGTTTTGACTTTACGCGAATTTTGAATTTTAGCAATCTTTGAGAATTCATAACTTCTCCATTTCTTATCCAATAGATTCCTTGTTTATGCCACTAGTTAGGTTGAGATCCATTTTACAACTTTTATGTTTTGACCAAAAGCTAAATGATGCTTCTCATGCGTCAAACTGCGTGTGAAGTAAGCCGACAATTAAAAATCTGATCGTTCGATAACGTAGTGGCAGACCGCTGTCTTCTAAAAATTTATGGTATTAATCTAGCCATAATTTGGGGAATCCTCCTTGAGGAAAGTTATAGATCTTCAAGTCATCTTTCTGTCGATCTATAAATCATTTGAATCCAAGTTCTGTGTAAGGAGTTATGACCAAAATATCAACAGTGTGTCTGACGCATTCGATCAGTGCAGTGGGAAGCAAAATATTTTGGCTAAATGCTTCAAAGATCGATCTTGGAGCCCTGGAGTCAAATTTTGACCACTTTTGACCTCTTTGTTTTCCCATTTAACCCTATACCCATTTTGACAAACACTCCCACACACCTCAAGAGAATTTTAGAGAGAGAAAGAGAGAAAGGAGATTCTTGATAATTTTGATGATTTATCGATGTTGATTCAAGATTTGAGCCCTAAACCTTCATTTTCATCACTATTCATCACCTTTTACCTCAATTTCCTCCGTGGAAGCTTGAAGGGTGAGCTAGGGTTTCGAGATTTTGGTATCTACAATTCTCCTAGCACCTCAATCTTGTGGATTATCATCAATAGAGGTGGGAACACTAGTATTAAACTTTTTTTTTCAAATTATTACATGTTGCATATAGTGTTCTTGTATAAATTGGGGGGTTTTATTTAAAACCCTAAGTTTTGTACATTACATTTGGGTTGGGCTAGATTAATCCCTAATTGGTAGTTGGTATTAGTATATATATATATATATATATTATCACTTAAAGTACACGTAAATACAACTAATTTCATGTTTTTAGCTCAAATACTTTGAGATTCATATCAAACCCACTTTATAGTAAGTGTCTGAACTAGAGTTCGGGAATTTTGGGATTTTTACTTCATAATGGTTGATTATAGGTTTCAAGCTATAAATATACACATTTGTTCCACAAAGTTTACATATAGATTATTATCTATGAGATTTGTTCCAAAACCCACCAAGGATGAATAAAATATGATAACTTTTGGGTCGAGTGGCTTATGAATACCATTATTGGGATTAATGATGAGAGTATTACCTTAATACATCATAGTTATGTTGTTAATGTGAATTGGTAGGGTGTGCCTTTCCCTAATAGTAATTGTAGGAGATTAATATACCGTAGCCATACCGGTTAGGCAAGGATCATGGGAACTGGTGCTTGGCTTGGGTAGAATAATGTTCGAACATGGATAAGACTTATGTG
Organism: Lonicera japonica; assembly: GCA_021464415.1. Taxonomy (NCBI): domain Eukaryota; kingdom Viridiplantae; phylum Streptophyta; class Magnoliopsida; order Dipsacales; family Caprifoliaceae; genus Lonicera; species Lonicera japonica. Next base: position 45,012,531 of record CM038466.1, on the reverse strand, counting down.
GCCTTAGTTCTAAAAATATGATACGCTTTAAGAAAGGAGAAACCGATAGTTCATTAATTGGGTGTAAAACTTGCATAATGATGTAATGATAAAGCTAATGACTCAGTTTATATTATGGACACCTTGTAGGTGATTTGTACTTGCTTCGATTATTGTACATTAATTGTAGTTGACTCTACAACTTATATTACATTGAAAGGTTAGTGGAATTTTATGTTAACCATGGATTATGATTGTTGGCACCCAAAGCATATTAACGTATAAATGCATGTATATTTGGTTGCTTTATTGTATCACACTAATTAGGGATGGCAAAAAAACCCAACCCAGCGGGTTTCCGACCCGACCCGACCCAACCCGGATGGGGGGTTTGGTAATTTTTTTAAAACCCGGACCAGGTTCGGGGTGGGTTAAGGTTTTGCCCACTAAAAACCCAACCCGACTCGACCCGCTTGTATATATATATATAAATTATATATATATATATAGTATTTATTTACAAAAAAATAGACATTTTTTTTACCAAATGTGGAGCATTAGATTATATAGATTAACACCTCTTCTTCTCTATTTTTTTTATATTTATAAATAATAATAATAATAATAATAATTCGGGGCGGGTTTGGGTTTTTTAAAAAAAACCCGTCTCGGGTTCGGGGCGGGATAGTATATATGCGGGTCGGGTTTGGTAATGGCCAAACCCACCCCATACCCGATCCGTTGCCATTCCTAACACTAATCCATGTTAGGTCCCAGTTATGGTCACCTAGTACGGGGCTGGATAAGTTAGGACATAGTCTATTGGGTGAAAGACGTGAAATCGTGCATAGACACTAATATGAGGCCCTATGACGCGTGGGTAAAAGGTCATAAAATGTAGACCTGGTTGGACGCTTGGATAATTGTAGAGATTATTGAGACTTACGTCTCGGATGACATCATTGTGATACGTTTATTGTATTTTTCCTTCCCATGGATGAGGATGGAATATAAGAGACCGATTTTTAGATGAGGACCGAGTCCAAGAGACTAGGGAGTAATGGCACTATGACTGGGTAACATGAGGACCAATGTGATGTTGTTAATTATCATAGTATTGTTATTAATATCATTATATCATATTTAGGGGTGTTCAAAAACTGAACCGGACAGCCAAACCGAATGAACCGGACTGAAAAATGGACATATTTGGACCGGACTGTTTAAATACAATCCAGTCCGGTCTTCAGTCTTAGATTTTTAAAGCATCAATTGAACCGGATCGGATCTGTATTATAATATATATATTTAAATATATATATATATATATATTAATATTAAATTTAAACCCTAAACTAAGCCATAGCATTCCCTCCTATTCACAACGCCGCTCTCCTCTCCCTCTCCCTCACTGGAACCCCCTCTCTCTCCCCCGTCGCCAATCGTCTCTACTATCTTTCTCTATCTCACCGTCCAGGGTCCATGACCATGGCTTCACCTTCTACACTAATCGATCCGCTCCAGCTGATCTCGTTGATCCCTCCAATCCCTTGCCCGAAGTTGCTAACGATGCCACTGGTAAATCTTTTTCTCTCTCTCTCTCTCTCTATCTCTCTCATATGTGATTTATATTTTTTGTGTTATAAGTGGGATAAGGCAAAAAAGATGAGGAAATTAATGATCAACCAAAATGTGATGAAGGCAAGAGGATCTAGTTTCATCAGAAGTGGAACCGCATAAAAGGTTTTTGCTGTTTATATTTTTGGAAATACAAGAAGTTCAATTAGAGTTCATAAAATGTTGTGGAAGCAAGCCTTGAAATGATTCAATTGAAAATGGGTGCTTTTCGTTGTTGTGGAAAGTGGGTTTTTGTTTATGATTCTTATGATTCTGTATTCAACTTAAAATAAGAAGGCAAAGAATAAAAAATAGAAGACTGGAAGGAAAAGGAACATGAATTGAGATATTGTTAGTGTTAGAGTGATATACTAAAAGCCATAATTTTCTTGTTGGTTTGGATATGTTATAAACTTGGTTTTGCTATTTTAATGAGAATCTGTATAGGCAATGGTTGCATTATATTATTTATTTAAATATGGTGCATCTGTGTCTTTTATTCCATATAGTAGATGATTTGGTGTGTAGAGTATAGCTTACACACAAAAGATCTTATCATCGGTTCTTGTGGAATATAAGTTTAATGGTTCACAGTCTTAGATGGAATTGGACACCCATCGGTAGAATTGTAGCACAAGTTTTAGTAGTTTATCTTAACTACAGGAAACAGTGTAGTTTTAACTCGTTGTGCTAGTACACTTTGTGTGTATTGAATAGGACCACTTTGGGTTAATTGTTTTTATACTCACTATATAAAACAATTTAAAATCTCATGGTTATTATGATTACTTATGCTCTTAATCTTGAAATAATTAATAGACATGTATATGTAGTGTTTGTTGTTTTGACTTAATATGAGTGAGATTTATTTATGGATCAATAATCTTCGTGAATTGGATGACGATATTATATGTATGATGAATATTAATTATTGATGGAATCCACGTCCCGGTATAGGGATTGATGATAGCCCCTTGAGAAGCTTATAAGTTTTGATCATGTAAAACCCTGCAGGTGGATTATGTTAATCCGACATGTCAAATAAGTTAAGTGGTAGGCTCAAGAATTAAGAAGTGATTTAAATATAATTGTCAGTAATTTAATTTAAATGACGATTATCTGTAATCTTAACGTGGGGAGAATAATAAGTATTTAATAACAAGGAGCTCGAAATATAATTTTGAGATAAGGACGGGAGTGCAATTATATTTCTTTAGTGGTGTGAATTATAATTTATGGAAGGAACTAATTCATAGTAGAATTAAGATTCCAACTTTCCATAGGAAGCTCAAACACTTATTTATCCTTAAGGTCCCTATCGTAGCCTTATATATACGCCGGCCTTGTCTCTTCTCATGAGAACAATAATTCTCATGAGTTAGGGTTTGTTCTATTGAGAGAGGAGAAAATCTTGGTGATACCGTAGCCCACACTCGGTGCAAGATTTGATGGTGGAAGGAATACGATAGAAGATCTTTAGGTTTTTCGGCACAGCAGTCGTAAATCAATCGTAACTTTTGATCCCACCGTTGGATCGGGCTGATTTTTGGATATGTTGTTCGGAACGCAAAGTTACAATTATTCCGCAAAAAATGAGGACGATCAAAAGTCGTTTCAGTGGAAAAAAAAATTAATTTTCGCAGCCCAACGAGAATTAAAAAAATTGACCCAATCGCAATCTGATATTTTTAAACCCTAGTCTCCTCATATGGATCCTCTACATGATCCACAAAGGTGAAATCCCTTTATTCTTATAGGGTTTTAGCAAAAGTTTTTTTTGTTCAATCTATACGTAATATCGAACGATCCTGTATTTATGTCTCCATCAATTGGTATCAGAGGGATTGGTTTTTCTTTGATACTGCGTACGGATTGAACTAGTCATGTTGTCCAGTTAAATCTATTCATGTATGTTATTGTTGGATAGAACGTAAAACTCGCTAACCCTTGTTTTGCAGTGTTGTTGTCCCGCTATTATCGTCACATAATTATGTTTTATGTGATTGGATCCCACGATGTTTTTATTCGTGGTTAATTTTAATGTGCATGATGATTTGGGTTTTATTCATGGTTGTAAATTAAATTTAGATCAAATTTGTGAACTCCTTAAAAGGAGGCATAGGATCTATGTAATTTTCTTTACAGTTTAGATATAATAGTTTATGTGTGAACTCCTTAAATGGAGGCATAGGACATTTGTATCTAAGATTGCAGTTTCTTTAACAAAGAACGTTGAAGTAGGCGTTTCCACCAAGATTGATTCCCGACATAGTCAGTGAAGTGGCGACGTAGGTCGTGACAGGTTTTTCAACAGACTAGGGATGATGAAGCTTGGACCATAATAGCAGGGATTTAATTATTCTTCTTATTGAATGGTTTAATGCTTTGTGTGATTGTGCGTTGGTCATATGTGTTTAATTATTAGGTTTCCTTATAATTTTGGACAACATTGTTTCATGACCATACCTAGATCACCTTTTATTTTATGTTTAGTTCTTGTCAAATTAAAAAAAGGGTATATAAATATAAATTTTGCGTAATTGAAAAATATAAGTTTTTTTTTTTAAAAAAAGCAGTAAAATAATTTTATTACACATGTCTTTTATATTTCATACCCTTGTATTTTAGTTGACTAGAATTTAATATAAAATTTTCTTAACCCTCAGAAAATAATGTTTTAAATATTAAGTGGGTGAGGGGTTTTTTCACATAAAAATCCCACGGTCTCCATCATTGGTTTGTAGATGATGTAATTTATTCTTCGTGTGTGTTATAGTGCTCACCTCTATATCGGAAAGAATAGATTGTGGAATCATTGTACAAATTTCACTGACTGATAATTTTAAATGATGTGATTTATTTTTCGTGTGGGTTTTAGTGCTCACCTCCATATCGGAGAGAATAAATTGCAGAATCATTGGACTAAATTAAATGATGGTATACACTTAGATATAAATAATAGTATGCTCTCCAACTGAGTCTCTACTATTATTTGTAGGACCAAAGGAAGTCGGCTATTTAAATTTTACTTGACAATAAAGGATTGTCTAAAATAGTATGTATTACTTGACGATAAAGGATTGTCTAGATAGTAAAATTTAATAGGTTTACATCTGTCTAATAAATAATGAATAATAAACGACCTCATTAACGGAGCATATTGTTTAAAGTCTTAGGCTGCTAGCGAACGCTTTTTGAAATGGTAGAGGGTACCATATTTAAAATATGTATTCAAAGTTATTATTGTCCATCATAATTTGTATGTGATTCTCAAGTTTTAAAATGGCAAACTCTTTCAATCCACTTTTAATTATTCTCAATTAAAACAAATTGATTGGACCTAATTATATTGACTAAAAAAGGGAACTTGAATATTGTGCTTACTGTTAAAGAGTATAAGTTTGTGCTCACTGAGTCTTTTCTAGCAGAACATGGTAAGGGGGTGACCGATTAGGAAACCCAGGCTTGCCGGATGTGAAAAAAGGCTGATGAGATGGCGTGGTTTTACATTCTGGCATTTTTGTCAAATGTGCTACAACTATGCATTAGTCTTTTGCCACCGCCTACGACATAATGTTGAACCTCAAAGATATTTTTGGGGATCAGGATCATGCCGTAAGGTAGGTTTCGATGAAAGACCTCATGAACACGACTATAGCTGAAGGAACCCGAGTTAAAGATCTTGTTTTGAAGATGATCAGTCTTCTGAATGAACTAAGAGATCTTTGGGGCTGAAATCGATGGGAAAACTCAGGTCGATATCGTTCTCCAATCGCTGTTGGATTTATTTAAGGGATTCCGACAGAATTACAACATGAATAAGCTTTATTCGTTGTTGGAACTTCTTAAAGAATTCCAAGCAGTTGAGGAACTCCTTGGTAAGCTGGCTAGTACTCTAGTGGCTGAGAAAGCTTCAACTTCTATGCCCAAAAGCAAGAAAGGAAGAAAAAGAATCCATAAGCTGCAGTCCCACAAGGAGCAATGCGTGCAGCAGTCGCTGAACCTCTAGGAGGAGTGGAAAAGCCTATGGGCCAGTGTTTTCACTGTCAGTAGAAAGTGCATTTGAAGAAAGATTGTCCCTATTTTCTAAACCGTTATAACAACATATGTAAATTTCATCTATTTGTTGTTGTATCTTGTTTAGTGGTCCGATCTACCAGTACCTGGTGTGTAGATTCGGGAGCCACTAATCATGTCTGCAATACTTTGCAGGAGTTCCAGGAAACCAGACAACTTAAAAATAGAGAAAATTTACATATGTGAAGCTACAAATGTGGTAACAGTTGCAGTATAAGATATTTATCTTCAGTCTAGTCAGAATAGGATATTAATGATTAAGGAATGTCTATATGTATCTTCTATTAGAAGGAATTTGATTTCTATTTCTAGATTGGTTGAGGACAAATATTTTGTTTATTTTAATGATAAATCAGTTATCACTAGAAAAAATAAGTAGTTTGTTTGTTCTAGTACATTAGTGATTGATCTTTACATTATTAATCCTGACTTGTCAGTACTACAACTGAGTGAATCGAATAGCATTAATAGTTTACCAATTAAGAGAAAGGAACCTTCAAAATGAACCAAAGGTATCTTTGGCACTTACACCTTGGTCATATTAATCTAAAAAGAATTCAAAAATTGGTTGAAAATGGACCATTAGGTTCATTGGAAGTGGAGGCACTTCCAGTTTGTGAATCTTGTTTAGAAGGTAAAATGACTAAGAGATCATTCTCGGCAAAAGGTTATAGCGCTAAAGAACAGTTAAAACTGGTTGACTCTAATTTGTATGGTCACATGAATGTCCAGACTAGAGGAGGCTTTGAGTATTTCATCACATTTGTAGATGATTATTTAAAATATAGATACATTTACTTAATGCGATGTAAATCTGAAGTCTTTGAGAAATTCAAAGAATTCAAGACAGAAACGGAGAAGCGTCTAGGAAAATGTATCAAGTCACTACGATCAGATCGTGGTGGTGAATACCTTTTGGGAGAGTTCAAGGAATACTTATTAGAGAATGGGATTACATCCCAGTTGTCTGCACCGGGGATGCCAGAGTATGATGGTGTAGTAGAAAGAAGGAATAAGACTCTTATAGAAATGGTAAGATATATGATGAGTTATTCAGACCTACCTTATTCTTTTTGGTGATATGCTTTAGAAATAGCTGCATATATTCTGAACTTGGTACCATCAAAGTCAGTACCTATTACACCTATAGAATTGCGAACTGGTCGTAAGCCTAGTCTGCGGCATATTCGGATATGGGGTAGTCCAGCACATGTGCTGAAAGGTAATGCGGATTTGTTGGAATCAATAATAGAAGTGTATTTCTTTGTTACGTATCCAAAAGGAATCAATTGTGGTTTATTTTATAATCCTCGATAATGTAAGGTTATTGCTATCAATGTCAGATTCTTAGAAGAGGATTATATCATAGACCATAAGCCCATAAGTAGTGTTGTTGTAGTGGAAATGAGAGGAGAGAAAAACAGGGCACAATTCGTCTATACCTTTAGTACAAGAGGAAATACCACAGTAAATGGATATCGACATTCCATTACCTCGTCGTAGTGGGAGGATTGCCGATACTTGTGCACATCTTGAACAAATCACTAATACATAGGTTCTTAAACCAATACAACGTGTGGATAGTGAGTTAGTATGTTCAATATTTGCACAATGTACACAAACACAAGTAGTGCCTCGTCGTAGTGGGAGGGTTGTTCGTCAACCTGGTCGTTTTATGTTCTAGGGAGAGTCTTATGACAAGGTCCCTGATGAATAAGAAACGAACCATTTTTAACTACAATGAAGTACTTCAAGATAAAGATATAGAAAATGGCAAAGGGTTATGAAATCTGAAATAGAGTCCATGTACTCTAACAAAGTCTGGAATCTTGTAAAATAACCCGAAGGGATAAAACCTATCGGATGCAAGTGGGTATATAAGAGATAGAGAGGATCAGACAGGCTTGTTGTTAAAAGGGTTCACTCAGAAAGAAGGGGATCGATTATGATGAAACCTTTTTATCGGTAGCCATGCGAAAGTCTATTCGGATTCTCTTTTCCATTGCGGCTCATCTTGATTACGAGATTTGGCAAGTGGATGTCAAGATAGGTTTCCTTAATGAAAGTCTTGATAAAAGCATCTATATGATGCAACCAGAATGATTCATAGCAAAGGGCCAAGAGCACATGTTGTGCAAGCTGAAGAAGCCCATTTATGGGCTTAAGCAAGTGTCTAGATCTTGGAACATCTGTTTTGACCATGAAATCAAATCTTTTGGTTTTGATCAATGTTCAGATGAGTCTTATGTGTACAAAAGGCGCAGCCGAAACACGGTGGTATTCTAGGTATTGTATGTGGATAATATCTTACTTATTGGAAGGGATATGTGAATATTATCTTCAGTGAGGGTATGGTTAACAAGTCAGTTCGATATGAAGGGCTTAGGAGAAGCCAGTCACATCCTTGGTATTAAGCTTATGCGAGATTGAAAAAATAGGATGTTAGGCTTATCCAAAGTACTTACATCGATATAATTCTTGCCAGAGTTAGTATACAGGATTCCAAGAAAGGGTTTCTCCCTTTTTAGGTATGAAATCACTCTATCCAAGATCAATGTCATAAGACACATGATGAGATAGAGATGATAAGGGGAGTTCCTTATGCTTCGGCAGTGGGAAGCCTCATGTATGCTATATTGTGTACTAGACCAAACATTTGCTTTACCATTGATATGGTTAGCAGATATCAGTCTAATCCAGGGAAAGAACACTGGACTGTGGTAAAACATATACTTAAGTACCTTAATAGGACTCAAGATTTTATGTTAGTTTACCAGGCAAATAGTCTAGTACCTGTTGGATACACAGACAAGGATTTTTAGTCAGAAGTTAGAATTCCAGAAAGTCAACTTCAGGTTATGTGTTTACTCTAAGAGGTGGAGTCATTGTTTGGAGGAGTATCAAGCAGTCAGGCATTGCTGACTCCACCATGAAAGCTGAATATGTGGCTGCTTTAGAAGCAGCTAAGGCAGCGGTTTGGCTCAGGAACTTCCATATGAATCTAGATGTGGCACCTTCAGTGTTATAAGCCATCTCACTTTATTTTGATAATAGTGAAACGGTTGCGAACTCGAAAGAGCCGAGGATTCATAAGAAGGGAAAACACATAGAGTGTTCACGTTAAGGGAATGAGAGTGAGATGCATAGATGCATGGCTTTGAGTCTAAGTGGGAAATTGTTAGAGTGATATACTAAAAGCCATAATTTTCTTGTTGGTTTGGATATGTTATAAACTTGGTCTTGCTATTTTAATGAGAATCTGTATAGGCAATGGTTGCATTATATTATTTATTTAAATATTGTGCATCTGTGTCTTTTATTCCATGTAGTAGATGATTTGGTTTGTAGAGTATAGCTTACACACAAAAGATCTTATCATCGGTTCTTGTGGAATATAAGTTTAATGATTCACAGTCTTAGATGGAATTAGACACCCATCGGTAGAATTGTAGCACAAGTTTTAGTAGTTTATCTTAACTAAAGGAAACGGTGTAGTTTTAACTCGTTGTGCTAGTACACTTTGTGTGTATTGAATAGGACCACTTTGGGTTAATTGTTTTTATACTGACTATATAAAACAATTTAAAATCCTATGGTTATTATGATTACTTATGCTCTTAATCTTGAAATAATTAATAGACATATATATATGTAGTGTTTGTTGTTTTGACTCAATATGAGTGAGATTCATTTATGGATCAATAATCTTCGTGAATTGGATGACGATACTATATGTATGATGAATATTAATTATTGATGGAATCCATGTCCCGGTATAGGGATTGATGATAGCCCCTTGAGAAGCTTATAAATTTTGATCATGTCAAACCCTGCAGGTGGATTATGTTAATCCGACATGTCAAATAAGTTAAGTGGTAGGCTCAAGGATTAAGAAGTGATTTAAATATAATTGTCAGTAATTTAATTTAAATGACGGTTATCTGTAATCTTAACGTGAGGAGAATAATAAGTATTTAATAACAAGGAGCTCTAAATATAATTTTGAGATAAGGACGTGAGTGCAATTATATTTCTTTAGTGGTGTGAATTATAATTTATGGAAGGAACTAATTCATAGTAGAATTAGGATTCCAACTTTCCATAGGAAGCCCAAACACTTATTTATCCTTAAGGTCCCTATCGTAACCTTATATATACGCCGGCCTTGTCTCTTCTCATGAGAACAATAATTCTCATGAGTTAGGGTTTGTTCTATTGAGAGAGGAGAAAATCTTGGTGATACCGTAGCCCACATTCGGTGCAAGATTTGATGGCGGAAGGAATACGATAGAAGATCTTTAGGTTTTTCGGCACAGCAGTCGTAAATCAATCGTAACTTTTGATCCCACCGTTGGATCGCGCTGATTTTTGGATATGTGGTTCGGAACGCAAAGTTACAGTTATTGTGCGAAAAATCAGGACAATTAGAAGTCGTTTCGGTGGCAAAAAAAATTAATTTTCGCATCCCAGCAAGAATTAAAAAAATCTGACCCAATCGCAATCTGATGTTTTTAAACCCTAGTCTCCTCATATGGATCCTCTACATAATCCACAAAGGTGAAATTCCTTTATTTTTATAGGGTTTTAGCGAAAGTTTTTTTTGTTGAATCTATACGCAATATCGAACGATCCTGTATTTATGTCTCCATCAGTTAGACAAGACAAATTCTCAGTAGTTAAAGCTTTAAACAATAACGATTTAATATTTAACTGCCTCAATAATTTGCTTTGTTAAATGTATGGAAGATTTGTTATTATTAACTAATTACTGTGTAAACTGTAAAGCTTCCATGTTTAATTCATATGTTGAAGTTTTCTATTTATCTTGCCTTGATTTTTTTAGCATAATTTATTAATTTACCTCATTTCTCTTGGAGTATTATGCATTAGAATTCCTAGTTTTTAGTTTATGGGTGATGGGTGCTTGTTAAAGTTATATTCTCAGTTTTTGGATTGAAAATCAATTTCTTTAAAAACATAAATACAATATTATTTTTTTATCTCCCTCTCCTTTTTTGTGACCTAAAGGTCTGTTTTTTATTCCATTCTTTTTATGGAAAATGCCAAAAAATTAATGTTTTCCATCATTACTGTTGTTTGATTACATCAAAATTTCAAGTAATTTAGCCTACTTTGATTTTGCCTACTTGTATCATTTTCAATGGTATTTAAAAACCACTTCCCTCTTAATTGTTTGTCTGTACGAAAAAATAAAAAAGAAAAGAGAAAAAGGGAAGAAGGAAGGAAGAATGACAAAACATTAATCTTCAAGATTTTAAATCCTAATGTTCTGTTCTTAGGTATGTGCTAAAGCTTCTAAATCCTAATATCCTAATTGTTCCATCATTATATATAATGTGTTTTTTCAAGACGCTAATATATATATATATATTATATTTTTGCTAGAAGACTTTGTATTTTTATTAACTACACTTTTGGTGAACCTTTTCAAATTTTGGACATTTACTTGAGTATGGAGTATGGATTTGTAAAATAATGACTTTGTAATTTTATTAACTAAAATGAAAATAAGCACATGATATATTATTAAAAAAAAAAACCCTAAAAAATGGGCCCAAAAAAAGCCCAAACAGAATGGACCGACAGAAATCAAACTGGCCTGGTCTGGTCCAGTCTGGTCCGTTCTTAACACTCATTTCGGTCCAGTCCGGTCTACGAATTCATAGGACTGATATATTTGGTCCAATTCGGTCAATCGGACCGTGCACACCCCTAATCATATTTTGTGTTATTATATATGTTGCCTCGGTTATCATTGTGGAAACTTATGTATGAACACACATAGATATAATTTGATTAGTTGGCCATATCATAATGGACATAAGAGATTAATAATTAAAGTGGTAATTATCACATTCAAGAGAATGGCTATGTATCCGTATAACTTATTATAATGCTTGGGATAAGATAACCATTGGCCCTAAATGTTGTATATGGGTGAGTGCGCACGAAATAAATGGTGAGTTCCTTAGTGGCAATGTCTTTTTAGTAAGCCAAGTATGGAATTCATAAAGGACTATAAACAAAGTGGAAATAATAAATGCGTGGCTTATAGTTGCAGACCTTCAGTATACATATGAGATAGTTGTGGAATAGTACGGACATGGAATATAGAGTGTTGATTCACGCATTAGAACAAATACACCTTAGCATGACGAACCATAGGAAGCTAGAGATCAAGTAAGATAATTCTAGAATAGTATTCCCTAGAAAGATGTAAATTCATAGAGAGGGTTGTATCTATAGAACTTTAAGGACATGATTGGTTAGTGTGAACAACTCATTTTGCGACTCTCGCAAGAATCCATTTTCTCAAGCATGCACACATGCACAAACATTCATATATGCATACATATACTATACATGTGATATAGGTCAAAGAAGGAAGCAAAAAAAGATTCCCGGACAAGAAGTAACAAAGATAACCGGAAGCTGCCGGAAACCGAAAATCGTCAACCTTGTGAAATCTTTGAAAGGAAGACTTCCTAAATTCTGATCATCCTCAAACTTTGAGGGTTGTTAAAAATTTCATTAAGAGTAAAATACTCAAAAATCAGCTCGATCTGATGGCAGAATCTCGGGGAATTTATAAAACTGATAGTTCACTTCAGGTAATCAAATGGAGACCTTCCAGAAGTTCAAATGAGCTCAAATGGTCATTATATAGGTCTTATCATAGGGAACAACATATTAAAAAAAATATATGAATCCGATGCTCCATTTGGCCGATACAGCAAGAACCAGAAAGCCTTTGTCCACAAAAACAAAATTATATCAATCGTGTGGACAAACCTTTTGTCTACAAAACCTTTGTCCACAAAAAAAAAATACAAAAACAAAACTCCCTTTTCTCTTATGGAAAAATCCCCAGGCCCCTTTTGGATATAAATAGACCTGCACTAGCCCATTTTAAAGTATGAGAAAGCTCTGAAACTTTGGGAATTGTACCACAGAGTATTATTTCTCTATTTTTAAGGTTATGAGGTATTTTTTTAACGCAGCCTAGCTTTATTTATTTATCTATCTTTATTTTTCTCAGTTATAATTGACCAGTCGCATGATTAAATTGTTGCTATCTTAAAATCAATCCAGAGTTCGCATTTTTAAACCTTTTTTTAAAACTAAAGGTGTAGAACGAGCTGCAACCATTTTAAAACTCATTTTTATCTGTTAATTTTGCAAAATCCCAGTTTTAACAGTCTCGTTTTATGAAGGAATCATTAAGCATTTATATCCGGTTTAACTAATAAATCGCGGTACTAGATTCGTCGATGCTGGTTTAAATCACTAAAATGTGGTACACTATCGACGAACGAATCTTGAGGACTCTTGGATATCCTATTCTAAATAGAATTAGCTTCCGAAAAGCCCTAAGTTTTATCAAAAACACTAGTGTCATCATTATCAAAAACACTTTTTCAAACCACACAGATTGATTTCTAAAATTAAATGGGCCAATTACGAAGCATGTTGTTCTTTTTATCCCCATCCAAAATCCTGGTTTCCTAAAACTATGGATAGATAAGCAATAATATCAATAAGCATGCGATTCTTGATTATAAATACATGCATATCTTACTCAGAGACCGAAAGGCCGAATTGGGGTGCCTAACACCTTCCCGGTTCATAATTTAATCTCCGAACCTTCGAATCAACTGGTTCGCATTAATTGTGTTTAAAAGGTAGTTTAATCCATAAATGTTTTTCTTCAACATGCATTTTTATTTGTTTAGTAAAACAAATTGGCGATTCTAATTTCCTTTACAAACGTCACTATTTTCTTAAATAAAACGAACCGTTTTCCTAAAAACCTGAGAATCTAGAGGAATCACCACCCACGAGGGCCGGTGTCCAAAACACAGGTTCTCATGGTTAGTAAGGGGAAAGCTTCCAATGGCTAAGATGAGAATCCTAGTGGGGTTCGGCATGCATGTGTGTGCTGCATTTGCGCTATCTTCATATTACTATATTATACTACGATACTTACTTTTTATAAAAGTTGTACATGCCTACGTTTGCTAGTTGTAGTTTCTATACAAACTTATATAGTTCCCACTGAGTTCGAATTTGGCTCATTCCCTCTTTCCAACAGTTTTGTAGGTTAGGCATTCGTGGGTAACATGTGGTATATTTATCTAGAAGCCTTTAATGTCCATTACCATTTTGCATTCTTTTACAAAAAGGACTAAGATTGTATAGTTATTTTGTACTCCTATGTGTATTTGTAACAACTCTTTGTTTAAGAACCGGATTGGATTTCTAATGTCAAAATTGTATTATGGACAATATGTAAATGATTTAAACGTGGATTGGTTTTTATACATGTTTGGATATGGATTTGAACTATAGTGAAAATGTTTTAATTTTTTATAGGTTGGTTTATTAATTATACGAACTTCACATGCCAAAATTTTCTAAATGAGATTTTTAAAAAGAGATACATTTTTATATTTCTTGTAACTTTTCACCCGCCATTAGTCTAAAGCATCATGATTAACTGGGTCCTGGAGGTCTAATCCTCTTAACAGGATTTGGAGCGTCACAGGAGGAGTTTGACCAAGTTTGGTATAGACCCTGTGACGCCCCAAATCCCATTTTGAGATTTTCACCTCTGGGACCCGGTTAATCACGGATGCCATGCATGACGGCGGGTTTAAAATATAAAAATCACAACCTTTTAAAAGTCTTTCTCTTTGATAAAACTTGATTCGTTTAAAAAACCCGTTTTATAAAATTTTGGCATGAGGAGTTCGTTTGAACAACAATCCGCCCTGTAAAATTTGAAATCATTTTCATACAAACGAAAATTCAAATCACAAATCCTCCAATGAGGTCTCAATCTAAGTTAAAATACTATACACCATTTCCAATAATTATACACTTAATCAAATTAAAGCTCAATTATACAAACGATATTTGAAACTAATAAAAGACAAGTCGTTTACGGACTACTATACATATCTAAGATAATCAGAGGTCCTAGACTTCATAATCGTGCCATCCCCCGAGATGTACCTACAAAACTAGGTTGGAAAATAGGAGTGAGCCAAACACGGGCTCAGTGAAAACTATATAAGTTGTATATATAAAAATATACGTCATGGAAAGAATACATGTGAGGTGTAGTAATGATGGAGCTCGATCATCATCTCGGATCATCCGCAAAAACCCCCAAATCTCCAGCCCTTTCTCTCTCTAGGAGCTCTTGGATGTTGGTGATGAAATGAGAAAGAAGTGAAGATATACGTACATATATATACTTCTGTTCCCATTTCCACGTACTGTTCACGCACGTGGGGCTTGCGGTGCTGAACTTTGGACGTCCATAACTTCTTGCTCGGATGTCCGATTTAGGTGATCTTCATGTCCACGGAAAGCTTATTCAGAGCTCTATAACTTTCTAGAATGAAGTGTATCCAAATTCTAGACAAATAATTTCCAATAATTCGACAAAGTCAGCGCGTTAATGTTACCTAATGAACAACTGATAGCGATTGGCCTATTTCGCGCTTAATTTTTTACCAAGTAGGAGTTTGAATTTGCTTTTGGCCAAAACATGAAAGTTGTATATTGCTTAAAAATTTAGGGTATAATAAAGACAAAAACTCAAGCTGACGAGGAACGAAAGAGTTACGCTTCCTCCAAGTTAACCAAAAATTATGAAGTCGAGTAAATTGAAAACTTGCAATCTACTTCTCGATTTTGACTCGAACGACCCGAAATGACTTATGGTTATTCTAACATGCTTAAATGTATTAATATAGATCATAGGGAGTCTTTGAGCCATTCTGATCCTTTCGAAGCAAAATATGGCTTTCCGAAGTCCACGTTTGCCTTACACGCGACTTGTATCACAATTTTCGATAAATAGAGACACGGGGTGTTACAGACCGATCACTCTTAATTAGGGGTGTTGTCAAAAATCCGAAAACCGAACGAACGAACCAAACCGATCTGAAATTAACCGAAATAATCCGAACCGAAAAAAAACTAAAACCGAAACCAAAAACCGAAACCGAAACCGAGTGATTCGGGTCAGTTCGGGTTCGGTTTTCAGGCAAACCGAATTGGACCGAATGGCCCGAAAGTTAAAAAAAAACCTTGGTCTTACAGCTCAAACGGTGCCGTTTCTCATTTCTCACTAAAGACTGGTAAAAAAAACCTAATTCCCAGTTTCTCACTTCTCACTTCTCCTGTTCTCCTATGCCGCACACCCTCCCCATCCTATTTCTCTCTCTAATCTCTCTCTTTCAAGCTGCTACAGACTCATGGCACACCCAAATTAGTTCCGCACTTCTGCTGCGGCGCTGCACAGTGCACACCCACGACGCCACACCCTTCGACCTCATCCTCAGCTCAGGTACTTTGTCCAGATCTACATACTATTGCAGATTATTTTTTCATTATACTACTCAAATCTGTATATATATATATATATGTATATGTGTGTATATATATGTGTGTGTGTAAATGGAACATTTATATATATGTGTGTAAATGGCCAAAATAAGGTCTCGTGAAAAGTGGGTCTTCTTCTGGTTCCCGTCGGCAGGTGAGTACTAGTTTGTTGTTCTTTTGTTAAAATCAATTTCTGAATGGATTGATTTTATTAGTGTGTTTTTTTTTTCAATAAGAACCTTTGTTTTCCTCTTTAATAAAACAGAGGAATAATATAAAATAGTAGACAGTGAACTATATACATGTTGCCATGTTGGTGCTATTAGTGTACATTGTTATCACTTAGCTGGCTTGCAGTAACCCATGGATGTATTTCCAAAAAAAAGGATTCAGGGAATTTTGTTTTTAAAGGGTAGTAATTATTCTGGACTACTGCTTTTGAATCCTTGTTAATGTGGAATACAGGTTAATTTTCGAATTTTGGAATAAAAGGTAGTGACTTACATTGTATGCTCACTAATGTTGAAATAATTTTCTAATTTTCAAGTTCTGATTTTGCAATTAAGTCTAGGCCATCTCAAAAGAAAGATCAGTAGATCATAAACATCACATTATTGGTAAAATATAAAACAAAATTTTTCTTTTCAATTTTTGGCATAAAGTGAGCCTTACCTTGCACTTTAGCTCTCTTAATTACTCTTACTTTATCAATTGTTATCAATTAGCACCAGTTTTTTTTTTTGTGTTCTTTCAAATGTGTTCTGGGGAAAAATATTAAAACCCACATATTGATATCAACAATATCAATATTATTATCAACAAACCTCTTTGTAGTTATATAATGAAGAATTAATTAGCACTGTTTTTTTTAATGCAATTTTTAACAAAAGTTTTAGCAATATAAAAAAAACCCGAATGGGACCGAAACCGAATAATTTGGGGAGGGTTTGGGTTCCATAGTTTTGAAAACCGAAACCGAACCGAACCGAAACCAAACTATAAAGTTTGGGGAGGGTTTGGGGTACCCCAATTTCTACCCCGACCGAAACCGAAAACACCCCCACTCTTAATTACATTATCCATGATGTAAAAAACACATGAACCAAGTCTTTACCTTGCCCAAATAGTTCCGTTACATTCAAGCTAGTAATTTTCCTATATATGACATTATACATGCTTTACACATTAAAATTAAGAAAAAATATCTTTAGTCCAAAATATCAATAAGAACTTAAATTTAATAAAGTAATAAATAACATTCACAAGGATTACAATAAAAAAATGAGAGAGATTGATGGTGATACTATCAATTCTGATGGGGATTTTATAAAATTAATAATGCTAGGATATTTATTTGTAGGAGCAGGAATAAAAAAAATTTACCTATTCAATCACACATGAATACATGGGTTGTAGAAGAAAATTTTAATGTTTAAAACTTTGCTGATCTTATAGAGGATCCGTATGAGGAGATTAGGGTTTGACAGCATCAAATTGCTATCCCATCAGATTTGTTCGAATCTCGTAATGGTTGTTGAAATCGACCTTTTTTGCCATTGAAACGATCTCTGATTGTCCTGAATTCTTGCGTGAATATTGTAACTTTCCATTCCAGACAACATACTCAAAAATTAACCCGATCAAATAATGCAATCAAAAGTTACGGCAAATTTACGACTAAACTATCAAAAAGGTTTAAATGGATCAAGTCTTAAAGAGAAACTTGTGCATGGGCACAATGGATTAAGTAAGAAAAAGAAGGTCTCATTCTCTTTCTTCATTTCCTTATCTTGTTTTACCTCTCTATCTTAGTCTCTCTATATGGATTGCCTCTCTCTCTCTCTTAGGGCTTTAAAACTCCATACTATTATGTGTAAAAGAGCTTCTTCATATCCTTATATATAAATATAAATAAACCCTAGTTAATCCTAGTCCAACTAGGAGAGATAAATGTATGTCAATTCATAGTAAGAATAATGAGTAAGGACTAGTCTCTTATTAGGAACAGTGATAATGCTATCCTTATTTTTCTAGAAATTAGAAAAATACCACAAGACAATTGCGGATTACACTAGGGTCTCAATAAAAATAATTAAATTAGCTTCAATAAAAATGCGAAGTTACAAAATAACACTTATAATTCAATTTTCATTATTTTATTAATTAGTAATTAATTCCACTAAATAATTACTAATTGTGAAGCCCCAAATCGCATTAAGGGGAATAGAACTCCAGGGCCTAGTTAATTATGGTGCTATACATAGATAGCAGGTAAAAAGTTACAAGAAATAAAAAATGTATCTTATTTTGAAAACCTTATTTAGAAAATTTTGGCATATGCAGTTGGTAACTAACTTGTAAAAATTTAAAACCTTTTCACCATGGATCAAATCCATATCCAAACATGTATAAAAAACCACTCCACATTTAAATCATTTACATAATGTCCTTAATACAATTTTAACATTAGAAATCTAATCATGTTCTTAAATAAGGTGTTATTACAAATACAAAGTACCTCGGGAAACAAAACAATTATCAATCTTAGTCATTAATTAAATCAAAAAGGACTCGGAAATAGTGCCACAGATCATCAGAGGCTTTA